>PVHT021183619.1:13535149-13549489 GCA_004024745.2 Catagonus wagneri | reverse complement strand
GCCCACAGGCTTCAAGGCACGGCTCCGCTCCCACTGCCACAGCTGCAGCCTCCACTGCCTCCTCCTCACTTCCGCTCTCTTTGGCGGATCACCGTGGCCCCGCCCTGTGCGCTAGTTCAAGTTGCTTCCTATGGCGGCCAGCCCCTCCTCCTCTCCTCTTCCCTAACAATGGACGCTTGCCTCCCCTGCAGCACCAGACTTCCTCGGTTCCCTCAGTCCTGGTTTTGCTCTCCACAAATCCTAGAATATCGCTGTTCCTTGTCCTATTCCCGCAACCGCCATGGCCACTGACCTCTGCCCTCTCGCAGGGACTAACCTTAGGAACCTGTGTCTTAGCTCCCAGGCACCGCCCGGCGCCTCAGGCTGTGGTGTCTGCGTGGGTATTCAGGTCTCTAACTCCGATTTTCCTATCTCAATCCAGCTGCTGCGTTTTTCTCAGGCTTTGATGTCCCTCTAGTTCCGTTGGTCGTTGATCCGCTGATCGTTGTTTAGGTTTCTTCCCAGGAAACTTTTCTTTTTCACAGCTCCCTCCCTGGAGTGCTGGTTACCATCCTAATTGCTTTTCTCTCTCACCTTCTTTTTTTTTTTTCTTCAGTTGTTCTACCCAGTTATTTCAAGGGTTTCTTGCAGTTTTTGGAGGTTTAAATTAATCAGCATTCAGATGATGATTTGTCCAACTTGTTTTATATTTAGATGCGTTTTTTGATGTATTTGTGGGAGAGGGTGAGCACAACCTCTTATTCCTCCGCCATCTTGCCGCAGTCCCCTATTTACATAGAATTTACATTGTATTAGGTATTATAAGTAATCTATAGATGATTTAAAGTATATAGTACGATGTGCATAGGTTATATAAAAATACTATGTCATTTTATACAAGAGACTTGAACATCTACAGATTTTGGTATCACTGGGGAAGGTGGAGGTCCTGTAAGCATTCCCCCACAGATACCAAAGGATGACAATAATAAACAGAAAAATTGAGATTTTATGACATAATATATGCAAAAATTCTCAGCATATTGCCCAGCACAAAATAAGCACTCAGTAATTGTTAACTTCCTTAAACATATCAGATATCAATTAATTTCTCTTCAAGAGACATATCTATTTCAATATCTGTCAAAGGCTTTTGGCTTTAACACTGATAACCAGACACTGGACATACTAATACATTAAAAGATATAAATAAATAATCTTGAGAGATGTCCCAAAGCTCTACCCCAGAGAGAAAATGTTGAAGAGGAGTTAGTTCTCTGGGCCAGTTATTTTCACAGGAGCTAAACCTCTTAAACCATAGCTCTTTCTAATTAACCAGAAGAGTTTTCAAACATTTCTGACATATGCTGATCATCATCATCACCCTCTCTGACATGAAATTACATATTAGTGCAGGATACTAGAGGTAAAAGCAAGTGTAGGACAATAGAGGTTGTTTTCACAGGAAAAAAAGAGCAAATGCACAATTGGCACAATGGAATTTTCCTGTTAACTGTTGGAAAGAGAAATATGGATGTCCAAAGGCAAAACACAGAAAACGCCATGCAAAATTGAACATGGAAATCAGAATTGTAGATCTGGAGGGAAACCCATGGTATGAGAGCAATTCTCTCTGAGAATTTAGAAAACAAACAAGGGCAGTGCCAATCGCATAATTCCACTCATCCCTTTTCTGATTAAAACCAGGGTCAAAGAAATGCCAGTCTACTGGGGGAAAAAAGAGTGGATTTTTTTTACTAGTCTCACACATAATGAAGACATTTTGTTAATGTAAGATCTCCCCAACTTTACTCTACCTTACTTGACCTCAGATATGAATACCTCCAACTGAAACCTTGCTTCTTCATTTTGCAATATGAAGAAATGCTTGCTGGGGGAACTTTCTAGCCGGATACCCTTGAATGCACTTCCTGATGAAGTGGGAGACGTGCCAGCTGCCACTACAGATGCTGAAAGAACTGGGAACAAGTGAAGCTGATTGTAATAATATGTTGCACCAGGCTGAAGGAGCTATGGTGGTGGAGAGCCCCAGTTCAGTGGTAGGCACCTTCCGGCTAAACAAAGGCCAAGGAAAATTTGGCCCATTATTCTAACAAAACTATTAAGATCTCTTACTAATACGTTATGTGGTGTAGGAGGGCTGCAGAATATCTCTTAAAAAAAAAAAGGAAATAGTAGCATAGGGGAAACTGAAAGTTTATTGTTCCTAGAGATTATGACTGGCAATATAAGTAAGCTGTATAGCTGTGATTTCAGAAAGATGGCAAAGGCTTTTAGCCAAGAAATCTATCACTTTACTACTTGCAAATGCTTTAATTTCCATTATTACAGATGTATTTCTTTGATCTGTCTTGTTCTGTTGTTAAAATAAAAATTCAGGCTGTAGTAAATCAGCATCAAATAATTTATACCTTCTTATGAATTAATTTACATATTAGAATCTTACCCCAGAGAATTGTTAGCACATCCTAGGAATAAAATGGGGGAGAAAGAAAAATAAAAGGGTGCTCAATGTCTGAGGGAGATTTTATAGCATGTGGGAACAGATCACTTTAGATATAAAAATCTGAGATGGAGAAGTAAGTTTCTGGAAATACAATAGGAAGAAGAAAGCAGATGAGGAAGGCAAAGGCAAAGTTAAATTTTATTCCTTCATTTGAATGTTTTGCTTTGTTTCAATAAATTAATTGAGCCATTTACAAAAATGGGGTTTTTGATGGCTAAATATACTAATCCTTCAGACCAAAGATGAGGTCCTGAAAGCTAGCATTGTCCTATTCTTTTTATTGTTTGTAATTGCCTTCTCACTGCCTAGAAAACTATCTGGAACATGGCAGATAATCATTTTTTTCATGAATGAATGAATAAAGCTAAAATTTAAAATTTAAATAAATACTATTTCCTTCAAAACTACCACATGGGAGGTTGTGTACTTATTCCAATCATCACCTTATTGTTCCAAACATATCCAGACACAGTTCTGAGAATTGCCAAAGCAAATGACAAAGTCACTTTTAAATCATCAGTGATTTCAAGTCATCTCCCTCTGGTGAAAATTTAGTTCTTTTAAAAAGAATTGTTATAGGAGTTCCCTTTGTGGCTCAGTGGTTAACAAATCCGACTAAAAACCATGAGGTTGTGGGTTCGATCCCTGGCCTTGCTCCGTGGGTTAAGGATCCGGCGTTGACGTGGGCTGTGGTGCAGGTTGCAGACGTGGCTCGGATCCCACGTTGTTGTGGCTGCGGCGAAGGCCGGCAGCTACAGCTCCTGTTAGACCCTTAGCCTGGGAACCTCCATATGCTTTGGGTGCGGCTCTACATAAAGGCAAAAGGACAAAAAAAAAAAAGGAATTGTTATGAGTCCAATAGCAGATAAATTTTTGAGCTAACTTTGTCATAAAATTATTTGTAATTAAAAATCAGACATAATTTTATGAAAAGGGATGACTTTCTTGTGGAGAAAAGCAAATCTAAAAGACAGCCTGGATCATTCTAAGAAAGTTCTCAGCAATAGCAGCACTGTAGGCCCAATAGGGCACCCTTCCCACATGGCTCTTTTGAAAGATAAAACTTTTTGAGTATCTAAATTTTGGTCTATTTGCTATTAAGCAAACAAATTAGCAAAAAAAATTGTATTAAAGTCACACACTATATTACATTCTATTATTCATTATGTACATCATAAAAAAAGTAACATTTAAAACATCTCTTTTAGGGTAGAGCAATGATGTATACTTACTTTACAATCACCTCATCTCCCCACTTGCCTAAGATCCACCTTAGGCAATAAATACTACACGTGTACAGTAAGGACTCTTACATAGACATCTCCAACTTATTTTGTTGTTTGTTTATTGTCACTTTCCCTAAATCTAGAATGTCAGAGCCATTAGGATAGGAATTTTGCTTAACTTGTCTACTGTGAGAGTTTAGAAGAGCACTTGGCACACAGTAGGTATACCATGAGTGAATGAATGAATGTTCAATAAACTACACAAATTGCATGGCAGTTCTAAGAGATTTCTGGTCAGATGGCACTCTTCTGAAGGTAAAGAACTGCTAATGAGCCAGTAGCCATCAGTTATGCAAACAAATGATTTAGAACTAAGGCATCCAGACAGGCTTGCCTAGGTCACTAGTTATATAGCCTCTATTAAGTATTAGCTGGCAAACAAAGTATGTATCATTTCACACTATCTTCAGAATCTTTGAGTACTGGATAAAATGCTTCCTTGGGCAGGTGGAAGATGACCTGAAATAAATTGTATATATATCATCATGGCAAGCCCTGACAAGGGTGCAGAAAATGACCAAAGCTGGCATTGACTGGCTGTCCTTCTTTGCTTTCTCTCCTTTTAAAGTATGGAGCCTATTGGAAAAGAAACATTATAAGAATTCAAAGCATTATCTTATCAAATTCTCATAATTATTTTAACTATGTGGCATAATCTGTGCACAGCCAGTGATTAAGCTGTGCCACAATTAAATCAATATCATGAAACTAATTGCAAAGAACTAGACGACTGTGCTATCTTTCTGCTTGGTGTCCGAATGTTACAGAAGAATATAATTTTACTCTGCAGACACCATCAAAATCTTCCAACATATTTTTAAATCCATGGCTGTCTGAGGGGTAGGTGGGGTCAAGGAAGAACAGGTAATGGCAAAGACTGGGGAAGAATCCTGAATGAAGTTCAGGCTCTTAGATAAGCCTTTCATCAGGAGAGGAGAAAATATTTTAAATCATTCTTAGGAAAATATTTTTTTCTCTTCGTAAAAACTGTCTAATCAGAAAGCCAAATAGTTTGGCTGGAGTACAGGAGCTATCTAGAGGTCAGAAAGACCCGACTGATACAACCCCATTTAGACTGAACCTGAAATTAGTTTCCTAGTCAGAGTAGGTAAGGGAAAGAAGGAAAAATCCACAGGCTAATGTCAAATTCATCGTTTCACAATAGTTGTTCACACAAGGCAAATGGCATAAGTAAAATATATGTGTTCATTGCTCTGTTAACAAAAAGTTTATGTGTTGCTTTCTTTCATATTTTCACTCCTGACTAATGGTAGGAAATGCAGCCCATAAACACATGGGTTAAATGGCAAAAGGGACATAACCAACATGGAAAATCTGCCTCATCACTAACAAATGGCTACAAAATAATTTAAACTTTTTTTTTAACCCCAGTTCAAGTCTACCTTGATAAAATGATAGAAATAGAATCACTCTGTGGGGTTATATCAGAGAATAGGAGAATAAGGTTTGGTAGAAAAAAAATATCAGGGCATACCTTAAGATCAGCTGTCCTGGACCAGCAGCATCTGCGTTGTTTGGGAACTTGTTAGAAATACAACTTTCAGAATCCTAACCTAGACCTACTGACATAGGAACTCTGGAGATGGGGCCCGGAAATCTGTGTCTTAATAAGGCCTCCTGGTGCGTCTCATACCGCTCAAGCCTGGAAGCCACTGCCTTTTTGTTATTATTGTTAGGTTCTTTTTTCCCTTTTATTGAAATAAAATTGACATATAATATTGTGTAAGCTGAAGGTGAACAACGTGATAGTTCTCCAGAACTTTTGCTATAGGATTATAAGGATCCAAACATACCATCCCTTGGGTGTTCACGGACCCTCTTCCTGCTCTAAATCTGATCTTTCTGGAGTTCCCTGGTGGCCAAGCAGTTAAGGATCTGGCATTGTCACTGCTGTGGCTCAGGTCACTACTGTGGCATGAACTCGAACCTCGGCCTGAGAACTTCCACATGCCACAAATGTGGCCAAAATAAATAAATAAATAAACCTGACCTTCTCATATGCTAAATGTGTGAATGACAACATAAATACAGTGCCAGTTAAATTCCACTCTACAAAACCCACCTATAAAACCAAATCAGAGAAGGAGAACTAGAAGTTCATGTCTTTTCTCCAGATCTGTGCTATTAGGAAAAAATAATTTAGGATAAGATGATACATTGGATATCAGAAGTAAATGGTAAGCTCTTTGATTTCCAGTCATCTTGAATGTTCTTTAGTATCCAGCACTAATACTTTGGCCCTATTGGCAACCTATACATATTTGTTCAAATGAATGAAGTGATATTTTTAACAGACTGCATTTGCCCTATCATGAAAGGCAGTTATCTTTACTTCTGTTTTTTCTCCAATTTTGCACAGCACTGTCTTACCTAGTCATGTATGTTATTCTGAAAACAGAAAAAGAAAAAAAAAAAGGTCATTACCGGGCCTCCTTACTTAAAAAACAGACCTTATAAGAAGGGCATGACCTTTTGTTCATTCAACAAATGTTAACTGTGCATCTGTCACGTGTCAGGCACTGAGCTAGAAAATAGAGAAACACACTTACTTGTGACCACACTACACCTGAGAGCACACAGTTTGATAGAAAGCAACACATATAAATAATTAAGCCTAAAAGGAGATGCTTTTTGCTATGATGAAAGTGAGCACAGTATATGACACAAGACTACTTCCAAGAGTTTGACCAAGTATCTGGTAGCATTGTGCCTAATTTACTCTACATATCCTTCTAACCCAGCAACTCAAATTAAGTCAACTCTGTAGGGATTAAAAACTTATTCTGAGATCTGAGAGTGGTAATGACCAGTCTCAGTTGGTTTAGAATTGGCCAAGGATTTGAAAAAAATAAAACCTTTCCTTAGACAGAATTGTCTGGATAGTCTTACTGCAAACTATTTTTCTGGGCTGTATACCGAATCTGTGTGTCCGTTCACTTGTACCTCCTTGACGACTGAAGTCAAGGCCTAATGCTTGGCAAAAATAATTTGATCAGCATGCCACTCACTCTACTCTCTGCTGCCACAGAGATTCTAGACTTTGTACAAATCTACCCTGAGCAACTAGGGACTATAACTAGGGAAACTGATTTCCTTAAAAAGCAGAGGGAATGGAGTTGACAAAAGAGTTTCTAGGAGGATATGCCTGGAATTTGCGATTTTTGATTTGTGTTTCTACAAACCCTGGGCAAACTGCCCTACTAAAATTACAATTAAGTTGAATTTATGACCAAGTAATGGTACATTTCTCTCATTAAAGACAGATCTTCTCTATCTGTCTGGGCTCAAGCATGACCTCCATGGGAAAACAATAAATCACCAGCCCCGTACTGCTCTTTTGTGTGCCTGGGGAGTGGACAGGAGATGCCAAAGCAGTTAAGGTCAGCTTTGTGATTTGTGTCCCGGGAGGGCAGAAAAATCAGTTTGAGGATTTGCTAAAGGATCAACAAAATAATTGATAACCAGTGCACTGGCATGATTCTGTGGCTGGAATGCCTTTGAAACCATTCCCAAATGGCACCAGGGATTAGGGAAGATTCTTGAACAGAGAATGAGTTATGTGACCTGGGGCATACTTTAACTCTGCCTCAATCTGGGTGTCGTTGTGAAGAACACTTAACCTTGGTGACCTCCTCATCTGTCAAGGAGGTAGAATAACGGCTGCAACCCAGATGGAGCACACAAAGCACCAAGAGACACCCTCCAAAAATGGTCAGTTATTTCTAGGGCCTTCCTCAAGTTTTATTATTAAAGGCAGAGAAAAAAAAAAACAGATGAAAATACAACCTGATTTCAATCTTCAATCTTAAATTATAGGATACTAAAAACTGGTATTCTTTGCCTGAATTTTCCAGTGCTTCTTCACTTTCATGTTTCTGCCTAGAAGAAATAATAATGATAATTGTAATATTTAATATTTACTGAAACCTTGGACCAGCCACTGGACTAAACCCTTTGACTGCATTTCATGTCATCTTCACTACAGCCCCATGAGGTGGGGATTGCTGGCTCCAGTTCATAGATGAGAACCCTGGGGTTTATGGAAGCCAGCCCAGTCATAATGCTAGGACTCCAACCAAACTGGGTTGTTTCTAAAGTCCAGACTCTTAAGCATGGACTAATGAATCCTAAAAGAGGAAATAAACAATGAAGGAAGTCCTGTTCTTAAATTTCTAGATCAAATTTTTCAAATGTTAGATAAAAAGTTTAATATTATGAGGCTTAATAACTGGTTGCTTGAGACTAACCCTTTTCAGTTATTGTCACCATCCATTCAATGTTCAGTTGAAATTTGTTCAATAGCTATTCCTTTCTCACCTAAAATTAATTGTATCTTTGTATTCTGTACTCAGACTATTAAAAGTGAAAGTATTTTCAAGATAAACTCTCTACCTTAACTCCATTCAGATCTCTGACTCCATTCTTTTGTCATATTTTTATAGCCTCAAATTATATCATAATACACATTCTGTTATATTATCAAGGATTTAATATGTTCCTTAAAGCTTTATTCCATTGGAGAACTTATATTTTATTTCAACCATTTCTGAAACAAATTATTATAAACTTTTGATGACTCAGGGTCCCCTGAGAATTCATGCTTTTATGCTTTCTGTAACTCTACAAAATAAATCCAGACTTCTGTGCATTGTAGTCTTTGGATCTGTATTTTATCTCTCTCTCCTCCTACCATCGTAAACTGTTATTCCATATGCTGTCAGCGTGACCTCGCTGCTTATAATCTATCTTACTTTATAAATAATTGTCTGGATAAAGGCCTGAAGGAAGATCCATGTTTTTACTGTGAAGTAAAGTGACATGACAATTTTTATATTATCATTTAGTTTACCTCTAAGTTTACAACTGTCTCTGCAATGGTTATGTCTGAGTAAAGATATAAGTTGAATGTGAATCCAAGTTGGATTGTTTTTTGTAAGTCATACATACATATATGGAAATATAAGTAGATTTAGATGTAGATGAGGATATAGGTTTAGATATATAGATAGGATACATGGGTGTTTTAGCTTAGACTGCTTGCAGACCAGACATGATACAGTGAGAACAGTGAAAGTAAGTGTTTTCTTTAAACTGGAGACTGTTTTTTAAAAGTTTGCTTTGGGCCCAGAATTCAAGTCTAAACATTACTTACCACTATGCTTATTGATATTACAATGCTTTATACAGAAAAGTCACTCAATAAGTGCTAACTACAGAAAATGATATAAAAAAACATTCAATGTCAAGCCACTAAATTGTTTGAAAATACTTTTTCTTCCCAGATTCACCTATGTGCCTCTGAGATGAAAAGAGTTTATAAAATAACTCATGGGTTAAAACTCTCTTTAAGAACACTAAACATTAAAAGGATGAAAATATAAGCCATAGAGTGAAAGAAAATATTCACAAATTATATACTAAACAAAAACTGTTATTAAGAATGCATATATATATGAATGAATATATATATGTGTATGTGTGTTTAAAGGAATGATCATACAAAACATGGATGAGAATAGGGAGGAAATGGAACTCTCACAGACTACTGGAGGGAATGCAAAGTGGTGCAACCACTTTGGAAAACAGTTCCTTGAAACATTAAACATATAATTACCATATGATTCAGCCACTCTACTCCTGGGCACTTACTCAAGAAAAATGAAATCTATGTCCATACAATGATCCATACATTAATGTTCATAGCAGATGTATTCATAATAGCCCCAAACTAGAAACAAGCCAAGTGTCCATCAATAGATGGATGAATAAATTGATTGTGGTATATCTACATAATACTGCTCAGCAACTAAAATAAATAAACAACTGATACATACAACCACATGACTATATCTCAAAATATTTATGCTCAGTGAAAGCAGCAAAAAAAAAGAAGAATCCATACCTTATTATTGCATTTATGTAAAATTATGGAAATGCAAACTCATCTATTATAACAGAAGGCAGCCAGCTCAATAAATGCCTGGTAGTTGGGGGGAGTAACGATGAAAGGGAAGTCTTACCAAAGACAACAAGGAAATTTGTAAGGATGAGGGATATGTCTACTATTTTGATTATGTCAATGGTTTCCTGGCTGTATTAAGTGTGTCAAAAATTCTCAAATCGTACACTTTAAATTTGTGCAATTTGTGATTTGTTGATTATACATCAATAAAGCTATAGCAAAGGGCAAAAAAGGAACACCGCCAACAAAAGAAAGGGAATAAAAGCAGTTTCAGAATCAAAAGTTTAAATCTGGAGTTCCTACTGTAGCTCAGCAAATTAAGAACTTGACATAGTGTCTTTGAGGAGTGTCCGTATTAGGTGTCAGGCATGCAGTTTTAATACAAATGCTGACTATTCTGATGGAAAATAGAGAGTTTAACTGTTGAACTACTGTGTGAACTAGAAGACCTTTTAAAATATTGACTGATTTCTGAGTCTTTGAGTTCATTTGTAAGACTTCTAGAGGGATTATTAGAAAAGAAAAATGAGGAGTTCCCATTGTGGGTCAGAGGGCTAAGAATCTGATGTAGTATCCATGAGAATGCGGGTTCAATCCCTGGCCTCGCTCAGTAGGTAAAGGATCTGGCATTGCTGAGCTGTGGTGTAGGTCACAGATGTGGCTCAGATCTAGTGTTGTCATGGCTGTGGCACAGGTTGGCAGCTATAGCTCCAACTGGAGCCCTAGCCTGGGAACTTCAATATGCTGCAGGTGAAACTGGTTTAAAAAAATTTTTTAAATCAGAAAGAAATTAACAAATCATCTACTTATTCATTTTGTGAGTGAGGCATCTGAGAGATAGGCAATGGTTACCTAATAGGTAGACTAATCAGGGATACCAAAAGAACAAAAATAAGCAAATTTGACAACCAGTAATTTTTTAAAAAAACATCAAGTAATCGTTTCAGAGAAAATCAGAATTTTGTTGTATTTGTTGACAGTTATATTTTGGGTCATGGTGTCATGATATGTTAAATGCTCAGGGCTTCTAAGCATCTTAATCCTGCCATAGACTCAGAAATGTCAAATGACTTGACTATTCTCATAGTAGGTGACAGAGTAACAATTTGTGTCTTTAAACTCTCATCTCAGGGCTTTATCTCTTTAGAATAGGTTCATAGAGCTGGAAGAGAAATCCACACTAGAAGAATGAGCAGTCACATGACTTGATGACCCATAATTAGAAAGCAAAATGAATTATGCAAGTCAACATATTTGCATCACACTTGCTAAAAGCACCGCTGCACAAACTATAGGTCAAACAAAATTCCACTGGTGTTAACGATGCTACATCCATTCCCAATTTCCAAAGTCATATTTTATGAAACTAGGACAACAAAACTTCTGCCATATTCTATTGGTCAAGTAATCATAATCCATGAGGATTCAAAGAGAAGAGACACAGACCTCCAGCCTTTAAAAGGAAGGAGTATCAGAAACTCAGTGGCCATATTATAAAACCATTACACCAAGGCGTCGCATAATCACTACAGTTAAAATTACCTGAACACTTCTGTTAGTTTTTCTGATAAGAGAGTGAAGGATTAGTGTTTTCTTTTTTACCACAACCCCAGTATTGTGAACAGGACCATTTTCTGCTGGCATGGGTGAACTTAGTATCCAAATTGTCTTCCCACTTTACAATTAGAAATGATAACATTGCATTTTTAAATAACTCTGAGCACAAACAACCTAAAAAGTAGGTGACAGAGACTTGATTAAATAGGAAGGCACAGAACAAAATTCTGGACCTAGGGCATATTCTGAAGACGTTAGGCCTCTAGGTTTGTTAGGTCCTTTGATTTTGTTCCTTCAAGGACACTTTCAGCCAGATGTATACTTTGCACACCCTTCACTTACCCCCCACATTATGTCTAACAGCCCTTAGAGTCATCAATGAACCCCTGGTGCAGATTTAAATGGCATCATATAAAGTGCTCTGGGTCTGCATACTGAGCAGAGAACTGTAGGGATCGCAGCACTGTAAAAAAGTTGGCTTGTACTGGCTGTGAGCCTACTGTGTATATCTCTTCCCAACTCTGCATTCTGTGACCCCACACTGGTATCTTGAAACTGGTCATGTTGGGAATATTTACACAACAGAAATTAACAGACATTACAAATCAGGACTCTGTTCCTCCCTGGCATGGGTTGTGAAACATTTACCAGCACATGACTGTAACTGACCACTCCCATGGTACTAATTAGGTAATTTACATCACGTTATTTATGTAGGAGTATTTGAAAGTAACTTAGTAATAACATAATAATCATATATTAGTTGCTTAAATAAATTTTTTCTTACAGTTTCTACATATAAATAAATGTGCGTGAGTGAGAGAGAGTGTGTGTATGTTTTGAGTGAGGAGTTGTCTGTACAATCTTACCAGTTCATTATAATCTGTGACGTATTCAGTGACATCATATTGAGCAGAATATAAAAATGGAGTAAAATAGTAATTGATAAGCGGGGCTAAATTAGATGATTATATAAGAGCTCTTCTAAGATTATTCACTTATATTTAAGACTGATATATAATAAAATAACAGGTAAATCCAGTTTAATTTTATTTTCATTGAAAATTCTGAGGAAAATTCTGATCTCCTAATCTGAGGCATAGCCCATAATTTTATGTCCAGTATGATAGGAAAGACCAGAGTTTAAGTCTCAACTTAGCACATATCTGCGTGACTTCAGACAAATCATTTCTGAGTTTCTCTTTCCTCATCTGTAAAGTGGGGGTGATAAAAATGAGACTGTACATGTGAAAGCATTTGCAATTGGTTAAAAAACTACAGAATACTGGCAGTCATTACCCAAGTGCCTCACAAAGAATTAGCTGCTAAAAAGTTAGGGTTTGGCTAGGAATACACTGTTCTTTCCTTAATGAGAAATCATAAATAAAGCAATTGAATATTTTTAAAAGAAATTATTATATGTCAAAAAAAAACAAGCCTACTAAAATTAACTTCTCCAGGTTCTCTGAGATTGCAAACAAAGCCTGATCACAAAACTGTCACCAGGCACATTCACTTGGATATGCCGAATGTCATTATTTTCTTTGGGTGCACATGGGGTGCTCTAGTTGAGCCTCACTGCCTTCAGAACTGGCTCAGGCCACACAGTCCATTACCTGTCACCAATCTAGGATTATAGTGTTTCCCCAGTGAACTTGATCTTCATATCTTTTCCCCTTTCACTTCTTTATTATAAAACCTCTTCCCCACCTCATCCCCCTAGTCCCACAGACACATATATTGAGTGGAAAAAAAGACCCTGAAGTATCTGTGCTTAATTCATTCTTCATTTTTTTACTAAACACTCCTTCACTCCCATAATTTCTAATAGGTGCTGGGACTTTACATGTATTATCACATTTAATCCTCTTCCAAATATTCCCCTTTAAAAGGTTAAAAAAAAAAGACAACTAATTGAACTTCAGAAAGTTTAGACACTTGCACAAGATTCACAAAGCTCAGAGGTAGGACAGCCATGTTTTTAATCCAGATCTGTCTGGCTTCAAAGACCATTCTCATTTTTCTCTTCTAATAATCCCTCTAGAAGTTTTACAAGGGAATTCAAAGACACTCAGAGATCAGTCAATATTTTTAAAATGCTTCTAGGCCTTACCATAGTTTGATAGTTAAACTCTATTTTCCATTAGAATAGTCAGCATTTGGATTAAAACTGCATGCCTGACACTTAACACGGACACTTGCTAAGAGCCATGCCTTTCAACTTTGAACCCCTAGTGAGTATCTCAGTGCCGGGTAAAGGAGGTGTTTAATAAATATTTGTGTTTTAATGAAAAAAAAAATGGTTCCAAGTGGCTGTACACCTGTGCCCAAATGAACACCTCCAGTGACAGGGAAGTCAACGTTACCACGGGAAATCATAGCCTTCAAGATCTCCTCATGTAAAATTACTTGCATGAAGTAATAAAAAGAAAAGAAAGGAAGAAGGGAAAACATAAAACATGAAGGAGAGTTTTCCCAGGAATAGATTTAACTACATGAAATAGACTACTTCTTAATGAGATGCAGTGGCCAGGAAACCGAGCAAAGACAGACATCTTGCTTTCTTCACATTTACCCTAAGCAAAGCATCTTGCACTCTATAACAAAGAGACATTTTATCAATGAGTTTAAAAAGAGCTTCAGAAGAACCCACCATCATTAGTAAACGTAGTGCTTTGATTCAACAGTCTGCTTGCAAAAAATAAATCAAAGCTAACCATGAAAAACATGAGACAGATCTGAAAGCAATGAAACAATAATGCTTATATGTCATAAAAAAATAAGGATAACTCTTGGGTTTCTGGCTTGACTGACTAGGTGGACAGTGGTACCATTTACTGAGATGGGCGTAGGGTAGAAGAGGAATAGGTTGGGGAAACCCAAAAGTTCCATTATGACTATGTCAAGTTTGAGACATCAATTAGCCTTACACACAATGGAATGTTACTCAGCCATTAAAAGGAACGAATTACCAACATTTCTAGCAACATGGATGGACTTAGAAATTG
>PVHT021183619.1:13506968-13535049 GCA_004024745.2 Catagonus wagneri | reverse complement strand
GAAACTAAAAAGACACAATGAACCTTCTTACAGAACAGACAATGACTCACAGACTTTGGAAAACCTTGGTTTTTCAAATAAGACAATCTGGGGGGGTGGGGGGATGCACTGGGGGTTTGGGATACAAAATCTGTAAAATTGACTTGTGATGATTTATGCACACCTATAATTGAAATAAAATCCATTAAGAGAAAAAAAATTAGCCTTACAGGTGTACATATGTTAATATGAATATTTGTTAAATTAATAAATGTAGTTCTGCTTCCACTTAGAATAGAGAAGCTACAAAAGAATGTCACTATCATCCAAACAGAAAAAGCTGATAATCTATACTTAATTTTAAGTCCAAGTACCCATAATATTTGAATTTCAGGTACTCTGACAGACTGATAGGGAGACATTTCTTTGAATAGAGTATAACCTGAACAGTTCTAGGTTTCCTGAGTCTAAGAGTTCTTTTCTTACTAAATTTTGGTTTGACGTTAATGTGGTTTGCAAAAAAGAACACACTCTATTCTTTTACATTTGTTTAAAAAAAACTGTGTGTGTGTGTGTGTATAAAACTTATTACCATGGCTTCATTTAACAAAATTCTTACTGAGGACTTAACAAAATTCTTACTGAGGACCTACTATGTGCTGCTCCCTCAGTCTGAGCTACCATCATTTCTCACGTATACTACAGAAGTGAGAAATGCTTATACTGCTGTGCCCTTTTAGTTCGTTCTCCTCACAAACACTAGGTGATCTTTTTAAATTCCAAGATTATCAAGATTTGGACACACTTGATTCATGCGTTTGCCTCAGTCACCTAACCCTCAAACTTTGAAGTGTTTTAATGTAAATTCCAGACATCATTATTTCACATCTATACATTTTATAATGCATTTCTTAAAAAAATTGTATGGAGTTTTGAACATAATTACAGTGCTACTATCCTTTCTTCCCAAATAACAATAATTCCATGGTATCTTCTAGTACCTAGTCCATATTCAATTTTGTCCACTTGTTTAAGAAATGTCTGGTTACCATTGGCTTGTTTGAATCAGGAGACAAACAAGGTCTGCAAATTACCTTGTGTTGTATCTCTTAGGTCTCTTACTGTTGAGTACTCTTTTCATTTATTTTTCCATACCATTGACTTCCTGCAGAAACTGGGTTAGCTGACCTACAGAATTTCCTAGGAACAATGTGGTTTTTTGAATTTATTTGTTTGCTTCCAATAACCTAGGCTCTTAAATGATCCTACTGCCTTAGGAAAGGACAGATACTCTACAAAATAATCATTCTTGAGTTCATCAGTGAGCTGAGGTGACAAGGTAATCACAGAAACTGAATTTCAAAGGGTAAAGTGCTGCTCAAAGGAAATATAGGACACTCAATGTTCCATCTTGGAGGAAGGATAGAAGAAGGAGAAGGAGGCAACCACCAGAGTGGGTAAGAAGAAAATGGAAATTTTAACACACTCTTAAAGCACACAGTGGACTAGTGTGTAAGTGTTGAATCCCCAAGAGCCACAGGCACCAGGAAGTCCACACCACTCACCAGTTACTCTCCATAGCCTCCACTGGATATTCACAAGAAAGACTAGGAGCATGTAAGAAACTGGAAAGCCCCTCTTGGTGGCACAGGTGTACAGAGTCTGCTAAAGTTTGAAAGTAGAACAGGAGCAACTACAGAATCTAATCTCACACTGGGCTCTGCATGAGTACAGGATGGTGAGCAGCTGCCACCGCCCACAGCCCAGAATCGTCTTGATAGGAAGCAAAAATCTGTCTGCTGCTGGGGTAGTCAAAAGAACCTACTCACATCATAGATATGATCATGCCCTTACATGACGCAAAATGCATGGCATCCTAAGGAAGAGTCAGAGAACACTGTCACGTCCCTATTCCCGGGCAAAAGTCAGCTGCTTCTGAATGAAAGGTAGGAGACTCTACACTGATACAAAGCAGAGTTCTGCTACTGTTCACAGAGGAGTAGAAAACTCATTAAAAGGCAAAGTTCACCTGCACAGGGAGAGGTGGGAAGGAGAAATGCAAGAAAGCTACCTAAACTGAAGAGGAACTACCTAATCTGAAGAGGAGGCAAAGATGGCTGGCTTGTAACAGAAGTGATCAAAAAGCCTGGCATGTGAGACTCTGGAGCACAACATCTACCTAAGACCGAGGCTGGAGGAGGAGAAACAAAAACCTGCAGTCCCAGCAACAGCTTTGCACAGAGTAATAAACAATAGTACTCCAAGGCTAGGAGAATAAGAAGGTGAGAAATCCCCTCTGTGGCAAAAGCACTTAGGGATTGCTAAAAGCTGAGGATGGAGAAGAAACATGTAGAAAATCCCTCTAATATTCCAGGCCTCACACTGAGGTAGCAGTAGTTCAACACTACAGGAAGTTGATGCCTACAGTTCACTGAAGTTAACCACAACATAGCAACAACAACAGCAAATCCAAATCCAGCTCATCTGATTAGATGGCTTCAACTCTCCAAAGAATCGTGAGGTAATAGAAAAAAAAAAAGCATGCCTAGTTCTGGAGATAAACATTATTTAGCCTAGTGTCCAATGTTCTACTATACACATTATCTGTCATGTAAACAAAATTCTGATAAACATAAAAAGCAAGAACAAAACAACTCATTGTCAAGAGATAAAACAGACTCAGGATTTGGCTTAGATGTTAAAACTCACAAGGACTTTAAAATAACTATAATTAATAAGTTAAAAGATTCAGTGGAAAAAGTGTAATACATGAACGAAGTGATGGAGTACATAACCAGAGAGATGTATGTATTTCCTAGGGGTTCCTTAACAAATTACCACAAATTGAGTGGCTTAAAACAAGAGAAAATTATTCTTTCATAGTTCTAGAGGCCTAAAAGCTGAAATTAAAGTATCAGTGGGGGCACATTCCCTCTGGAGGCTCTAGGGAAGAAATCTGCTCTGTTTCTTCTGTTTTCTGGTGGCCATCAGCATTCCTTGGCTTCCTTGGCTTGTAACCACATAACTCCAACCTCTGCCACCATCTTCACACTGCCTTTTCCTCTATGTGTCAGTCTTATGTTTTTAATAAGATACTCATAGTTGGATTTAGGGCCCACTCGAGTATTCCAGGATCTCACCTCAAGACTATTAACTATATTTGCAAATAAGATTTTCCTAAATAAGACAACATTCACAGAGCCTAGCAATTTGGACATGGACATATCATGGGGGTCTTGGGGAAGGAAGGGGTTGCACCATTCAACCCACTAAAGATAAAAATCATAAAAGAGAATAAAGTTGTATAGTCAGCAGAATAATGAATCCCCCCCCACCCAAAGATGTCCATGTCCTAATAACCCGAACCTGTGACTACATTACCTTACCTAGAGACTTAACAGGATGTAATAAGTTAAGGATGGTGAGATGTAAAAGGTTAGAGAGATTTGACGATGCTATGCTGCTAGTTTTGAAGATACAGGAATGGACCACGAGTCAAGGAATGAAGGCAGTTTCTAGAAGCTGGAAAAAGCAAGGGAATAGATTCTCCTCTACAGCCTTCAGAAAGAAAACAGCCTACTGACACCCTGATTTTAGCAAAGTGAGACCATTTTGGACTTCTGACCTCTAGAACTTTAATAAAGCTTGTAGCTGTAAGTCACAGTTTATGATAATTTGGTATAGCACAAATAGGGAATTAATACAGATGGAAATATTAAATGTACTTTTTTCCTTTGACAGGTTTATCTGCATACTGGACAGAGCAGAGGAAATAATCAATGAACCTGAAGACAGAAATTATCCAAAATGTTACATTTAGAATGCATGGGCCATGGGGCTCTACTGTACAGCACAGGGAACCATGCTGTGGTTGACCATGTGTGATTGACCATGTGTGATGGGGTCATTTTGCTGCACAACAGAATTTGAAGAAACAGTGTAAACCAACTATAATTTAATTAAAAGAAAGACAAAGAAACTATCCAAAATGAAAGGTAAGGGATAAAATGAGAAAAGAAGAATACAATACCTAAAAATTATCTACAAATTTGGTTTGGAAGAAAACCAAAGTTTAACATATATAGAACTATATTCCTAGAATAAGAAGAGAGAACAGAAGAAACATTTGAGGAGGTAATGGTCAAGAATTCTCTGAAATTAATAAAAGGCAAAAACAAAATGAAAAAAAATAAAGAATCACAGGAAACCCTAAGCAAGAGAAACAGAATTTTTTTAAAAAAACCACAGCTATAAAAATAAATTGTAGTCAAACTGCTGAAATTCAAAGATAAAGAGAAAAATCTTGAAGCAGAAAAAAAGAAAAGAGTCATTACTTTCAGAGGAAGAATTACAGCAGAATTTCTGTTTATATAATCGAGGGGATAATAAAGACACCTTTAAAGTAATGGAAGAAACAAAATTGTCAAGTTACAATTCTATACTCAACAAAAATATATCTCCAAATAAAGGTGAAATAAAGAATTTCTCAAACAAAAGTTGAGAGAATTCCTTGCTTGCAGAATTTGCATTACAAGAAATATTAAAAGAAGTTTTTCAGGCAGAAGAAGTGCAATACAAAAGATAGAAAATTGAATCCTTATAAAAGAATAAAGAGCAACGAAAATGGTAAAAATGAAAAACAAAAGACATTTTTTTTATTTTGAAATTCTTTAAAATATAATTGGCTCCCTGAAGCTATGATGGTATTAATATATTTATGGGGCTGATAATATACGCAAAAGGAAAAAAACTCTTAGAAAAGTACAAACATCAAAAGATAGAAAATGAAAGTGTATTTGGTAAGGTTTCTACTCCATATGTGAAGTGATATATTGGAAGTAAACTGTGGTAAGTTAAAGATGCTTATTTTAAATCCTAGCACAACCACTAAATAAGCTGATTGTGAAAATAAATGAAATAATAAAAGATATTCAATTCAAAGTAGGTACTAAAGAGGAAACCAGGAATAAAGAATCAATGAAACAAGTAGAAAACATGTAGCAGTTGGTATATTTAAATTCAACCATATTAAAAATTACATTCCAGGAGTTCCCATCATGGCTCAAAGGTTAACGAATCCATCTAGGAACTGTGAGGTTGCAGGTTCGATCCCTAGCATCTCTCAGTGGGTTAAGGATCCGGCGTTGCCGTGAGCTGTGGTGTAGGTCGCAGACGCAGCTCGAATTTTGCGTTGCTGTGGCTGTGGTGTAGGCCGACAGCTACAGCTCTGATTAGACCCTTAGCCTGGGAACCTCCATATGCAGCGGGTGGAGCCCTAAAATGACAAAATGACAAAAAGAAAAAAAATTAAAAAATAAAAATTACATTACATATAACTGAAATTAACAGTCCAATTAAAAGACTGATACTGTCAGGCTGCATTGGAAAGTGACACCCAACCATACGTTGTCTACAATAAATTTGCATTAAATATAAAGACATAGATACATAAAAAGTAAAAGGATAGAAAAATCATACCGCTAATCAAAGAAGACTGGAGTGTGTCTATTAATATCAGATAAGGTAAATCTCAGAATAAGCTATACCAACACACTAAAGATACTACATAATGATAAAAGGATCAGTGCATCAAAAGGAAAGAATAATTCTACACATATATGCACCTTACAATATGCCTTCAAAATACATAAAGCAAAAACTTTAGAATTAAAATGAAAAATTGAGAAATACACAGTTATAGCTGGAAAAGTCAACACTTCTCTCTCAGTAACTGACAGAGCAAGTAGACACAAAAATCAGTTAATCATATAGAAGCCCTAAGTAATACTATAAACTAAAATGACTTGACAATTACAGAGCATTCCATCTAACAACAGCAGAATACATATTCTATATATATATATATATATATATATATATAACATTCACCAAGATATACCATATTTTGAGCTACAGAACAACAAAATAAAAGGATTAATTAGAAAGTGAATGTTCTCTAAACACTGAAAATGAAACTATAAATTAATAAAAGATCTGAACATCCTTGAATTTGGAAATTAAACAACACACTTCTAAATAATCTACAAGTCAAAAAAAGTAAAATAATGGGTTAGAAAATATTTTGAATTAAATAAAAAGAAAATACAATGTAATAAAATTTGGGGAACACAGTGTGCTTAGATGAACTCTCAAATCTCAAAAATAAGAAAATAACATCTATACACATAATTTAAAAAAAAGGCAAGTTAAAAAATTTGCACACTTCACCAAAGAAGAAATTTCATTGGCAAATAAGCTCTTGACAATTTTTTTCAATATTATTAGTCATTTGGAAAATACAAATTAAATCTACAATGAGATATCATCTATACCTATAAATATGGTTAAATTTTTTTAAATGAATAAGCAGATAAATTAAATAACTGGGGTGATGGAAGTATTTTATATCTTGATTGTGGTGGTGGAAACATAACTGCATTGTTTTTCAAAATTCATAGAACTGTACACCTAAAAGGTGGAATTTAGTGTATGAACCCCAAAAAACCTGACTTAAAAAATAAAAAGCATTGTGCTGAGTTAACAAGCTAGACTGAAAAGAATTCATACTATTATGAGTCCATTATATGATATTCTAGAAAAGTCAAACTATGGAGGCAGAAAACAGATCAGTTGTTGTCAGGGGCTTGGTGTAAAGAGATTAGCTGCAAAGGACCACCATGAAAGAACTTCCTGTTAATGATGGAAATATTCTATATTTTGGTTGTGGTAGAGTTTACATCATTTTATATATTTGACAAAACACATCAAATGTATACTCAACAAGGCTGAATTTTATTTTACATAAATTATACCTCCACAATGAGTGAAGGAGTGAATGTCACACAACTCATTCATTTTATTGACTCATTAATCATCTTTAATATCTTAGGATGTGCAAAAACACTGTGCTAGGGATATAGAGAAACACAAAAGAATAAGGAAGATTTAGCTGCAGAAGTTTTTACTGAGAAGTGCTCCTAAAAATACACCTGTGAAGGAGCAAAGGAAACAAAACTGGTCAGAGGGCCACAGAGTCCCAGAAAAAGCCTCTGCCAATCCCAAGGGAATTCTGGGATGGACATACTGTGTTTCCAAATGAAGCAAAGGTGTTGGGCCTTTGTACCCCTGCATAAAACAAGTCTTTAAATGGAAGCTGCCCAAGGAGAAGGCATAGTCCTGAGGGCAATTTCCAAAGAGGAAAATATCAGCTATGAGCTATCAATAGCCTTATTCCCAGCATCTAGGGATATAAATATGTTGATCCTGAAGTGGGGATTGAATCGCTGGATGGTACCAAAAAAAAGCATTTTGTATAAGATGTAACACTCTAACAGGCATATACAAGACTAGTTAGACTCTGAAGAAGAATGAGATCAGGACTATTGTAACAGAAACAAAGATTGTGTTCTGGGAGTGTGTTAGTTAAACTAACAGCTTGTTTAAGCCAGGGGTAAAGAGATCCAAGGGAATGTTCCTGGGACAACTTTATTATATCATTAATGTAAATTAGCACACAAAGCAGTTTGGGGGGCTGAGGAGCAACCTAAGGGCTGATCTCTACAGTATTCATCATCTGGGCTCTCTTGTACACAGTCTGTGATTGATTTGGCCAGTATCAGAGTGGGAAGGAAGCTGAGTTTGGCAGTATTCATTCTCTGTTCCCTCCCCACCTCTCTTCAGTTCATGTTTCTATACAGCTACTGTTTCTGAACAGCTGCTGGTCCTTCACGGCCCCAGCTCTCCCTGGGCTGCATTAACACCACTTCCTTCCCTTGCCCTTTCAGACGCCAAGGTAGTAATTCTTTCTCCTACTCATCTTCCAAGACTTACTGTAATGCAATTCTTCTACAGAGCCTGACCTGTCCCTCCAACCATCAGATTTAAATCCTTTCTCCTCTTTGCTAGCATAGCTCACTGCAGATTCCTGTATCATAACACTTATCACATTGCTCCAGGACAGTTCACACACAGTTCTCTCCACTAGACCTTACATTCCCACAAGACTCTATCCTGTTCACTTTTGTATCCCTAGCATCTAGCACGTGGTTGGTACATATTAGCTGCTCAATAAGTTTGTGATGATAGAATTAGAGAAGGAAACTAGATTCTTCTTTAAGAGTTCTAAATATAATCCAAGTACATGGTGAATTTAAGGCCACCATTAATCAATAATCCATGGGTTGTCAGGTTTATGAGCCAGAAAAAGCCTTTCTAATCCCGCTTGGAAATGTGCATCTCCAGCTTTCCATTTTCATTGGCTCATTCAAACTCTTTAACACTAGCTTGCCTAATATAGGACTACAGAAATGCAAGTTTACAGAGTTGAAGTCCAAGAATCTCCTATACACACATGGACATGGTCATACCCTATTGCCCAGGCAGAATTAGAGCAAATCAAGGGGAGGCATTCTTTTTTTCAGCTTTTCTAAACTGAAAACAGGGAGTTCCCGTCATGGCCCAGTGGTTAACGAATCCGACTAGGAACCATGACGTTGAGGGTTCGATCCCTGGCATCTCTCACTGGGTTAAGGATCCGGCGTTGCCATGTGCTGTGGTGTAGGTTGCAGATGCGGCTTGGGTCCCGCGTGGCTGTGGCTGTGGCATAAATCGGCAGCTACAGCTCCGATTAGACCTGTAGCCTGGGAACGTCTCCATATGCCGCGGGTGCGGCCCTAGAAAAGGCAAAAAGACAAAAAAAAAAGAAAAGAAAAAAAAATAAATAAACTGAAAACATAAGCAAAGGCAGTGAAATTGCATACCTCAAACAATTTGACCTGGCTCAACCTTTTTCCATATACTAACTTTGGAATCTTAAGGCTTCAAGATAGATCTTGAAAATTAGACACCTCTATGAGGATGCTTTTTAAAAGAATTTTCCAAGGTTGCCCTCTGGGATACTTAAGTTTACGTGTTTTCAGCTTCCACCAAAACCTAAGTCAATCTGCTGTTTTCTACTCCATATGGTCTGGCAAGTAACTCCCTACTTTTTCACTGCAGGGAGTTAACCCCACAGCAGAAAGAGTGAGTCACAGGACAAGAACCAAATGATGTAGACGACCCCATCATAACCACTCAAGCTGGTATAAACATTCTAACATGGCATGGGGATTAGACTCAGTACAATGCTCCTTCTTCCTAGACCTGAGTCACCTTCCTCTAGGGATCAAATGCAATAACAGTAAATTTTCCATTTAATTCTTCAAAGCAATGGCATTTATTTGCCCATCGCTTACTGTGAAGTTTAGGTCAAGGAAGATATTGATATAACTGCAAAAAGAGGAAAGTACACTTTCTTATATCTAACTACTCCCTTTTAGATTATGCTCCAGTCATCCTGCAATAGTTAGTGATGAGTTATTTAAAGTTCTTGAATGTGACATTGCTCTCCTTTCACACTGAGACAGCTTATGCTAAGAAAATTCTCCTAAATCAGAAGAGGTCTAGAAATTGGTCTAAAGAAGTGCAAAGTCAATTTTAAATTATCTATAAGTGAGAGATTTCTTTAGAGTATAATGTCACTGGGATTAAGCTGAACTCAAGGAACTGAGTGAAGAAGGATGAAAAAGTACAAGAAACCCTACTTAGCGCCTTTCTTTTACTTTTTTACTAAGTTTTATTGAAGTATAGTTGATTTACAAGGGTGTGATAATTTCTGTCATACAACAAAGTGAGTCAGTCATACGGGCACACATATCCATTATCACTCAGATTTTTTTTCCCATACAGATTATCACAGAATATTGGGTAGAGTTCTCTATGCTATATAGCATGTTCCTGTTGGACAATCATTCCATATACCTCAGTGTAGCACCTTCCTTTTAGTATAGTATCTCATTTAACCCTTATAGCATCCATGGCTGGTAGATATGATTAACTCCATTTTACAAATAAAGAAACTGAAGCTCAGAGGCTAAGTAAGGAACTGAATGAACTCAATTCAATGAATTCTTTAGCTAATAGGATTAGTTGGTGTGGTTGGGGAGGTTTCTGCTCCAAACAAATGTTATTGCACTCTGCTATTGCACTCTGCCCCACCCAAACATGTAAGTGTACTTTTTCATCTCACCACCTTTGCTTCTTCTTTCCCTGAAAACTCCCTCCCCACTGCCATCTCTGCTAATCCAGACTTCAAATCTCAACTCCAATTTGATTTATTCTAAGAATACTTCTCAGATCATGCTGTCCAAAGGGACTGCACCCCTGCTGAACTCCTATAGCTTTGTTTCTCTCTGCTTCGCTTACATGTTACTGATCCTATTTTGTCAGGTATTGGTAGCTATTTTCCCAAGTGTGTATCTTTTCTTTCCCACTAACTTGTAAGCTAGCCCAAGATCAGGGGCTTGATCTTAGCATTCCCCACCATTCTTAAAAATAATTCTGAGCCCTCAGTTGAATATTAATATATTAAAAGCATCTAGGATTAAATAAATAAATAAATATAAAAGAAATATTTTAAAACATATCTTGTGTACGTCTTACCACTACTCATTTACTGCCTACTCTTCCCACATTTCCACTGTAACATAATCATAACTCTCATTTGCCACAGAAAAAGTAAACCCATTAACTAAAGTAAGAAAATAATTAAATTCTTCTATAAAACTTCTCAATAGCAACAGCTGAAATAAACAAAAAGCATAAACAAAAAGCATAACTCACCATGACCTGAGTTAATCAGGTTAGCCTGCACAGGTTTCATTTTTCCTTGCAAGAAAATTTACCGTTCTAAAAAGGAGTTGGGAAGCAAAGGGCATTTGCCAGGGGTCCCACAAGTTCCTTGGATGGCCCTGTATTCAGACCACAAGCCCTAGAAAGAAAGATAGTGTCAGAGAAGGTAGTTAGAAACATTTGAAGTTGTAATTGGGTCAAAGTAAGGAAAACAATAACTCAGAGAAAATCTATGCTGAACAAACAGCTTCACTGAGTAATCCACCCCTCAAGGAAATTGCCTATTCTTGGGAACTGTGAATCCTTTCCTTTGTCATGCAACATGATTAAGTCCTCTAGTTAATGAGAAAAACATTCGACTTACTTAGGTTCAATAAATTCCCATGAAAAAGACGGAAATTGGAAACATTTTCAAGCTGAGAAGCGTGTTTTTTAAAAAAGTTCAAAAGCATCCATCAAGCCACTCTGCACCAAATAGAGGCATTTAACACCATCCTGGCAGCCTAAGCCATATGCCTTGCCCTGTCTACCCAGCAAGAATCGTCTAAGAAACTTCAGGAAGCTCATCCCAAGTTCCTCCAGCAACATTCCTCATTTTCGGATTAGGCCCAACCCAGGCTGGGATGGAGCCTTAGAACCAGCAGATGTTCCAGACACAGAAATACTTATTTTTGTTATTTAATTATTTTTTACTATTAAAGTATCTTTTTTTTGTCTTTTGTCATTTTTTAGGGCCGCACCCACAGCATGTGGAGGTTCCCAGGCTAGGGGTCTAGTAGGAACTACAGCTGCCAGCCTGCGCCACAGCCAGAGCAACACAGGATCCAAGCCGCGTCTGTAACCCACACCACAGCTCAAGGCAATGCCCGATCCTTGACCCACTGAGCGAGGCCAGAGATCAAACCCACAACCTCATGGTTCCTAGTCAGATTCGTTTCTGCTAAGCCACTACGGGAACTCCTATTGTATCTTTTTAAGAAAAACTTAGGACCAAAAAAAGGGGGAGGGGCAGAAAGGAAACAATCATCTATAATTATACCTTCTTAAGCTAGCAAATATTAGCAGAACCCTTGACTTTCTCCCTCAAAATCTTCCCCTTCCAACATTCTCACCTCATTGAATGGCATTTCTGTCCACCAGTTAGGTTAGGCCACAAATCTAGCGATCCACATTTCTCTCTCTCTATACTCAATCAACGTTTTTCTAATAGCTTCCATATTTATACTGATGAAATTTCAGCTTAAATACATTTTTTTTGTCTTTTTGCCTTTTAAGTAGAGCTGCACCCGCGGCATATGGAGGTTCCCAGGCTAGGGGTCTAACAGGAGCTGTAGCCGCCAGCTTTCACCATAGCCACAGCAATGCGGGATCCGAGCCGCATCTGCAACCTACACCACAGCTCACAGCAACACCGGATCCTTAACCCACTGAGCAAGGCCAGGGATCGAACCCGCAACCTCATGGTTCTTAGATTCGTTAACCACTGAGCCATGAAGGGAACTCCTTAAATAAAATTTTAATGGGATTAATATTTTATAAATTAAGCCAATGTTCTCTTGTTTGCTCTTTCCCATTACTCTTATTTTCTAACAGTTATTTAACTATTATAACCCTGGAAAATTGCCCTACAGCAAAGAGAAGTTGTGACTTAGAGGAAGTGCCAACAAGACAGGAAGACAAAGAAAACATCCTTCTCCAGTTCCTAGTGGTTTGTGAAGAAAGGATAGAGGCAGGGAAGCCATGTAGAATATATAAGGAAAAATAAACCTCAGAGATTGAAACCATCAAGATTTGGGAATACTCTGTTACAGCAGCATTACCCAGCCTAGCCTGACTGATAAAAACAAAGTACAAATGTAACTAATTCAAAGTAAACTAAGCAAACAATCTTTAGAAGAAATTATTTATTTAAAAAATAAACATTTAGTGGGGCTTACTGTGTGTTATGCTTTTAAATCTTATAACAACACTGTGAGAAAGATATCAAACCCATTTTACAGACTGCAGAAAAGAGGCACAGAGAGGTTAGGTAAGTTGCTCAAGGTTACACAGATGGTAACTGCCACAGCTAGGAGTCAACCCAGGGAATCTATTTCAGAGTCTGTGCTCTTAGCCATTAAGCTATGATGCCACTCAAGTAGGAGATACTGAATGTAAATTTCAGGTTGAATAGAGACGTCTGGAAACCTTCTAAGAACCTTAGGATCCAGGGAGACTTTTAGGGCCACCTCCTAATAATATCTCACCAGAAGACATCTAATCTATCTTATAACACCACCACCTATGGGAAAACAAACCATCAATTCTCAAGGCAATTCACTGAACAAATGTAATCATTAGAAAATTCTTGGTTCTCTTAAGACAAAAATCTTTTTCCTTGTAGCATCCACCTATTGATTTTGATTCTATGCTTTAGCATACGTACCATTAGTCTAAGCCCTAATTCTCATGCCTGCCTTTTAAATACAGGAAAATTTATTTCCAAATGGATCATTTTCTTCTCTTCTTCAATTTTGATCTTCTCAAGTCCTTATGCAATTAATCCCACATGGGGCAGAGTTTCAAGAATCATCACCAGCCTTGTCACTGTCACATCAACATACTATAATTGATCTGTAAAACTTTAAAATGGGATACATAGAATTGAAGAAAGCACAATATAATCAGGGTTAGATAAAGAAATATCCTCAATTTCCTCAATTCCAGACTTTTTATAATGCCATGTACAAAAGTAAACCATATCACATCATCAATTCATATTGAACTTACTGCCACTTTTATTTGATAGTAAAATATGGCATAGTTCCAAAAGAATATAGAAAACATATGTACAGTTTTAAAAACCAGAATAAAAATGAACATTTGTGGATCCACCACCCAACTTTAGAAGTATGGCATTAAAAGTGGCTTAGGAGCCTCCATACACATCTCTGAAATAGCAACCCTTTTCTCTTTACCTCAAAGTAACCTTTAGTTTGTATATTATGTTCATCATTCCCATGCTTTTTCCACTAAGTTTTACCAATGATCTGTCCCTAAACAATACTGCTTAATTCTGTTTTTAAAATAGTTTACAAATGGAGCCATAACGTGCATGGTCTTACCTCACTCAACATTATGTTATTGAGGTTCATCCATTTAAATTTATTTTATACTTTTCACTGCCAAGCTGAGTCTCTGCAAACCTTTCCCATATAGTCTTTTTAGGTTAAAAAAAGAATTTTATATTCATCTATGTTACATAGACTTGACTCAATCTCTTCCAACTCAGAAAACATTTCTAACTAAATAAGAAGCTTGAATTGATATAGAGATATTATCCATACTGCAACCTCTGGATTAGCCTCTAGGATCCCTTTAAACATAGAAGCCCCAAGTTTTGAAGAAACTGCTGAGAAACAACTATGCTTCTGTGATTTACATGCTGAAAAGAATTATTTCATTAAAAAAAATCACATGCCTAATAAATTTAAATCTTATTTCTTTTGTTTGTTTGGTTTTTGCTTTTTAGGGCCATACCTTCAGCATATGGAAGTTCCCAGGCTAGGGTTGAATTGGAGCTACAGCTGCCAGCCCTACCCCACAGCCACAGCAAGGCAAGATTCAAGCTGCAGCTGCGACCTGCACCACTGTAGGTCGCAGATGCAGCTGGGCAACGCCAGATCCTCAGCCCAATGAGCAGAATACTCACATCCTCATGGATACTAGTCAGAATTGTTTCCTCTGCACCACAGTGGGAGCTCCAATTTAAATCTTATTTTGATTAAGTTCAAAGGCAAACAACACATTGTATTTTGTTTGCTACAAGTGTAAAATATTCAGTTTAATTTTTCTTAGCAAAGGGATTTCTCTAATTGCCAGTACCTTTGAGTAATCTTATTATTAAATTAGCATAGAAAGTATTATACCACTTGAAAATAAGGAATTTTTATTATTCTAGAGAATATTTTCAGTTAGTAAAGCACCACAATTCTTGGTATATAGAGGTAACTCCAAATTTCTAGAATCAGAGAATATGGATACCTTTTAAAATCCGCTTTTAACTCCCAATTCCTTTCTCTCTCCCTCCTCTCCTCTCTCTCTTCCTCCTTCCCTCTCTCTCTCACACATACACACTTCTGAAACTCATAAATACATGAAACAATACCCTGAATACCCTTTTAAAATAAGAGCTATTAGTATTTTGGAAAAGAGTTTCACTTCCCTTTTTTCCCCTTCCAATTTTCTGAAAGGTTGAGGTGCTAATAAGAAGAATAAATACCAAAAGACAAATGAAAAAATGGAGGGAAGAGTAAAGACTTTGGTTAACACCTGTGATTATCTGTATAATCTCTTACCACACATGGACTAAACATGATAGGGAGATGTCAATAAGTAATGACCATTGGACAGTAAAGTAAAGGGAATCACTCAAACATTTCAAGTAGAAGAGCCCTATCGTTTTCAATCAGAGGTCCCTCCTATACTGCAGAATAAACACTGATAAATAGACATCATATTTGTATTTGTTTAAAAGCAAGCTTAGTAACTATGAAATAATTTATTTTAAATGACAAAAAAATGTGGATAACTGCATCTCATCATTCACTAGTAGTTACATATGGCTATATGTGTGTATCTTTTGTAATGTGATTAAAGTGAGAGCAATATAAATGTAACAATAATTTCACATTTTTATATATTGCTCAATGCATATTTAGGATATTTAAAAATGTTAAATCATTCCTTACAACTAAATTTAATCTTCATTTTGCCTTATCTTTTGTAAGCAATGTCAAATTCTGTTTTATGTGGTACATGTAAATAAAAATAACATCATCACATCTGTAACTGCAAAAAATTTACCTCTTTTTAGAAAAATAAAATAAAATAAATGAGTTACCATTGTGGCTCAGTGGTTAATGAATCCGACCAGGAATGATGAGGTTGCGGGTTTAATCCCTGGCCTCACTCAGTGGGTTAAGGATCTGACGTTGCTGTGAGCTGTGGTGTAGGCTGCAGACGCGGCTCGGATCCTGCGTTGTTGTGGCTGTGGCATAGGCTGGCTGCTACAGCTCCAATTAGACCCCTAGTCTGGGAACCTTCATATGCCGCCAATGCAGCCCTAGAAAAAGGCAAAAAGACAAATAAATAAATACATAAATAAATAAAAGCAAGGCTAGTATAGAGCAGAGTATATGTTCAAAAACCACTGTACTTTCCTATTAAGTATAATATCTCTGTCATCTCTATACATTTTTTCAACTAATATGAGATATACAATTTACTCAACTTTTTTTTTTTTTTTGTCTTTTTGCCTTATCTAGGGCTGCACCCGCGGCATATGGAGGTTCCCAGGCTCAGGGTCTAACAGGAGCTGTAGCTGCCGGCCTTCACCACAGCCACAGCAACGCGGGATCCGAGCCACGTCTGCAACCTACACCACAGCTCACGGCAACGTTGGATCCTTAACCCACTGAGCAAGGCCAGGGACCAAACCCACAACCCCATGGTTCTTAGATTCCTTAACCACTGAGCCACGACGGGAACTCCCAATATACTCAACTTTGAACGCAAAGCCACCAAATCATCTGGAGAGATTTTTATATTGTCTTCAATTTCCTGATGGAACCTGAGTTTAGGTATACAGAAAGAAGATATTTTAGTCTACATAAGCAAATATAGTAACAAAGCAACCCAAAGTCTCATTAGCTTGTACACACACACACAAAGTTCATTGTGCCTCACTGCTAGTCAGGAGGCTCCAATCACTTGGGTCAGCAGGGTGTCTGTTCCAGGCATCCAGTGTAATGGAGATTCTAATAAACTTTTTTTTTTTTTTGCCTTTTGTCATTTTATGGCCGCACCCGCGGCATGTGGAGGTTCCCAGGCTAGGCGTCTAATCAGAGCTGTAGCCACTGGCCTGCGCCGCAGCCACAACAACGCAGGATCCGAGCCGCATCTGCAGCCTACACCACAGCTCATGGCAACGCCGGATCGTTAACCCACTGAGCAAGGGCAGGGATCAAACCCGCAACCTCATGGTTCCTGGTCGGATTCGTTAACCACTGCGCCACGACGGGAACTCCCTAATAAACTTCTTGGTCAACAGGGTAAAGAAAAAGAGCTGTGGGTACTTCTAAGCTTCATCTCAAATACATATCATCTCTACCCATAGTTTAATGTCCATAATTAATTGTTATATGTTTCAACCCAACTGTAAGGCTATTGGGAAGTTTGGGGGAACATTACCATTTCTGTCATCAAAGAGTATCCAAATCTAAACCTCATAATTATGGTAGAAATCTAGCAATTCTTATTTTTCATCTTAGAAACATTAATTAAAGTCCATTGAGTGGTGTAGTTTCAATAGCCCTGGAAACAAGCAGTGTTCATCTATGATCTGAATCCTACAAAAAAAAAAAAAAGCCCACCAGCCAAATGGCAGATAAAACCCATACACAATTTGCTGAGCCATACAAACAAAAATATATTAGAACAAATCCATCTATCCAGTCCAGGTTTTTATCTTTAAAGTTTGACTTGGCTGCCCTTGGTTGATTCAGAGTTGATGTCTAAGGCAGATTTGGATGTTTCACTTCTTCCCTAATGAGGCAGTGCTACCATTCTCTGTTAACATTCTCTATTACACTGGGAATAGAGATAGATGGAAAGAGCTCTAGGTGCTGACATTTCTGAACTCTGTACCTCTTAGTGATATAAGCTAGTGGGACAAGGAAATCCATTATAAGAAATTCAGAATACGTACAAAATGAAAGAGTGGTTATATTAGAAAATAGGTAAATAGCTAAGCATATCAACAAGTCTCCTAAATTAGCATATGTGAATTCTAGCAGCATGCAGGTGGGAAGTTATGGAAATCAAAGAGAATCAGCAACTTTTTATAACTGGTATTGTCCTGCCAAGTTTGAGATGTGAACAATAACCTATTAGTAACTATTAAAAGAGAGGTACTTATTGGAAGAGGAAGTCAGAACAGTCTTAATCGCTTTAAAACGAAGCTTCAATGTAACATTAAAATCTGTTTATCCAGATTAGCAAAAAGTTTAGTACCTATTCTCTAGAGACCCTACTTCCTAAGGCTAAGTACTACCCAGCACACTAACTCATTTTATAAACAACTCTTACCTACTCTACTTTGACTCTGATCCCAGAAATTAGATGTATCTCCTTAAAGCTGGAATATCTGCCACCTTTTCTGAAATGCAGTTGAGAGACGAGGGATCCTTTCTTCTACCCAGGCCCCACTCATGGAATGGAGGTTTTACCTTGATGCCACTGAGAATATTGGGGACCCCAGTTGCTTTTTCACTGGTTCATGAAATGGAGAAAAGGAAAGCCACAGAGATATGTGGCTGCTGCTTCCTCTCCACCAAGAGCTCAGCTCCTAACATGGAAGTGCAACTTAAAAAGGTATGCCATTGCCCCTGCCCCAGAACCAAGAGCTGGGTGGTGCTGATGTGGCTAGATCATGATGTTGTGGCCCAGGGATTTTGCCCAGAGAGAGAAGCAAGCTATAAAAGAGAGAACTCAGAATCTCTCCTCAAATGAACTGACTTCATTTCTAACAAAGACTAGAGAAGTTCAAGGCTAAAGACACTCTCAAAGACAAAGTGTGGTGAGAAGAAATTGGAAGGAAACTGAGAGATTCAATGGAGATATAGGCTAAACTATAAGCTGGGTAGTTTGGTGGAGTGAAATAGGAAAACAGACAGCTAGAGGAACCTTCCTGGGGTCTGAACATATCTTAAATACTGACATCAGGAACTATCCTTTTAAAGGAGCCCAAATTTTACTAGATCAGTTTGTGAAGCAATCTGTGTCCCAAGAGAGTGTTGAATAGAACAATCTGTCAGCAATTGGTAGGGCTTAACAGCTGGGTATGATCAAAGAAAGATATAGACCAAAAAAGCACTGCCAAATCCACTGCCTCCCCAGGGCAACTGTGGGCAAACCCAAGTTGTATCCCTTTAGGAACAACAACAGAGGCTCCATATTGCATAGGAAGAAACAGATTTCACTAAAATAGTATAATCATTCAATAAATAAGTAAACAAGCAAATAATAATAACAAGTTATGAGAGGTGGGAACCAGAATTGTTATAGCCATTATCTAAAATGTCCAGTTTCCATCAACAAAAAAAATTAAGAGACTAAGCAAAGAAACAGGGAAGGATGCACTGGAAAAAAAAAAAGGTAGGTAATAGAAACTGCCTGTGAGAAAATTCAGAAGTCAGATTTAACAGAAAAAGTTTTCCAAGTAGCCATTATAAATATTTAAAAGTAACTAACAGGAGTTCCCGTCGTGGTGCAGTGGATAAAGAATCCGACTAGGAACCATGAGGTTGCGGGTTCGATCCCTGCCCTTGCTCAGTGGGTTAAGGATCTGGCGTTGCTGTGAGCTGTGGTGTAGGTCACAGACGCAGCTCAGATCTGGCGTTGCTGTAGCTGTGGTGTAGGCTGGCAGCTGTAACTCCAATTTGACCCCTAGCCTGGGAACCTCCACATCCTGAGGGTGCGGCCCTAAAAATGACAAAAGACAAAAAAATAAAAAGATAAAAATAAAAATAACAGACACTATGATGTAAAAAGTAAAGGAAGGTATGATAACAATGTCATATCAAAGGGAAAATATCAATAAAGAGATAGAAATTATCTTTTCAAAAAGAACTAAATGGAAATTCTGGGCTTGAAAGACAAATATCATATGATATCCTTATCTTTGACAGTAAGTCTCACAAAAGCTTTGAGATCCATGCTGACTATACCGGGTGCCTTGAAATGTGTCTAGAAAAATGGGATATACTGAATGGCTCTGCCTGGAGCCAGTGTCCCACTCCTGGAACTGGAGGTAGAGTCAATTCCATCTAGGAACACAGGGACTAAGACTGAGAAGGGTGCAACTTCTGATAGAAGTGGGATATAATTACCAAGAATATATGCTGAGTGACAACAGTGATCACTGTTCCTTCACTGCGGTGAGTGTTTCCTGCCTTTGTGAATTCTAGCATTCACACACTCAAGCCAGAAACCTGGGAGTCCATCTTCAGGTCTTCTTTCTCCCACTCACTCCACATCCAGCACCCTACTATTACCACATTGTTCTTATTTTCTTCTCATAAATGTCTCTCAGATCGCTTAAGTTCTCTTTACTTTCACTGTTACTCCTCTAGTTCCAAGCCTCTAACATCTCTCTCCTGGATGCTGCACTGGCATTTTAACTGGCCTCCCTGTATTCACTTTTAACACATTCTGATACATGATCTACACTGGAATTAGAGGGATCTATAAAAAGGTAAAATGTCAACAAGACGTGCTCATCTTCTGCCTCTTCAGTGACTCCTTATTCTTCTCAGAATAAAGTGGCCATGGAGTTCTATTGTGGTACAGCAGGTTAAGCATCTGGTGTTGTCACTGCAGTGGCTTGGGTCATTGCTGTGGCGCCAGTTCAGACCCTGGCTGGGAACCCCTACATGCTGTGGGCATAGCCAGAAAACAAAATAAAAAAGAATAAAGTGTCCTTGTGCACCACCTCCTGAGCTCTACCCTGAACTATATAATACATTTGACTAAGCCTCCTTAATTCCTTAAATGTACCACACTCTCTTTCCCATATGGGAATTTCTCATAATGGGTCCTCTGGCTACTCTGTCTGCTTGAAACTCTGTTCCTCCGCCCTGTCCACTAGCACATAACAAACTCATACCCATCATTTAGATCTTGACTTAGACATTGCCTAGTCCAGAAAAACTTTCCTGATCTACTTAATCTGGGGAAAGTGTTCCCCACTAGGCAATTGTGGGACCCTACACTACCCCATTATAGTGTCTTTGCACTGTATTATAATGAGCATTTATTTGTCTGAATCTTCCAATAAACTGTAAATTCTTTAAAAGGGGTAAATATGCCTGCCTTGTTCATAATGGCATCCCAGCATTTCTAGCATGGTATCGGTATAATAGGTGCTTGAAAAATACTTGTTAAAAATAGTTAACATGTGCTAAGAATTTGCTATATGCCAGCCACTATTTTAAGTGATTTACATGTGTTAATTCATTCAATCAATGAACATTTAATGCAACTTCTAGTTTATAGACAAGAAAAGAGGAGAGTGAATTGCAAAGGTCGTAGAGCTAAAGGTTACAGAACGGGACTTGAACTCTGGCAGTCTGACTGCAGAATCCAAACCACAATGCTATATTCTTTTGTATATGCAAGCATGCAAAAATGCTGTCCTACATATTTTGAGGAACACAAAAATGAGAAGGGGACTGGAATAAGAAAGTACACAGATACATAAAATACCCAACAGAGTATTATGTAATAAAGGCTTTCTCGCTTTTAAAACACACAAACGGTAACAAAATCTTTCTGTTTGGTGAAATGGGATTTGTTCACAGAGAAGTATTTCAGTGTAAAAGTTCCCGAATTCAAATGTGTTTGTGACTCAATTACACAGTGGCAGTTGATATTTATGTTAAAAAATGAAAAACAAAACCAATGAGTTATTCTGGGCACTAAACCATGTTTAAAACTGCTGCATTTATATTTTTGAAATATTTCTCTTTAACTACTAACCTTTCCAAGAGGACTAGCTCTTTGACATTTCTTAAGAATTACCATGCAAGGCCTATGTTTTTCTGCTTTAAAAGGAACAAAGAGATACTATGACTGTCGGGTACTTGGGTCTACAACTTAATAAAATAAAGGATATTTCACTCAACATCCCCCCCAAATAAGTTAAATATTAGGATAAATCTTTTACAAGTGCATTCAATAACAAAAACATTAATTAAGCATTATTGTCTGCTTCAAATGTTACTTCTCTATTATAAGGACACAATGATATTTAACTAATTTCATTATAATACTGTACAACGCAGTTAGTCAAAAACATAGAGAATAAAAGTGCACTTTACGTATTTAACTGAAAGAAATGCAATTGGTAGTATAATTTGTGGGTCTCTGAATCCAGCTTAATTAGCTATGGTTAAAATAATACACTTTTCAGTGACCAGGAACATCTTCCAAAAGAAACAATGGCCACTTGCTGATGATAATCCAAAATGCTCTTGGTCCTTTCATCTACAGAACTTTTCTAACAAGTGTAAAAAAAAAAATACTATCTGCTTACAATGGTGGAAAATATTAAGTAAATAGCCTCTATGCATATTCATGAGAAATATAATGTGAGCAGGTTTGATTTCCTCTATGAAAACTGGAGAGGTGAATGGATTTAGTGATACTTACTATTTTTAGGATAGCAAATGTTAGAATAGTCTGAAGAGGAAATATAAATAATCTTATTCTCAAGTACTTAAAATTGGTTCAACCACCCACGACTGAAAAAAGGCTTACCTTTGGGATTGAATTGGATGACCACCTTTGACTCTGGAATGACTAAAGAAAAGGATTAAAAATTTATTTACTAGAGTTAACTTCCAATTTAGTCCTATTTACAGAAAAACTAATTTGAAAAAGATAAAAGGCTTGACTTTAGGATAAACGTGAAATAAAGTACTAGTATTTTGAAGAAATTTTCAGTAATTTGAAAGAATATATTTTAAAATTTTTTAGTGAGTATAAATCCTTAGAATCAAGATTCAATAAAGAATGTAGCAAGGACCCACAATTTGCTTTTCCATTTTGGTCAAGAGCTTACTCCCAAGTTTAAAGTGCTGTCTTTATTTTTGTTTCAATAACTATTCCTTAGAAAACCCTTTGTTCATATGTAGCTCAAAGTTAAACTTTCATTTTTCCTCATATAAATGGTTACAAATTTTTAATTAATAGAATTTCTATGCATTACAAAATTACCACATGACCATTTTAACATATATGAAGGTATTATCTGCAAAATCCCTAATTACTATGACTGGTTCCAAATAGTTCAAGGGAATTACTCTTTAAACCAAAACTTCAAATTTTCAGTAAAATTAATTTTTTTCCTAAGGAAAGAAGTAATGGCTAAAAGAGAAAAAATGATCAGGTGTAACAAAAACAACAACAACAAAATTAAATGTTATTGTCTATGAGTATTAAACTTGGATAATTTATCCATTAACTTTGTTAGATGAAGAGAAAGAAGTTTTGAGTAGTTACTGTAAAAGGTCAGATGGAAAACAAATTTCGTCTGTGTCAATAGGTTAACAAAATGTTATGCTTGCTGACTCTGTATAAAGAGGGCAACTCAGAGAACACTTGACCTGATTAGCTCATCAGCAGCCCATTAGGAGGTTTTTCTTGGAATAGAAATGGAGAACCCATTTGCACCATTTTTATTACCTTCCAGATTTTTGTATGCTATTGTGAGGCAGATGCTTAGCTACTCGTGGGCACTGGATGCGCAACGATAGGAATATCTGAGTTTTGCTTTAAGATTTCAGGAATACTGATGGTTTCTAGGTTCAATAGGAAACTAAAAGGACAAAAATATTTCAGACAGTTGTTAACTTTGTTATACACAACTTTGCCTTGTGTATATACAGATGATTCATTTTCCTCTGTACATCCCAATATATGATATATACAGAAAAATTGTGTATACACAAATATATATACAGATATAATTTATACAAATCATTTTAGATACAGAGTGAGAAGGAAGAGAGAGAGAATACACATTATAAGTATTTACTCAATGTTTGTGTTTTTCAGCCCCCAACAAGACTCTGAGCTTTTCAAGAAAACTTTGCACCCCCTAAAAAAACTGCACCCCAAATTCTAACACAGTGCCTGACACATGGTAAGTTCAATAAAAGTTTTCTGAATGTGACGTTCTATTGACTGGATATTCACAAGTACTTTTAGAAGGAATTTATTCTTCTTTTTTTAATTTTTTTTATTTTTACATTATATCCAGCTGTACAGCGTGGTGACAGGGTTACACATAACAAGTGGTTAGACATAGTTCCCAGTGCTAAACAGTGGGATCTCCTTGCTTCTTCTTAACATGATATCAATAGGCATATCCACATGTTGTCTCTATCTTGCTTCAATCTTAACTATTTATACCCATTTCTCTACTTCTTTTAATGAATAAGAATTAGAAGAGCAGAAAACATCTAACCATCCACATTCCTAAGGCATGCTTTAGGAGTTTTCACTTCTGACTTCTTTTTTGACCCAAATGATTTCTCATGTTATATACACTGTTTAAAATGCTTGTGTACAAATAAAGGGCTAAGGCTTAAGTATCTTCTTCCTGATGTTTAGTTTAAAAAAATTGTTTGCATGTTTGAATTCTTCAGTTCAAACTCTTTACTTTTATTGTATTGTATTATAAGTAGATGCTTACATTTCATTTCCTTGGTTAACTCTTTTCAATGGAATTAACTATTTAAATATTTTTGTTGGGAGTTCCCGTCCTGGCTCAGCAGAAATGAATCTGACTAGCATCCATGAGGATGCAGGTTTGATCCCTGGCCTCGCTTAGTGAGTTAAGGATCCAACGTTGCCATGAGCTGTGGTGTAGGCTGCAGATGCAGCTCAGAATCCGAGTTGCTGTGATTGTGGTGTAGGCTGGAAGCTATAGCTCCTATCAGACCTCTAGCCTGGGAACTTCCATATGCCATAGGTGTGGCCCTAAAAAGACAAAAAAAAAAAAGATAAATGCTTTTGTTATCTTAGATTTTTAAATGACTATTAGAATTTTGGAAAATAAATATATAAAATGACAGTGGACCAATACAAAGATTCTGCAACAAGGAAAGATATAAGTATAGTGATTAATAATAGAGATAAAATCATTTTCATAAAAGATTTATTCCAGGAAGTAATATCCAACAAAACTACAAAAATCGTAGATTCTGTAAGTATATAAAGAAACACAACTTGAAAACTAACTACTTGGCCAAGAGAAGAGAAAAAATAAAGAAAAGCTATACTAAAATAAATAATGTTATGTAAATACCTTATATATTACTAGAACTAAACATTAAAATATCAAAAACACTGCAGGAGAAAAAAAAATCACTTACGAGGTGGACAAGCTTGAGAATTCTCTTGTGATATAAAGTAAAAGAATCCAAAACATGAAAATGAGAGATAGGAAGGACTCAGTTTCTAAAGAAGTGATTGGGAGAAATGGAACAGAAGTGAAAAATAAATAAATAATAAAATGAAAATTTTATTTAGCTGGTGGGAAAAATTCCTGAAATCAGTAGACCAAAAGGACTTACTGCATAACAGGAAAAATTAATTTTAAAAATTTGTTACTTCAAAATATCCTGGTGATACTTTTTAATTTCAAGGAAAAATGAAGATTCAGATAAATTTTTGGCCATTCCCATGGCATGTTCCTGAGCCAGGGATTGAATCCACACCACACTAGCTACCTAAGATACTGCAGTGACAATGCTGGATCCTTAACCCTCTGTGCCACAAGGGAACTCCAACATTCAGATAAATTTTAAAGATTTCGCAAAACTTCCAATTCCAGAAATGGCAGGTTGGGTATTTCATACCAATTCTGATTGCTAAAATCATTATATTACAAGCATCAAAAAACTCAAAAGATAATGAGGATGAAATGACAAAGTAAAACTCTAGAATAAAGCAAATATCTAGAAAGATAAACAGCTACAAAGTTGCTTTTTCCCCTGAGGACATCTCCTGATCCAGGTGAGATGGCACTGCAATTTAGATGACATCAAGGGGCATGGGATATATATGTCAAAGTTCATACTCCACCCCACCTGAGAAACCAAACAGAAAACAAATACATTAAACTGAAACTATGCAGTAAGTAATGCACCTTCCTAACCATAACCCACACACAGAGAACTTAAGGAGGGTGCGATTCCAGACTAAGCAAATTATGGAGAGAAAAAGAGAATAAGAAAAACCTATCTTTTCCAAATGGTAACCACAAACGAGCTCTTACATAGACTTTTAGCCTTAAGTCATATATCAATAGGGTGGTCCAGAAAAATCCCAAGCTGAAAATTTAGTAGTAGTTTAAAGTGATTCTGGACTGTTTATGCCTCTGGGGAACAAATGTAAATCCTGACTAGAGGAGACAACTTCACCCCAAGCCCTAGGGAATCCCCACAAATAACTTTTCAAGGACAACTGATAGTCAGTAAAAAACAACTGAGCCCACCAAAAAACATTCTACCATGATGAGAACAGGAACACAAAAAGCCAGTGGAAAGACTTCCACAAAAATATCACATATTTGAATAATCAGGTGAAAATTATGTAACAAATAGGCTTATAATGTCTGAAGAAATAAAGCTAAGATTGAAAATATCTGAAGGGGAGTTCCTGTCGTGGTTCAGTGGTTGATAAATCCGACTAGGAACCATGAGGTTGAAGGTTTGAACCCTGGCCTTGCTCAGTGGGTTAAGGATCCGGCGTTGCTGTGAGCTATGGTGTAGGTTGCAGAGGGGGCTCGGATCCCGCATTGCTGTGGCTGTGGCAAAGGCCAGCAGCTACAGCTCCTATTAGACCCCTTGCATGGGAACCTCCATATGTCGCGGGTGCAGCCCTAGATAAGGCAAAAAGACAAAAAAGAGAAAGAAAAAGAATAAAATATCTGAAGGGAAATAGAAACTATAAAATGTGACCCACAAGATATGAAAAAAAACCCAATGAAAATATGTAATTTTAAAAATTCAGTTGGATGTATCTAGCAACAGACTGAATAAAGCAAGAGAGAATTCTGAACTGGAAAACAAGGAAAACAAACTTTAAGAAGTGACCCAGGAGTTCCTTTCATGGCGCAGTGGAAACAAATCTGACTAGGAACCATGAGAGTGCTGGTTCAATCCCTGGCCTCGCTAGGTGGATGAAGGATCCAGTGTTGCCAGGAGCTGTGGTGTAGGTCACAGACGCAGTTCAGATCCTGCATTGCTGTGGCTGTGGTATAGGCGGACAGCTGTTTGGACCCCTATCCCAGGAACCTATGTATGTGAACCCCAAAAAAGCAACAACAACAAAAAAAGTCACCCAAAATGCAGCAAAGCGAGCAAGAGAAATATAGAAATTGGAAAGACAAGCAGAAAGACAAAAAAAAGATAAAGTGGGCAAAGATTAATTTGGAGAAGGAGAAAGAGATATAACAAAGATAATATTTGAAGAAACAGATGACTGATAATTTTCCACAGATGATGAAAGATACCAATTCACATATTTTAAAAACTGTAATTGAAAAGTAGGCCCAGATAAAATAGTTGAAGCAAATAATAAAAGAGATTAATATCTAGAAAAATAAAGAATTCTAACAATCTTATAAGACACTGAAAATTGAGATTGAAAGGGAGTCCAAAAGAAAAATGGGTAAAGTATACAAACTGGCAACTCACAGAAAAAGAAATTTGAATGACCACTATACATATCAAAAGATAATCACTGAATAGAATCAGCAAGATGGAAATTAAAATAATAAGATACTAGCCCATACTCGCCAAATTCACAATAATTTTAAAAGTCTGACAAAATCAAATGTTAAAAAGATTACAGTGAAATAAATTATCCTCGCACACTGCTGATGGAAGCATGAATTGGTACAGTCACTTCAGAAGAGAATTTGACAGTATCTATTCCAAGTCAAAATGCTCATACCCTATAGCCCCAAAATTCCTATTTGAGGATTCTCTCCTAAGAAAATATCATCATTGGTGTATAAGAAGACATTTATTTGCATATTAATTGCAATGTTATTCATAATAATGAAAAATTAAAAGAAAACGATGTGTCTACTGATAAAGGAATACGATTGTGTATGCATGTATTTGACAGAATACTATAAAACAGTTGAAAGAAACTAACAAAATCTAAATATTTCAACCTCAATAGATCTGCAAATACTCTTCAGTGAAGAACTGATTAAGTCCCAAAAACATGAGCACCAAACTCATAACAGTCTGAGGTTGGGGTTTTAAAGAGAGGAAAACAGGTGAAGGAGTAGAGGCAAGGGGATTTTAGCTTTTTCTTTTATCTTTCTTGTTTCCAAAAGTGAACATATTCATATTTTGTTGTATAATTAAAAATTAAATTTTTAAGTGTTTAAGAATGATCAAAATTAGTAAGCAGGACAATAGGAAGTATTCTTGCAACAGAATTTTCATCAACTGTTAAATTTAAATTCAAAGTGTTGTCTTTTGCAAGGTCATATAGCCTAAGTTCATTACTTGTTATCAGTTGAAGTACATTATTCTGTGTCCCAGGTCTTTGATTCAGCCTTAATTACAAAAAGAGTTGTAACACTAATATTTTCAGTGTTATTTAATGAGAAACTTTGAGTAGTTAACACAATGCTTTTAAAAATGCAAAGTACTGAGCTAGCCATTACCCTTTGTTTTAGCTAGGTAATGAACAAGTTTAAAAAATATTTATATACAAGTTACCATAAAATTTAAATTAAAGCTATACTTATTCTGTATCATGTTATCTTTTTTTTTTTTTTGCATTATAGCTGGTTTACAGATTT
>PVHT021183619.1:13471775-13500237 GCA_004024745.2 Catagonus wagneri | reverse complement strand
CTATCCAATCACCAAGGACCTTTTTCACAGAACTAGAACAAAATAGTTTAAAGTTTGTCTGGAAACACCAAAAACCCAGAATAGCCAAAGACATCCTGAAAAAGAAAAATGGAGCTGGAGGAATCAGGCTCCCTGACTTCACACTCTACTACAAAGCTACAGTCATCAAAACCGTATGGTACTGGCACAAAGACAGAAATAGAGATCAGTGGAACAGGATAGAAAGCCCAGAATTAAATTCATGCATCTATAGTCAACTAATCTATGACAAAGGAGGCAAGAATATACATTGGACAAAAGACAGCCTCTTCCATAAGTGGTGCTGGGAAAACTGGACAGCCACATGTCAAAAAATGAAACTAGAACACTTCCTAACACCATGCACAAAAATAAACTCAAAATGGATTAAAGATCTAGATATAAGATCAGATACTATCAAACTCTTAGAGGAAAACATAGGCCAAACACTCTCTGACATAAATGATAGCAACATCTCAGATCCACGTGTCAGAGTAAGGACAATAAAAAGAGAAATAAACAAATGGGACTTAATGAAACTTCAAAGTTTCTGCACAGCTGAGGAAACTCTAAACAAAATGAAAAGACAACCCACACAATGGGAGAAAATATTTGCAAATGATTCAACTGACAAGGGATTAATCTCCAAAATTTACAAACACCTCCTACAGTTCAACACCAAAGAAACAAACAACCCCATCCAAAAATGGGCAGAGGACCTAGGCAGACAATTCTCCAAAGAAGACATGCCGATGGCAAATAAACACATGAAAAAATGTTCAACATCGCTCCTCATTAGAGAAATGCAAATCAAAACTACTATGAGGTACCACCTTACACCGGCCAGAATGGCTATCATCAAAAAGTCTACAAACAATAAGTGCTGGAGAGGGTGTGGAGAAAAAGGATCCCTATTACACTGTTGGTGGGAATGCAAATTGGTGCAACCACTATGGAAAACAGTATGGAGATTCCTCAGAAAACTCAAAATAGAATTACCATTTGATCCAGCAATCCCACTCCTGGGCATCTATCCAGAGGAAATCATGACTCGAAAAGACACATGTACTCCAATGTTCATTGCAGCACTCTATGCAATAGCCAGGTCATGGAAACAACCTAAATGCCCATTGACAGAGGAATGGATAGGGAAGATAATGTTCCACACACAGTGGAACCTTACTCAACCATTAAAAGGAACGAATTACCAACATTTATAGCAACATGGATGGACCTAGAAATTATCATGCGAAGTGAAACCAGTCAGACAATTAGACAGCAGCATGCAATGCTACCGCTTATATGTGGAAACTAAAAAGACACAATGAACTTACTTGCAGAACAGAGAATGACTCACAGAGTTTGGAATATCTTGGTTTTTCAAATAAGACAATCTGGGGGGGTGGGGGGATGCACTGTGGGTTTGGGATACAAAATCTATAAAATTGACTTGTGATGATTTATGTACACCTATAATTGAAATAAAATCCATTAAGAAAAAAAATCTTTTAGGGACTAAGCATTATAGTAACCATGGGACTTAAAGTGTACATCTGATAAACAGGAATACATAAAAACATCAGGATAGTAGTATCATTTTATAAATCCAAAATTGCTGCTTACTTCTCTTCTTTTTAGTTGTGTCTAAGTTCTGGGGCATTTACAAAGCACCAAGATATTGGTTGTGGGGTGGGAATAGAGAAGATCTAATACTGAGATCACCTCTCTACACAGATACCCACTGAGACATCCACTAGCCCAACTGATGTTCAGCCATCTCCACACAGCTTACTAAGAAGTTGTCCTCATTTATATCTAAATGGCCACTTCAGGATCTGCAGTTGTCCCTGCTTTTTCCATTCTATGTTGAGAATGCAATTGGTTTCTTTTGCCTCCTGCTTTCTTGCCATGCCAAGGAATATGACTCTCTGTGAGGCTGGCATAGCTCTATGTTCTTGGGTACCAAGGGTACAATATCCAAGTCACCACTATCAGCCTGGAGAACAGGAAGCAGCTGTCTTCTATCTGGCACCATATGGATGCTCTGCTTTCATCGACTCCTCTCCATATAGCTCTCTCCTCTCAGCTTTGGGGAATCTTTCTCTTGTCTGACTAGCATCCATGAGGCCTTGCTCAGTGCGTTAAGGATCTGGTGTTCCATGAGCTGTGGTGTAGGTCACAGACATGGCTCGGATCCCGCATTGCTGTGGCTGTGGTGTAGGCCAGTGTCTACAGCTCCAATTTGACCCATAGCCTGGGAACCTCCATATACTGCAGGTAAGACCCTAAAAAGATCAGAAAAAAAAGAAGAAGAAGAAGAAGGAGAAGCAGAAGGAGAAGGAGAAGAAGAAGAAGAAGAAGAAGAAGAAGAAGAAGAAGAAGAAGAAGAAGAAGAAGAAGAAGAAGAAGAAGAAGAAGAAGAAAAAGAAGAAGAAGAAGAAGAAGAAGAAGAAGAAGAAGAAGAAGAAGAAGAAGAAGAAGAAGAAGAAGAAGAAGAAGAAGAAGAAGAAGGAGAAGAAAAGAGGGTACTACAAGAAGAAGCCATGCTCTTTCTCATTGTTTCTCAGAAACATTTTGTCTATACCCTGAATCTTCTAACTTCACCCAGGCTTATTAGCCTTTGAGAACACATTCTTTTTCTTATTATATTACGTCACTTACCTGTGGAAAGGATCTCAGGGCCAATTCTCCCGGAAGTAGAGATTCTAAGAAGAGGAAAAGAACAAAGGTTACTAAGTTCAATATTGAATATTAATGCATCCCCCAAACAATAAGACATGTAAAGTAGTTAGGATGGGGACTTTAGCCAAAGCTGTCTGGCTCATTTTTAGGGCCGCACTTGCCACATATGGAAGTTCCCAGGATAGAGGTCAAATCTGAGCTGCAGTCGCTGGCCTACACCACAGCCACAGCAATGCCAAATCCGAGCCGTGTCTGTGACCTACACCACAGCTCATGGCAATGCTGGATCCTTAATCCACTGAGCAAAGTCAAAGATCAGACCTGCATCCTTATGGATACTAGTCGGGTTCATTACTGCTGAGCCACAATGGCAACTTCACACATACTCTTTATACTATGCATTTTTTAAGTGGCAATATCCTTTCAAAGCCCCACTGCCTTTAGCTTCTCATTAATCTATGAAATCTAAATGTGTAGCACCTCTTCTTAAAGTATTCTGTTTTCATGACCATTTCAGCTTCTGCTCCTTTTTTCTACAGGGAGACAGTAAAACAGTGTTTACCCTGTGGACCCTGGAATCCAACATGTACATTCAAATTCTGACCTTCCACTTTTTGGCTTTGTGATCATGGACAAGTTACTCAACCTCTCTATGTATCCGTTTCCTCACTAGTAAAATGGAAATAATACCAGTACACACTTCATAGAATTGCTGCAAGGATCTCACAGGCTCCTGCTATATACTATAGGCTCAACAAATGTTAGCCACTATTGTTATTGGTAGTAACAGCAATGTTGTTATAAGTAACCATTATTATTATAGTCTGTACATGTCTACTCAGAAAATATCACTGGTTGTCAATTGCGGCTGCTATAGTGTGTTGTAGCAAATTTTTATTTCCAAAAGGAGTTAGCAGTATTATTTGATAGACAATAGGAATATCAGGGAGTTGGAGATAAAGACCAGTTCTGTGAGCGGTTTTAGAGAACAGATATAGAAGACAGTGTGCAAAAGACGCTCTCTTACTTTTACCCACTGGTCAGTGAGTTTCCTATCTCCACGGTAGATGACATGGTAGGAATAGATAGAAATATGCTACCATTTACCAGCTTAGTCCCACATTCCTCCTCAGGACTCTTTCCACAATTTGATTACTGGAAATTCCTCGTGGTATAGGCCAGATCTTCAACCAGTATGTCTGGGCTTCTGTGCAACTATAATTTCATATTTCTTCTACTGTCTTCATTAATATTTCAAAGGGGAGTTAGGAGATTGTTCCTCCCTACCCCTCAGCTAGGAGATATAGAGAGAAGCAATAGTTACAACCTGAAATTTTTCACTAATGAACGAGACCCCTATGACATTAGTCACCACTCAACATTTCTTCCCACATACCATGCTAACATCTGTCGTCACAGAATTTCAGCCTCCTCAACATTTGACAACACAAAGAAAATAGACTAAAAAGGAAAGTTTAGGTCTTACAAAATGAAAATGGAAAGATAGGCACCTAAAAGAGAATAATTTGAATATAAAATATGAAACATGATTATTGGAGAAAATGATAAAGCCCTTGAAAATGTTTGCCAAAAAAACCGACTCTACGTGATCACACTAAGAAAAATCAAAAACATGAAAAGAAGTATGTCATATCCTACAAACATATCGTTTGTCACAAAATGTATGCCAAAAATTCAACATTTGATCATCCCTTGTTTTATTTTATTTTTTTTTTCATATTAACAATGAATTTTATTTCATTTATAGGTGTACAAAGATCATAAGTCAATTCGATAGATTTTGTGTCTCAAACCCACAGTGCATCCCCCCACCCCCCCTAGATTTTCTTATTTGAAAAACCAAGGTTTTCCAAAATCTGTGAGTCATTGTATGTTCTTCAAAGAAGTTTATTGTGTCTCTTTAGTTTCCACATGTAAGCAGAAGCATTGGGTGTTACTGTCTAATTATCTGACTGATTCCACTTCGTATGATAATTTTTAGGTTCATCCATGTTGCTATAAATCTAATTCCGTTCCTTTTAATGGCTGAGTAATACTCCATTGTGTGTATGTACCACATCTTCCCTATCCACTCCTCTGTCCATGGGCATTTAGGTTGTTTCCATGACCTGGCTTCTTCCCTCTCTAGCTGCTTTAGATGTAAAGTTAGGTTGTTTATTTGAGCTTTTTCTTGTTTCCTGAGGTTGGCTTGTATTGCTATATACTTTCCTCTTAGCGCTGCTTTTGCTGAATCCAAGAGGTTTTGGAGTGTCATGTCTTTGTTGTCATTTGCTTCTAGGTATTTTTTAATTTCTTCTTTGATTTCTTCAGTGATCCATTGGTTGTTTTCCTGTTTTTGTATCCATTTGGCTAGTCTATGTCTTTTGGTTGGGGCATTCAGTCCATTAGCATTTAAGGTAGTTACTGATATATATGTTCTTATTGCCATTGTAATAACCGTTTGGGGTTTTTGTTCCCCCCTCTTTTTTTTTTTTTACCCTGAAGTTTTGATATAGGAGTCTATATACAAATGAGATTGTTTTAAGTTGTTGGTTTCTTAATTGCACGTGCGTCTCCAGTGACCTGCATTTGTGCTCTCTTCTCATGATTTCTGATTTTGGTAGCATAGTTGTGCATGGATGATTTAGTATCTTTATTGTATATATGCCTTTCCTGGTGAGCCTTGTCATTTGTGGTGTTTTTGTTTCTGGTTGTGGCCTTTTCTTTTCTGACTAGAGAAGTTCCTTTAAGATTAGTTGTAAAGCTGGTTTAGTGTTGCAGAAATCTCTTAGCTTTTGCTTATCTGTAAAGGTTTTGATCTCTCCTTCAAATCTGAATGTGAGCCTTGCAGGGTAAAGCAATCTTGGTTGGAAGTTTTTCCTTTTCATCACAGTAAGTATATCATGCCACTCCCTTCTGGCCTGCAGAGTTTCAGATGAGAAATCTGCTGATAACCTTATTGGAGTTCCCTTGTATGTCATGTGTTTCTTTTCCCTAGCTGCTTTCAATATTTTCTCTTTGTCTTTAATTTTGGTCATTTTGATTAATATGTGCCTTGGGGTGTTCCTCCTTGGGTTTATTTTATATGGTACTCGTTGAGCTTCCTGAATTTGACTGAGTGGTTCCTTTCCCATATTAGGGAAGTTTTCGGCTATTATCTCTTCGAATATTTTTTCTGTCCCCTTCTCTCTCTCTTTTCCCTCTGGCACCCCTATAATACGGATATTGGTATGTTTAACAGTATCCCAGAGTTCTCTGAGACTCAGCTCATGTTTTTTTCAATCTTTTATCTCTTTTCTCTTCCGCATTAGTGATTTCCACTAATCTGTCCTTCACCTCACTGATTCATTCTTCTGCCTCCTGTATTCTACTGTTGGCTGCTTCTAATGAATTTTTTATTTCAGTTATTGTATTTTGCATCTCTTCTGGTTTACTTTTTACAGCTTGTATTTCTCTGCTCAGTGTTTCCTGTAAATGATCAATCTTTGCCTCCAGTCTATTTCCAATGCCTTACATCATCTTCAGCATCAACAGTCTAAAGTCTCTTTCTGAGAGTCTGATAATCTCCTCATCACTGAGCTGTTTTTCTGGGCTTTTCTCTTTCTCCCTTATCTGGGTTAGAGTTTTCTGTCTTTTCATTTTTATAGGTTTTTGGTGTGGTGACTTTTTGCCAACAATAGAGCGGTAGCCTTAGTTCTGGCATCTGCCTCCCCTGCGACTAAAGCTGGTATGGGTGGGGCTTGCTGTAGGCTTCCTGATGGGAGGGAGTGATACCTGCCCACTGGTAGGTGGGGTTCATTCCTCTCCCTCTGATTCGTGGGGTTTTGTCTCTGGATGAGATTAGAGGCTGACTGTGTGCCTGAGGGGTGTTTAGGCAGCCTGTTTAGTGATGGGTGGGGCTGTGATCCCACCTGGATTATTATTTGGCCTGGGGCTTCTCAGCGCTGATGGGAGGGACCAGATTTTCCCAGAAATGGCCCCCTCTTGAGAAATGCAGGCTAATGAATGTTCCCACGAACTTCACCTCCAATGTCCTTCCCCCACATCAAGCCACAGTCACCCCTATTTTCCCAGGAGATCCTCCAAGAATTGCAGTCAGGTTCCACCCAGATTCCTATGGGACTGCTTTGCCCTGGGACCCAGTGCACGTGAAAGTCTGTGTGTGCCTTTCAAGAGTGAGGTCTCTGTTTCCCCCAGTCCCGTGGAGCTCCTGCACACAAGCCTTCAATGCCAGATGCTCCGGGGGCTCTTTCTCCCTGTGCCCAATCCCCAGGGGTGGGGATTTGACGTGGGGCTCAGAATTCTCAGTCCTGTAGCTAAGTCTCTTTGATGCAGTTACTTTCCAGTCTGTGGGGCTTCCCACCCAGGAGGTATGGGGTTGTTTCTATCGCATAATCGCCCCTCCTACCTCTTGATGTTTGTCTTCTGGAGTAGAATATCTTTTTTGGAAGTTTACAGTCCATTTGGTTGAAGGTTGCTTGGCATTTGGTTGTAGTTTTGCTGTTTTTCGGGAGAGAAGTTGAGCTCCAGTCCTAATATTCTGCCATCTTAATCCAATGATCATCCCTTGTTTTAAATTAGTACATAGTTATAAGCTAAATTTTGTAATATGAAATAAAATTAACCAGTTTCAATTATTTTATTTCTTTTTTAAGCTATGCCCTAATTAAATCATTTTCACTATCTTAAAATTTTTGTCACTATTTAAAATGGACTCCTCTTAAAAGTCGGCTTTTTCTAGTATCCATTTTGTACTGATCATGGGGACTTACTGCATAACAAAAGTAGAACCCAAGGGCTTTCAAACTCAAACTGTTAAGTGCCTATTCCTTGTTCTCATTTGAGAATCCCACACAAAATGAAAGTCTTCACTATTTTTCCAAACCTCAGAAAACATGGCACATAGAGAATTAGGTACAATGTGTTCAACTTTTGAACAATGTGTTCAATTTTAAATTATAAGGATGGCCGCAAAGCCATAATATTTGGAAGAGACACTAGACCAGACATTGCAAAGCTACTTTCCATTAAAATGATTGTTACTATATATAGCTCAATTATACATATATGAAATGTATATGTTTAGAAAACTCAACATGGATTACGGGATTATGGTTCACTACAGCTTTCTGACTGGACCTAAGCCTACAGCAGAAATAAAGTTTCTTTTTTCTCTACACACTATCTCCATTAACAGGAGAAAAGAAACTAAACAATTCCAGACTAGCTGCTTTGATTAAAACCATAAATTCAGAGTGTGTTTTGCAGGCTAGCTCTCTTGGGCTAACTATACCTCTGGGGGCCAGACATCATGCCACGTGTCTCTGATTCAGATCTTTCCTTGTGGTTGACAAAGAAAAAGGTTCAACATGGAAACAAAAATGGGCTCAACCTTTCTGAAGTCCTGAAGAAAAGCAGGGCAAGTTTGTTCTTACAGCAAGTCACTTTTTAGATCTGAAAACAACCAGACTTCATGGTTTCTGGCCTAGCTCACTCTTCTCAGATTTCACCAACTAGAATCAAACATCTTTGCCAAAAACACCTTCTTCAAGATTCAGTACCAATTAAACTAAAGCAATATGGCAGAGATTGGTCCATTGTTATTGTCTAAAAATCCATGACTAATATGGTAGAGCATCATGAATGAGACTAGAATAAAGAATCTAAGACAAACATGCTCAACCTGAGATACAGGGATAGAATCTGAGAAGCTCATGATCATGAATGGGAGAAAAATAATTACATCTTTTCTTTTCCACTAGACTCTAACTTGACATTTCCCTCAAGTATAAATACAGGTAATAAATCAAAGCTATATTAGCTGCATCTGTAACTCTGTTACCAATAGAAATTACAAATATTTTCATTTCTCATTATGTAAAGTTACTACAGATATCTGAAAGTATCATTTATACTTAAAGCTACTTCAAAACTATAGGAGTAGCTAACTTGCTACTGGAATTGCAGGTGATTCCTCTCTTCCTGCTCACAGATGCTCAGCATGAAATATGGTTAACTAACTACTGAGCAACTCTGCAGTTCATAGTCACTTGGCCACCATATTTTCCAAATGACTTCCCATGAAAGTAACATGTTCTCACATAGGGGACCCAGATCCACGTTGCTTTTCAGTATTCCCCATATATAATTACTGGCCAATCATTAAAAGAGATGAGTCAGATACCACACCAGAGTTTAATGTTCTCATTTAAGCTGAGCAAGAAAAGCCTTTATACTAATATTGTCTTTAATAAATAAAATTAACTTAGCTATATTTTAAGTGTGTTGTTTTGTAATTTGATATTGATATATATATATATATGTCTATGCCATAAATTTAGTATTTTTATAACTGTATATAATGTTCTCTTTGTGATTCAAAATATTTTATTCATTTTAGCTTCACCAGATGCCAAAGGAACTCACTGGCACTAAAAAGGTCAAGAGATGTTGACTAAGAGATCAAACCAAATCTGCTTTCTCAAGGAAATTTGGGTGAATCAAATAGTCATTTCATATGATTCAGGTCAAACATGTTTTTATTGAAATTTTATATATAATTATCCTCCCCTATACTTTAGGTACAAGCACGAAAATTTTAAATCTAATATTAATTGCTAATAAGCTTTTTCTTCTTTAGTTATCACTGTAAGCACCATGAACCAAGGCTAGAATCCTAGCAAATATCTCATTTAAACCTCCTTCTCTAAACATCTTCCTATATATTTACAGAAGTGCAGACACCAAATTATTTTATAAATACAGAAATAAACAAAATCCCTGTCCATTCAGCCTCAGTCATGCTCAGTACCAGAGAGTTTCATTCAATTCTGCCCAAACCACAAGGTTAAATTACGGTTCTTAAAAGAGATAATAAATAGAAAGAAGAATTTTGAAGCTCAATTTAAAATAACATGATCCAAAGAATTCACTGGTATTCTATTTACAGGACTGTTCTCCCATCTAATGTCATTTACTGGTTTTTCCCCACAAGGCAATACACGTGTTCTTTTTAGCCAGTAAAAGCCTTTCCCTCATTGGCTTCTGATAAATGCTGCTAAACTCCTGTCATGTTTCTTCATGCCCTACCTCTCCGTAAGTCCTCAACTGACTTAGAAAGTCTTCAATTTACTGTGGCAAATTTTCCCATTTTCATGAATTTTTTCTTCATTTCTCCTTTGGGCTTCTTCATCTAATCAGTAGGTTTTTCCCACAAGGCAATACACGTGTTCTTTTTAGCCAGTAAAAGCCTTTCCCTCATTGGCTTCTGATAAGTGCTGCTAAACTCCTGTCATGTTTCTTCATGCCCTACCTCTCCGTAAGTCCTCAACTGACTTAGAAAGTCTTCAATTTACTGTGGCAAATTTTCCCATTTTCATGAATTTTTTCTTCATTTCTCCTTTGGGCTTCTTCATCTAATCAGTAACCTCTCCAAACCATACTCTGTTTCACTTGTTCCTTCCACTACCTATGTTAACTGCATAAAATGTGCCTCGAGGGATTTGCAGTCAGGAGAGAAATACAAAATAAAACTAATTTGGCATAACACTATGATGAGTGCTATAGCATAGGCTTATTTAAAGTGTTATGGAAACGTAGAGAATGTAAAAGTTGGCTCTGCTGGGGGAGGTCAAATGTGGCTCATAGGGAAGGTAATCGCAGAGACAGATCCTAAAGAAAATGGCTTGAAAAAATAAAAACAGAACATACACTTTAATCAATGATATAATAGGAGAAACATTTACTGTACTAAGAAAGACATTCTAAAGTTGAAAGGGATCTGAAATTAAAGAGAAAGGTAGTCCTACATAAGAATAAAACTCAAGGTAGTCAAATTACAGTTAAAACAGAAGAGATAAAACTTAAACTTGACTCTCTTCCTGAAACCTCACTAAAATGGTATTAAAGGAGTTAGATAAAAACTCACAGGTATAAAGAAGAGCAGAAGAGATGAAAGCTAGAAAGCAGATAGACAAAGAGAACTTATTAGCAGACCAGAGAAAGCCAAAATCAAATTGGCCATGTAGGCAAGAACTAAACTGATTTGGGCTACAGAACCCAAGAAAAGTCTCAGTAATTGGACACCTCAGGTATCCCAGAAAGTGAATGTATAAGTGTAGCTAAATATGGTAGAACCGATTGAAAAGCCTGAATAAGAAACAGTGGAATTCCAGCTCCCTCCACCAGCTGAATGACTATGTTTCCCCAACCTCGGCAGAAGTTTGAAGGCTTTCTTCTCTTATATACTGAAATAGACCCTGGACTTTGGAACACCAGGATCACTGAAAACTGGGGTATGGTGTGTTACTAAAAGAAAACAATGGGAAAATAAGAGAAAGGACATACTGAGTGGTGATATGTGGGAACCCCTATCCTTAACTTTGTTCCCAGAACAGCGGTAGCCAAGATTTTACAAAGGTCAAGCAGTGAATTAAAAAACCTTGCTCTGGAAGTTACCACTGTGGTGCAATGTGTTAATGATCCAGCTTGTCTCTGGGTCATCAGTTTGATCCCCAGCCTGGAACAACAGGTAAGGAACCAGCATGGCTGCAGCTGTGGCAGTGGTCACAGTTGCAGCTCAGATTCAGTCCCTGACTCAGGAACTTCCATATGCTGCAAGTACAGCCAAAAAAGAAAAGGAAAATAGAAAGAAAAAAAGTGGAATTTTCTCTGGAGAAACTGACCCACTGGGGGGTGGGGATCACATATATGTGTATATATATGATCTCCCAGATATGATCTTCTGAAGAAATTGCCTTTTCTATTACCCAATCATGAAGCACATCATTTAAAACCTACACATACAGAGCCTCTTAGCTATTAAATATGAATGTGATGGGGCCACCAAGATCAACAGACATTTGAAGAAAGACTATACCACTTAAGAGAAAAACAAAAGCAAACCAAAAGGCAGATGGAGAAATGTGGAGGAAAACTTCAGAAATAGATTAATATCTTCCATAAGGTAAGATGTATCCACAAACAAAAATGACAGAAAAAAATTCTCAGAAATTAAAAATATGAAGGACAAATGAAAAATTTAGTATTTAGTATTTAGTATTTTTGTTAGAAGACAAACTTGAAATCTCTTAGGAAGTATGCCACAAGGTTTTTCGCAGTGTTTTCAATTTGGTCTTTCTAGCTCAAGCAGCCCTTTTAATGTAAAAGGTCCTATTCCCAACTTGTGTGTATATCTTGTATTAATACCTTAAAAGACAGTTCTCTATCCATACTTCTTGTATATCACGTAGTTTGTTTTTAACAAAGGAATGATGAAAATGGACCACCATATTTCTACTTTCAGGAGAATTTCTAGTATATTATACTATAATTACTGTATTTTTGCACAAATGAAGGGTGTAAACAAAAGTTTGTATATTCATGATTCCTAAATAATTCACAGCCTTAGTCATGGTTTCTCCATTGTAACAACCTAAGATAAATGAAATAGATAATTTTTTAGGAAAATATAAGTTGCTAAAACTAATCCAAGTAAAATAACAATCTCAATAAATTAATAATCCCACAATAAATTAGAAAAGGTGACCAGATAGCCAGTGATATGCTGACCACTTGGGAGTGGATGATGCATATCTCTTCCCAACTCTGTGTTCAATGACATCACATTAGTAGCTTCAAATAGCCCATGATGGCAGTATTTATATCACAGAAATTGGCAAAGACTAAAAATCAGGGCTTTTTTTTTTCAGAGAGCCAGTTATTAAACATTTTAACTAAAACATGCCTGGAATTATCTCTCCACCAGCTCAAGCCCAGTGGTTTCTCAAGAAGAGTTTTATCAAGCATTCAAAGACAAATAATTGCTGTATTATATTCCATTTTACCTATATTTACATTCCTTTTCACATAATTTTTCATTATTTTTGGGGGGAGCTTTTAGGGCCACAGGTACAGAATATGGAAGCTCCCAGGCTAAGGGTCAAATTGGAGCTGCAGCTGCCAGCCTATGCCACACTCACAGCAACGCCAGATCTGAGCCACATCTGCAACCTATACCATGCTGGATCCTTAACCCACTGAGCGAGGCCAGGGATTGAACCCACATTCTCATGGATACTAGTTGAGCTCGTAAACACTGAGCCACAAGGGGAACTTCCTCATATAAATATAAAATTAGAAATTTTTGTATTCTTAATTTTACAAAATCTCCATACTCTCTGCCTCCAATCCTCTCTCCATTATGATTTGAATTCACTCTAGTTAGGTTTTCATCCTCACCATTCCACAGGAACTGCTGGTGTCAAGGTCATTATGAGCCCAGTATTTGATAAATCCAAAGATCTCTTCACATTCTTATTTTAATTAATCAGTACAAGTTAACACGGTCAATCAATACCTCTTCCTTAAAACGTATTCTTAAAAAAAAAGGAAAGAAAAAAAAAGGTATTCTTCACTTGGCTTGTAGGTCATCACACTCTACTATTTTTGCTCCAACGTACTTGATGTTCCTAGATTTGGTGGGGTTTTTTTTTTCAACTTTCTTTAAGTTTTATTTAAGTACGGTTAATTTACAAGCCTGTGATAATTTCTGCTGTACAGCAAAGTGACCCAGTCTCACATACACACATACCCATTCTCTTTGATTCTTTTTCCACATAGATTATCGCAATACTGGGTAGAGTTCTATGTGCTATAGAGCTGGTCCCAGTTGTCCAATCATTCCATATACATCAGTGTGCATATGTCAATCTCAAACCCCCAGTTCACCCTCCCAACTGTCCCATTTAATAGACATAAATTTTTCAAAGTCTGTGAGTCTATTTTTATTCTGCAAATAAGTTCATTTGTGTCTTTTTATTTTAGATTCCACATATAGGTAATATTATATGATATCTGTCATTCACTATCTAACTCATTTAGTATGATAGCTTCTAGGTCCATCCATGTTGCTCCAAATGTTCATTCTTTTTTATGGCTAAGTAATATTTCATTGTATTTATGTACCATATCTTCTTTATCCACTTCTCTGTTGATGAACATTTAGGTTGCTTCCATGCCTTTGCTATTGTAAACAGCATTGATATGAACCCTGGGGTGCATGTATCTTTTCAAATTATGGTTCTCTTTGGATAGATATCAAGGAGTGGGATTGCTGCATCATATGGTAGTTCTATTTAAGTTTTGTAAGGAACTTTCATACTGTTTTCCATAGTGGTTGCACCAATATACATTCCCACAAACAGTATAAGAGGGTTCCCTTTTCTCCACATCCTATCCAGCATTTACTATTTATAGACTTTTTGATGGTGGCCATTTTGGCTGGTGTAAGGTGATAACTCATAATTTTGATTTGCCTTTCTCTAATAATTAGTGATGTTGAGCATCTTTTCATGTGTTTTTTGGCCATCCATATGTCTTCTTTGGAGAAATCTCTATTTAGATCTTCTGCCCATTTTTTGATTGGGTTGTTTGTTATTTTGATATTGAGCTGCAAGAGGTGCTTGTATATTCGGAGATTAATCCTTTGTCAAGTCTCTTTATTTGCAAATATTTTTTCCCATTATATGGATTGTCTTTTTGTTTTGTTTAGGGTTTCCATTGCTATGCAAAAACTTTTAAGTTTAATGAGTTCCCATTTCTTTATTTATGTTTTTATTGTCATTACTCTAGGAGGTGGACCTAAGAAGAAAATTGTGGTGGTTTATGTCAGAGAGTGTTCATCCTGTCTTTTCCTCTAAGAGTTTTCTGGTCTTACATTTAGGTCTTTAATCCATTTTGAGTTTATTTTTATGTATAGTGTTAGAGAATGTTCCCATTTCATTCCTTTGCATGTAGCTGTCCAGTTTTCCCAGCACTACTTATTAAAGACTCTTTTCTCCATTGTATATTCTGTCTCCTTTGTCATAGATTAATTGACCATAGGTGCTTGGGTTTATTTCTGTGCTTTCCATTCTGTTCCATTGATCTATATTTGTTTTTGTGCCAGTATCATACTGTTTTGATGATTGTAGCTTTGTAGTATAGTCTTAAGCCAGGGAGCTTGATTCCCCCAGCTCCATTTTTTCTTTCTCAGGATTGTTCTGGCTATTCAGGGGTCTTTTGAGTTTTCAAAAAAACTTTAAAATACTTGGTTCTAGGAATTCCCGATGTGGTGCGGTGGAAATGAATCTGACTAGGAACCATGAAGTTGCAGGTTCGATCCCTGGCCTTGCTCAGTGGGTTGGGGATCTCACATTGCCGTGAGCTGTGGTGTGGGTCGCAGACCCAGCTTGGATCTGGCATTCCTGTGGCTGTGGTCTAGGCCTGGGATACCTAGCCTAGGAACATCCATATGCATATGCCGTGAGTGCAGTCCTAAAAAGACAAAAGACAAAAAAAAAAAAAAAAAAGCCCAGAAGTGGTGAGAGCAGACATCCTTGTCTTGTTCCTGATCTTAGCGGGAATTCTTTCAGCTTTTCACTGCTGAGAATGATGTTAGCTGTGGGTTTGTCATATGTGGCCTTTATTATTTTCTGGTAGGTTCCCTCTATGTCCACTTTCTGGAGGGTTTTCATCAGACACAGGTATTGGATTTTGTCAAGAGCTTTTTCCTGTATCAGTTGAAAGTATCATATAGTTTTTATTCTTGAATTTACTGATTCTTCCTCATCTCCCTGATATTTTAAAGTTGCCCAAAGGCTCTGTCCTTACAGTTCCTCTCAATCTATACCAACTATTTAGGAGATCTCATTCACTTCAAAACTTTATAGATATATTATATATGCAAATGAATATACCAAATTTATGTCCCCAGTATGGACCTCATCCGTGAACTCCAATTTCATGTATTAAACAAATTTCCACACTTTGCTATCTAGTTACCTAACAGACATCTTAAATTTGACATGTTTAGACATACAGTCTTGCTATGGCAAAGTAATGAATATCACATTTACCCTCCAACAATAAATAACTCAAAAATTGAACAGAAATAATTTTGCAATATATACACATTCTGAATCATTATTCTGTACAACCAAAAAGTGACATCTTATGTCAATTATGACTCAATAAAAACTGAACAAAAACAAATGAAGAAACTGATTTAAGCACTAGACAAAACAATACAGGTGTTATCCTTGACAGAAGAAAAAGGTATGAGGTGAACTTCATATCTCTTTGGCTTTCTACCTAGGAGCATTTTACAAATAGCAGCACAGAGAATGGATCATATAAAGACAGCAGAAATCATTACAAGTAGAGAAAGCAAAGTGACATTTGTGAGCAAATGTATCAAAGAAGATAGAGCTATATAGAAGAGTCCCATATATCTGCATAGATATCCTCTCTAATCTCTGGATTAATACTACGTTATACATGCACAGAGCAAGATTCCAAGGGTTTTTTAGGGAATTCTCAGGGCCATGAGAATTATGCAGATTCCAGGCTCTCACAGTATTTAGAGATGTTCATGTTTTGAGAAGCCAAATAAGGAGACTTGGCTGAATAGCCCTGGCATTTAGTTGAGACCCTAGAATGGACACTATTTGGTGAAAACTTATTCTATCATTGGATTGAGGATTATTCCAGACTCTTTCAAAGAAAGCTTAAAATCAAGTAGGGGAGTTCTTTTCATGACTCAGGGGTTAACAAACCTGACTAGGATCCATGAGGATGAGTTCAATCCCTGGCCTCACTCAGTACGTTAAGGATCCAGCATTGCAGTGAGCTGTGTTGTAGGCCACAGACACAGCTTGAACCCCCTGTTTCTTTGGCTGCGGCATAGGCCAGCAGTTCGAGCTCCAATTCGACCCCTAGCCTAGGAACTTCCATATGTTGCAGATGTGGCCCTAAAAAGAAAAAAAGAAAAATCAAGTAGGATCTAGCTGATTTTGTAAATTTCCTGCCAGCCAAAAAAACCTCAAGATTGTTTAATGGAAGACATAATCTCAGACATACTCTCATCAGATTTTCAACAAAACAGCATCATGAATGTCTAGCATACAATAAAAAATTACTAAACTGATGAAGAAGCACTTATTAAAAACCAAAACCAGGAAGAAGTCAGTAGAAACCCAGACTGTACCAACACTGGAATTAACTTATAAGGACTTTAAGTAATTATAGTTAAAAAAAAAAACCCTGAACAACAGGGGTTTGAATGCATGAGTGCACTTAAACATAAACTGTTCAATAAATATAATGTTGGCCCTTCATATCCATGTGTCCCACATCCACAGATCCAACAAACCATGCATCATGTACTAAGTTTACAATCTGCAGTTGGTTGAATCTGGATACAAAATTCACAGATACAGAGGGCTGACTATAGGACATGAGCATCTGTGGACTTTTGAGTCCTGGATCCAATCCGTCATGGAGACCAAGGGAATAATGTATTATATGTACACATTGAGTGAATAGATAAAGAATTTTAAAAAAGAAATTAAATTAGGGAGAAAATGGAATGGAAATTTTAGAACTCAAAAAATATATGTAATGAAAATTTCATTGCATAGGCTTAACCATAGATTATACATTGTATATGAAAAGATTAGTTTTGGAAATTGGACAAAAGAAACTATCTAAATCAAAGTTTACAAAAAAAGAAATTAAGACTGAAAAAAATTGACTATAGCCACAGTAGCCTGTAGAACAATATCAAATTATCTAATAAATATGTACTTGGAATTCTAGAAAAAGAGGGAAAATATATTGGTGGAAAAAAATTTTAAAAAATGACTATAAATTCTTCAAGAAGATCACCTAACTCTAGTCAGATAAACCTAAGAAAAACCACATCTAGGAACATCATAGTTATATTGCTAAAAAGTAAGAGAAAATATTAAAAGGGACAAGAGAAAAAAGGTATGTGACACACAGTTGAATAAGAATGACTGTTCATTTCTCATTAGAAATAGTGGAAGCCAGATGACAATGAAATGACACTTCTAAAGCACTGAAAGAAAAACATCATCAATCTAGAGTTCTCCATCCAGAAAAATCTGCTTTGAAATTGGAGACAAAATACAGTCAGATAAAATCTGAGAGAATTCATAAATAGTACTCCTGTACCTCAGGCCTGAGAAAAATATCATATAGAAATTTAGATCTGCATGGAATGAAGTATGCCAAAAACATGGGTAGATATAAATGACTTTCTAGTTTCTCGATTTTTTTCCTAAAAATTTGACTATTTATAGCAAAGATAATAGAGTTCTGTGGAGTTTATAAGACATGTGGGAAAATATGTATAACAATTCTTCAAGAAGACGTAGCAATTTAAAAGACGTATGCAACCAATGGCAAAATTTCAAAAGGAATGAAATAAAAACTAGCAGAACAAAAAGAAGAAATACATAAATTCACACTCATAGTTTAAGATATTAATACTCTTCATAGTCATCAATAGAATTTTTTTAAGCTGATAATATTAGAAAAAGATTGAACAATACTAGGACAATAATTACTTTCCAAAAATGTCCTCAGAACTATATACAGCCTCACAAGCACCTCCAAATCTCATCATACCCCCAGCAAGATATGGAATCTACTACCTGTCTTCTTGACAGGATAGAGAGCATTCTGTGACTGCCACTACTAATACAACATGGCAGAAGTAAGCTGTATGACTTCCAAGTCTAAGTCAAAAAAGGCACTGTAACTTCAACCTGGCTTTCTCCCTCTCTGATAACTTGCAACTTGGGTGATGTAAACCAGCAGCTTCCCTGGGCCACCATGCTGCAGAGCCTGCATAATGAGAACACATTAAAACAGAAATACCTAAGGAGCTTTAGATGATATCAGCTTCCACCTTCCAAACCACTTAGCTGAGATATTCAAGCTGATGCTGGGTTGAGCATAGTAAAGTGTTCCCACCAAGCTTTGCTGAAACAGCAGAATTTGAGCCAAATAAACATTGTTGCACTAAGCCACTAAATTTGGGGGACATTTGTTACATAGACATAGAAAACTGAAACATCATTAAAACCAACATGATCTAATTAACATTTGTAGAACACCATACCCAAACAACTACAGAATCTTTTAAGCACCTACAATTCATCAATATAGATTATATGCTGGGCATAAACAAATATGAATGACTTTAGAATGATTAAGTCATACTAAATTAGAAATCAGTAAAGAAACTAAATTAAAAATCAGAAACAGATAACTGAAAAAAAATCCCCAAATACCTAGAAACTTAAAAACTTAGCACTAAAAAACTGACAGAGAAGAAATCACAAAGAAATTTTGAAACTATTTCAAAATAAATGATAAGAACAAACATATCAAAAATTATGAGGTATCTAAAGTAAAGCTTAGAAGGAAATTTATAGTTTACTAGCTTTTTAAAAAAAAGGCTGAAAATTAATTGTCTAAGCTTATACCTTAAAACTCTAGAAGAATAAATGAAACTGAAAATATGAAAATACAGGAAATTAATAAATATAGTAGCAGAAATCAAAAGATACATACACCCCTATGTTCACTGCAGCACTATTCACAATAGCCAAGACAGATGACCTAAATGTCCATCAACAGATGAATGGATTAAAAAGATGTGGTTCATATATACAATGGAATACTACTCAGCCATAAAAAAGAATGAAACAGTGTCATTTGCAACAACATGGATGCAACTAGAGATTCTCACACTAAGTGAAGTAGGTAAAAAAGGAGAAAGACAAACACCACATGCTATTACTTACATGTGGAATCTAAAATATGGCACAAATGAACCTCTCTACAAAACAGAAACAGACTCACAGACATAGACAACAGACTTGTGGTTACCAAAGGGGAGGGGGGAGGGAGTGGAATGGATGAGCAGTTGGGGTTAGTAGAAGCAAACTATTAAATTTAGAATGGATAAGCAATGAGGTCCTACTATACAGCACAGGGAACTATATCCAGTCTCTTGGGATAGACCATGATGAAAGGGAATATAAATAAGTAAGGGAATATATATATGTATGACTGGGTCACTTTGCTGTACATCGGAAATTGGTACAACATTATAAATCAACTATGCTTTAATTAAAAACATGTAAAATTGAAATAAGAAAATTACAGACCCATATCCTTCCTGAACATAATCTCAAAACTCCTTAACAAAATATTAACATATCAAATATGAATATATGTATAAATTATTGCTGAGCATTTATCTAAGCTTCTTATGGTATTGCTGTCTTGGCATTCATTTTATTTGGCCAACTGGCCAACAGGGGCCTTAGATTGAGACCAATTCCTACATGCAAGTGCATGCCCTAGAAAACAGCCTACAGAAACACAAACAAGTGTAAATTAATCATGTGATTTCCCCAAAAGTCCCTGTGATAATAGCCTCCTCCACCTCCAGGTCTTTCTCCTCTGTGCCCTTTAGATAAGACCCTCGTGGAGCTTACCAAACCCACAAAATTACAAATATTGGAAAAGAGGAAGAAAAACCAAAATTATTTATAGATGGCATCACTGTCTGAGTATAAAATTCAACATTATCTGAAAAGCAACTAGAATTCATTTTTAAATTTTTTCTTGAAATAAGAGTTACAACGTTTATTTAAGGTTCTCTCGAGTTTTTTGGAGGGTTTTTTTTTCTTTTTTGCCACACAGGTAGCATGTGGGAATTCCTGGGCCAGGGATTGAAACTATGCCACACGGCAGCTTCCAGAGCCACAGCAGTGATAATGCAGGACCCTCAACCTGCTAGGCCATCAGAGAACTCCCGCAACTAGAATTTATAAGAAAGATTAGTAGAGTAGTAATACAAAATAAATCTCATTATCTTCCTATGCTCCAGAAACAATAAATTAGACAATAAACTGTATTCCTAACAGCAAAATACATACCACCTAAGAGTTAAAATCATGAGAAATGTGCAGAATCTTTGTGAATAAAACCACAACATTGTTATTGAAGAACATAAAAGAAAACTTGTCTAAATGAAGATCTCTAACATTTTACTGGCTCAAAAACTTAATATTATCAAGATGTCAAGTCCTCCCAAATAAATAAACTCAGTGCAATCCCAATGGGTTTGAGAATTTATTTTTGGAAATGCAACAAATGATTCTGAAGTTCATCTGGAAGAATAATACATGAAACTAAGTGGGAGATTTTGAAAATTATAGTAATGATAGGACTTTGTCCTGCTAGAAAATAAAATATATAAAATAATAATTAAAATGTTGTAGTATTTTCATAAGAACGAGTAAGCAGTTGATAAAAATTTAGGGTTTAGAATCATTTCTTCAAAAGTATAAGATTAATTTGTTAATGGTGTCATCTTAAATCAGTGAGAAAAATAAATTAGTTTATAAATGGTGATGGAATATAAATTATAGAGAAAATAACCTAGATTAATATTCACACTCTCTTCAAAACAAATCCCAGATTTAATAGAAATTTAAATAGAAAAACAAGACCTATACCACTAAAGAAATATATATGTGAATATATAATCTTGGTATGGTAAAGAAAATGATAACTAAATTATATTAGAAAATATTAAACTTGCTTTACATTTATTTTTATAAATATATTTTATTTGGTAAAATACTACCTTGAAAATAAAATGAATACAGGCAAATGACTGAGAAAAATATACCTTTAAGAAAAAGCTTAGATTAATCCATAGAAAGTTGACAAAGGTACCAAAAGAAAACAAAAAAATCACTAATAGACAATAATAGAAAATTCTCAAAAGAAGATATAATTATTTACAACCTAATAATTAAAAGTACAACTTAAGGGGCATAATATCAAATGGGCAGAGTTCCCATCATGGCTCAGTGGTTAAAGAATCCGACTAGGAACCATGAGGTTGCAGGTTCGATCCCTGGCCTTGCTCAGTGGGTTAAGGATCCAGCATTGACGTGAGCTGTGATGTAGGTTGCAGACGTGGCTCAGATCCTGCGTTGCTGTGGCTGTGGTGCAGGCCAGCTGCTACAGCTCCAATTAGATCCCTTGCCTGGGAACCTCCATATGCCGTGGGCAAAAAAACAAAAAAATAAAAAAATAAAATATCAAATAGGCAAAGTTCTACATATGTATTAGAAAGGGTATAGGAAAACAGACTACACTGGAAGAGTATAGATTTGCAGAACTTTTTTGAAAAACAGATTGGAATTCTTAAAATTTTGTAAATACACCACCTAAAGGAGGTAATTCTAACAAAATAATAATGGATTCCTCTAAAAGGATATTCACAGTACCTGATTATAAGATGCCAGAAAATAATGGCTCTACCCAGTTTTTTTTCTTAGAAATCAAATCACAGGAGTTCCCATCATAGCTCAGTGGAAATGAATCTGACTAGTAACCACAAGGATGCAGGTTCGATCCCTGGCCTTGCTCAGTGGGTTAAGGATCTGGTGTTGCCCTGAGTTGCGGTGTAGATCAAAGACACGGCTCAGATCCCATGTTGTTGTGGCTGTGGCTAGGCCAGTGGCTACAGCTGACCCCTAGCCTGGAAATCACCATATGCTGCAAGTGTGGGCCTAAAAAGACAAAAAATAAAAAGAAGAAGAAAGAAATCAAATAACAGCAATAAGAGAAAGACAGAGTGGGGTGGAAAATGATCTCTGGTAAATCTAAGAGATAACTGTAACTTTGAATTATAATATTTGAGAAAGAGCTACAAAATGCAGGGAAAGTAAAACAGGGATGCAGGGAAATGCGTATAGACATTTGTGGGAGAAGATTAAAACAAATGAGGCAGAGCACGGTTATCAAAGCATGGTGGGCAACATGAAAGGCAACACTACAAATCTTGTCTGGGACAATGGAACAGAATGCCTGTGTCTTTAGAGAAAGCTTCCCCAAACTCCATAAGAAACACACATTTTTGAGAGAAGAAATGTGTCATTGAGGAAGGGTGAAGGAAATAGATTTTGAATTATAAGCAGTCCAGAAACTGGGGAGAAATTAAGGTTAAAAAGCAGCTCGCTCTCTCCCTCTCTCTCTCTCTCTCTCTCTCTCTCTCTCTCTCTCTCTCTCTCTCTCTCCCCCTCTCCCTCCCTCTCTCTCTCTCTCTCTCACACACACACACACACCACTAAGCCATAAAGAGTTTTGCTGTGAACCAAAGAAACCCTCTCTCTCTCTCTCTGTCTCTGTCTGTCTCTCTCACACACACACACCACTACTAAGCCATAAAGAGTTTTGCTGTGAACCACAGAAACCCTCCCCCCACACACACACCACTGCTAAGCCATAAAGAGTTTTGCTGTGAACCAAAGAAAGTTACTGTTTGTCTGGAACACTGCTCTAGTCTCTTCTCTGAAGGAACTTCTCAAAAATAACTGGAATAATTCACCTCATTCACAAAAGTAAGAAGCAAGAAAGAACCAGCCAAGTATGTATGCAAAGTTATTTCAGGAAAAGGAAGAAAAATGTGGGAAAAAACAAGTGGCAGGTGATGAATACACACCAGAAAAATATGGCCACTGCTCAGATAAAAATCATGGTCATAAATATAAGTCACCTAATGAATCAAAGAGCTCAAGGCAGAGAACTGGAGGAGATGAAACACAACCTGGCAGACTTAAGAAGGGAAAAAAATCCATCCAAGAAATCAAGGCTCCATAAAGGAATACACAGAGCCATCACTGAAATCATACTAAAGGAGAGAAGAACAGGATTGAGAAAAGCAAGAAAAGTTATAATAGTAAAATGCAGACAAAAACAAAATCAACACAAAATGAAAAGAAGGAAAAAATAAGACAATTTTGAAAAACTTAAAAGACTTAAATCTTTAACTTGTACTAGCAATCCATAACCCCCTTCCTACCTAAAAAACAAACAAAAACAACCTCATGCAATAGGATCCACACTCAAATATCTTGGTGATAGCACTGGACTTTAGAGATGAAAAAAATAAAACAAAAAACTTTGGACACACAGGCAAAATTATTAAGTAGCCTAAAAGTTTGAGGTTTCATTCCTCTTTGTTACCCCTAAACTTCATCTTATTTCTGGCTATACTACCCAGCTAGACACTGCAACTCCTAACTTCTTGGCAGTTAGGGTAGCCATATGAGTATGTTCTGAACACTTGCATACATGCTAAAATAATGTGAAATTTAAAGAAAAGCTGCTTTCTCTTAATTATGCCACTTTGCATCTTTTGCAAGCTGGAATGTAGATGTGAAGTGTCCTACCTTTAATCTTGGGCACGAGAATAATGTTCCAGGGGATGGTGGAGCAACGAGACAGAATACATTTCTCTCTGACTTTTTTTTTTTTTTACGCTTTTTCGCTTTTTAGGGCCTCACCCACAGCATATGGAAGCTCCCAGCCTGGGGATCGAATCTCAGCTACAGCTGCCAATATGTGACACAACCACAGCAACAAGGTATCCAAGCATGGTCTGCGGCCTACGCCACAGCTCACAGCAATGCTGGATCACCAACCCACGCCTGAGGCCAGGGATCAAACCCACATCCTTGTAGATACTACTCGGATTTGTTTCCGCTGGACCACAACAGGAACTCCTCTCTGGATGATTTTATGCAGCAGTTGCTCTGATAACTTAGATCAGTCAGATGGATAGATGAGAGAGATACTAAGTTCAATCTTATTTAAATCATTGTATCTTATGCTTAATTTGTGGTATTCTGTTATATCAACCCTAATGTAACAAACTAATATAGCAATGTATTACAAGAAAGAGATGATCTCAGAAAAGAACTGACTAATGCACAAGCAGGAATAAGAATGAATAAGGTCCAGGAATTTGAGAATATACAGGGTCAGAGAAAGCAACTGCTTTTTGATCCCAAATGGCAAAATATACGATTGAGCAACAAGTGCTGGTTAAAACTCAGTCTTGAGGCAAGGATCAAACCAAGAGCATGGCTATCACATTCATCGTTAAATTTGCTGAGTAGGTTGATGTGTCCCAGAACGAAACTGTGATACCCAATCGGTCTTTTCAGTGATAGGAAATGGCTTACAGAAAAAGGGATTCAAGACATGAACTCTCTCATCTGAAAAGTGGCAAGACAGCTCAAAGATGCTCAACTCTTCACACATCCATAACCAGACTCAAAGAACAGGCATCAAAACCTTCAACAAATGGGTTATTTGGTAAATAATATCAACAAGAAAGAGAAGGGGTGGAATTTTTACATGCAGCATACAATCTAAAGAAATATTTTTATCAAGGGAGTTTAAATTATTACAAAATAAGTTCATGATGAGGGCTCTGTTTTGTCTGCAGTTCCATTCCCACTACCTAGACTAGGAGCAGCTCAACCGATATTTGCTGATTGTAAAAATAAATGATAAAAGAGAAGCCAGAAGAATAATGGCCTTTTCTCTGCTTACTCCTCCCAGTCCCATGATGTGGAGGGAGGGGGAGAATGGGAATCCCACTTGAGCAGTATTCTCAAAGAGAACTGAATTTAATGACAGCAAATAGGTGGAGGAAGGGTGGGAATAACATATACACACTATCATATAAAACAGATGATTAACAAGAACCTACCACATAGCACAGGAAAATATAATCAATAGTTTGTAATAAACAATATGGGAAAAAAGAATGGATATATTTACATGTATGACTGATTCACTTTGCTGTAAACTGAAACTAATATAACATTTGTAAATCAACCATACTCTAATAAAGTTAAATTTAATTTTTTAATTAAGAGAAAATGGAAAAAAAATGGAGGAAGCCTTTATTTGAAAAGTTTGTATAAGACTAGGTAGTGATTCTTTGACCTTAACCACTCATTGGCAGTCTTGCCATTGATTTATTATTGCCTCTCTAGTTTACTCCTAGAACTAGTCCAGACGTCTTGTGAAGACCACAAACTTCTATTATCACAACTCTTATTTTTCAGCAGATGGTGCTGATTCACTTCGTTACTGAGAGGATTGGAATTATTCAACATAAGGGTTCTTATCAAATCCTGCTGTCGTGTCAGCTGCCACATTGTCAAGAAGATTGGGACTCTAATATACATACCACAGGTAAGGACGTGGCCTCATCTTTCAGGCAGCATACCTGGACTGATATTTCTCTGCAAAGAGGACAAATTGAGAATAAATGCTTTGGTTCTGTTGCCTTGTGCCTTACACGCCCCCATCCTCACTCTTTTTGACTGAAAAAAAAACTTTCTCGATTGTAAAGTAAATATTTCCAAATAAAGAAAATTCCCCTTTTGGCCCTGACTATTAGATTAAAAGCATATGAACTACCATTACATTTTGCATAGGAAAAAGGAGTCAAGGCGGTAGAACTTAGTTAAAATAATCCTGCAACCTGGGCCAAAGCTGGAACTGTATTTCAAGGTTTTTAATCCCTCATCTACTTTGTTTACAAGCATCCTTGTTCACATTCACTTTCTTGACATGCATCTTTCTAACATCTCTAATCATATCCTAGTTCTTCTAAAGCCATGAGAGTATTTCAAAAACAGTATTTTCCATAATGTCTTCAGGCTATCATGTATTCACCCAGATGTCACCTGATCACATTCATCCCATAGACAGTGAGGTGAAATGAGTTTAAGCCTCCAATTCTAGTCTGCAGATAGCCAAAGTTCTTCCGAAGATCTGCAAATTACCAAGAGTTCTTAGTCTGATCTCTTCTGCTCAGTTCTGCATTATGTCAATTCAGAAGTAAAACTCATCCTCTTTAATTCCCATAGGAAAGCTTCCAGTCACATAAAATACAGGTTTTACTGATTATATAGGGACCACAGAGAAGGATCATATCCTGCCCCACAGAGCAAACATCTTCACATCTTCCTATCAACCATTCCTCTTCTCCAGTGTCCTTTCTAGCAATCACACCACTAGGGATTCCCCTGTTGGCTTATCTTAACATAACCAGTACCTAACTTCATACCTTTCTACAAATTCCTCTCTTACTCTTCTCCCTCTCCAGAAAACTCAGACCCTGGAGGTCTCATTTTCTACCTCTAAGGTGTTTTTCCAGACAAATACTGTTTCTTCCATAAGAGGAATTCTGATGCAAGCTGTTAAATTTAGATTAGAGCCTATGTTAATTTCTGGAAGTAATTTAATAATTAATTCTAGTCCTGCTTTCTTTTGTTCTTCGAATTAGGAAACCGAGGCCTACTTAGAGATCTTAAAAGCCTTGCTTCAGATAGCTCTTAGGACAAACCCCTAGGTGTTTCTTTTTTTTTTTTAATGGTAAGTTTGGGGCTGCACCTTTAATCTACCAAACCAAAATGTACTGAAAAAGTTCCCCAAATAACTGTTCCCCAACAAACACAAAATCACTGCCTAATACAGACTAGGAAAAAAAAAAACTGTTACAAATTTAATAAAATCTCAGCTGTAAAAATGACAGTTCAGTTTCATGTAGCACCTGAACACTTTAGCCAATTTTGACACAGGACAAAGTAAATATTAGTGTCGTTTTGGTGGAAAGAACATCAGACTAGGAGTCAAGGCTAATGTGTGACCTTGAGCAAGTTACTTAACATCTCTGGACCTCAGGCTCCTAGGGGAAACACTGCTTTTCCTACTTAACTCCAAGGACTATTTGAAGGATAAAATGAGATCATGTATGTGAAAACACTTGTAGGAGGAGGGGAGAATAAATGGCTCTCCACAACTGCTGGGTATTTTGTCAAAGTCCTTCTTGGGCCTGGAAAATATCAATCTTCTGCATGTTACCAGTGTACTAGTAAGGCAGCCTGTGGAGTTTCTAAAAAAGCCTGTTGAATCCAAGTTAGGCAGCTCATTGCTCAGCCCGAGTAGCCAAACAGGGGAATTCTTGATTCAGAGCAGCATCTGTTAGCGATTAAGGTTCCAGAGGCAATGCTACAGAATTGGTCATAGCAGCAATCCCAGTTGTAAAACAGATTTCGTCCTTAAAGTGGATATGAAAGGTAAACATAAAAGCACTATTCCGCAATCACATGAAACAGAACGATGCTTGTTTAACATCCTCCACAGCACATGCACAAGCACACACAAGGGGAAATAACAACAGGCAGAGGTTTATGTGAAGGAAAGAGATCTTCAAGCAACAACCGCCACCATCAAACTCAGAAGAGCTCACTTGTACCCTATTAATTGCAAATTACATTAGCATAGTGGGCCTCTTTGGCATTCACTCTCTGGATTCATTCTTCCTTGAAAACCCAAGTTTGTTCAAATTAGATCCTTGGCAAAAAAAAAAAAAAAAAAAAAAGAATTTCATATCCAAAATTCACTATGAATTCTGTCTGTGTCAGAGATCTGACTATTGTTAAAATAAGCATGTTTACTATAACTCAGAAGACGTGATGGACTTTGAACAAAGACCAGAGATCTGGGTCTGCTGTGAAGAGTGATCCCAGAAATTCTAGGTGGGCCAGGGGAGTGAGAAGTTCTGAGAGTGAGTGGGGAGGAAGAAGGCTGGAAGTAGAGTAAGACCTCAAAACAACCCCATCCAAAAATGGGCAGAGGATCTAGGCAGACAGTTCTCCAGAGAAGACATGCAGATGGCAAAGAAACACATGAAAAGATGTTCAACATCACTCCTCATTAGAGAAATGCAAATCAAAACCACTATGAGGAGTTCCCGTCGTGGCGCAGTGGTTAACGAATCCGACTAAGAACCATGAGGTTGCGGGTTCGATCCCTGCCCTTGCTCAGTGGGTTAACGATCCGGCGTTGCCGTGAGCTGTGGTGTAGGTTGCAGACGCAGCTCAGATCCTGCGTTGCTGTGGCTGCGGCGCAGGCCAGTGGCCACAGCTCCGATTAGACCCCTAGCCTGGGAACCTCCACATGCCGCAGGTGCGGCCATAAAAAATGATAAAAGGCAAAAAAAAAAAAAAAAAAAAAA
>PVHT021183619.1:13458128-13470775 GCA_004024745.2 Catagonus wagneri | reverse complement strand
ATGGACTTAGAAATTATCATGCAAAGTGAAACCAGTCAGACAATTAGACAGCAACACCCAATGATACCGCTTACATGTGGAAACTAAAAGACACAATGAACCTTCTTACAGAACAGACAATGACTCACAGACTTTGGAAAACCTTGGTTTTTCAAATAAGACAATCTGGGGGGGTGGGGGGATTCACTGGGGGTTTGGGATACAAAATCTGTAAAATTGACTTGTGATGATTTATGCACACCATAATTGAAATAAAATCCATTAAGAGAAAAAAAATAAAGTATAATCCTTAAAAAAAAAAAAAAGACCTCAAGGCTTTTATTAGCATTATTTTGTGAAAGTGTGCATTTTATATTATACCTATGTAAGGGGATGTATGTGTCTGCCCAAGCTGAACTTAGAAAGCTTGGAGAGGGGTCTATTTAACAATTTAAAGAAAAATCAGACTAGTGGTTTTAGGTGGGCCAGAATTACTGATAAATCTATAAACTACAGTTGATGAAATATGAATAATAAGCATGATGTCCCACACCAGAGGAGAGTCTTGGTTTTTATGGGGAACACCTTGAACATAGTCAGAAGACTAGCAACTCAAATGGCCTGTCTGGTTTATGCTCAGTCATTCGGTAAGCACTTGAAGAGAAAGCAGGGAGAGCTGTACCTATGCCCAAAGCATGTGACCAATAAGAAAACAGACTAAGAAGCAAAAGCTGACTATAAGGACGAGCTTAGTACAAGAAAGCTGCTTCAGGAAAGCCCCACACTGTGCCTGTGGGCCAGTCACTAAAGTCAAAGGAGGAATAAAGGAGATGAACTACAGCCATTTCTATTTGCATAGAAATTTGTTTGCTGGTTTGTCTGCTTGTTTTCCATCAGAAAATGAACAGTCACCTTGTAAATCTGACCATAAACCGCTTAAATCCATCTTACAGAAACTGCTTAAGTCATGAAATAGTCTAAAAAATAAAACAGTAGGATTCAGCAGAAAAGTCAATTAACTGGGACTGAAAACACCTGGGTTCTAGTTTGAGTTTTGTCAATCACTGGTCGACGTGGTGTTTCAAGGTGGGGCACTTAGCCTATGTATCTTCTAGAAGCCTATAGTAAGGGGACAGTAGGAGGGGTAGAGAGAGACGGAAAGATGATCCCCAAGGTCCCATCCAGCAAAAACAGTCATGATTTCAGTTAGCATATAAAATAATTGAAGAAGTCTGGAAAGCTATATATCAAAACACTACTAGAATCAACCTCACGGATGGGATTAGGGCACAGGCAGAGAGAAAACAACTAGGGAACCCTTTCAGTGAGGAAAAAATGCAAAAGGAGAAGGGATTTTTTTAAGTGAAATATTAAACAAGAATATTTTCAGTTAAAATATAAAATAATAAAGAAAGTCTAGAAGGCCATATATCAAAACATTACTAGTTATCAAAGTCTAAGCATGAATTAGATGGAGTGAAGGGACTTGGGAGAGTCAACGATGTGATTATTATATTTTCTCTCTCTTCCCTGCCCTTATAGGAAAAGCCCATGGTAGAGCCACTGGAAGCCAGTCAATTCCATCTAACTCCTCTTTGTGTTCTGAGGCCCAACCTTCCATGCCTAGTGATGGGGGGAAGGAACACAGGAGGGAGTTGTTTGGAAACTTGCTCTGTGGAGTCTCCTTTGCAATACACGGTTTAGGTTTCTGACACAATGTGAAGACAGCTGAGCTTAGTTCTTGCCCCACATTGATATTGCTACTTTCCCTGGGGATTTCAGCATCAGCACTGTGGCTTTGGAAAACATCCTGCCTCTCCTCTTTTTTTTTGTCTTTTTGCCTTTTCAAGAGCCGCACCCGCAGCATATGGAGGTTCCCAGGCTAGGGGTCTAATCAGAGCTGTAGCTGCTGGCCTACACCAGAGCCACAGCAACGCAACATGGGAGCCGAGCTGCATCTGTAACCAACACCTCAGCTCACGGCAACGCCGGATCCTTAACCCACTGAGAAAGGTCAGAGATCGAACCCACAACTTCATGGTTCCTAGTCGGATACGTTAATCACTGAGCCACGATGGAAACTCACTGCCTCTCCTCTTTGTCACCATCAGCTTCAGGTCTACAAATCTGTCATCCAAGCTGTGCAGAAATCAAAAGGCCATGCAATCAAGCTGCTTTCAGAAGTTTTTCATAATCGTGAAAGTATCCTGTCAATAGGGTCCCAAAACTCATCATGTGTCTCTTTCTGGTGAAAGATCTGGCTGTCTTCAGGTGGCTAATACCCAGTGTTGTTGCAGTTCCAATGTGACTACCCTTGCAATCTTTACTGAACTGTGTATTTTCAGTGTTCCAGTGAAAAGTACAAACTTTGGATTGATTACTATGTGTCAGGAGGATCAGACCAAGTCAGTCGGTTAAGGACCCAAGCAACACTCTTTGGTACACCAAAGGAAAAAACAAAACAAAACACAGAATAAGCACATGGAAACTAAAAATTCAACAGTTACTAAATCATCATGGAAGAGTTATAACATTACATTTGTACCATGAAGGAGTATGTCCAGTTCACTTCCAAACAGTTTTAATCTGCTGTTTTCTCACCTTCTTTCCCTTTACTTTCTGAACCAACTTCCAAAATGTGTTAGATTGAAAAGTTATTGATGTTTTTGAAATTAAAAGACTAGTATTCAAATTAGCAAGATAATCAGAATCTTTAAAGATGGTGGAGAATTTGCCTGTGGCTTAAAAAAGCAAAGGGTGAAGATAAACATGAAAATGAAAGATAAAACACACCTCTACAGGTCTTCTAATACCCAAGTATTGGTTTTAAACCAATTTCTGACGAGAGTTTTGCCTTTATTTGTGATTTAAGGAATTATGATTATGCTACAAAATTTTTATTTGGGGACAGGAATGGAATAATGAATATCTAGTTAACTTTTATACAAACCTTGGATTTATTTTACCTTCTCACCTCATCCCCCTCTCTCATATGAGCAGCTACTCCTATTATCTTGCTTTTTATACCACAAATAATTGTCAGTTCTATCATAATAACTGATAATCCCTGGATCCTAAAATACCATCTGATAAATGAGATTGGAAACAGAAAGCTGGCCCACTGAAATGACTACCATTCCCTTCCCCCTTTCACTTAAGAAATGAAGAGCTCCTCGATTTGGGGAAGGTGGTTTCTGTTTCATTTCCTGGGAATATGAATTCTGAGCTTGAGTATGAAAGGTACTTCCTACATTCTTTACTACCTACCTCAAGCTTATCAGACAAGGCTATGTTTTCTTAGGAAATTAAATGTCTATAATATCCATAAAAATGACATCAGTGTTTGCCTTTGTGTAAATGGACATGCATGTAGTTCGTTGAAAGTATTTGAGTGGGTATTATTAATAAGCAATTTATAGTCAGGTGATTCATGGTTTATAAAAAGGCCTAAATATGATTAATAAAGAATTTTTAGAGGCTTTGTTCCTGATAAAGAAAAAAAACAAAGTGAGATTTATGTTCTGTTATGTTTAAAACCACTTAAAAAATGGTTTAAACACTATCCCCATGAACTCCACAGAAAGAGATCTTATATTTGGCCCAGTTATTGCCCCCGATCATAAAACCCTACTTGCCAGGATCAGTGCCTCAGTCAGTCTAAGTGATCTAAGTATTAACACTGATGTTTCTATGGAATGAAAAAAGAGCATTAAAAAGGTTGAAAATGGTGAAGTTAATCTAATAAGTAAATACAGTCTCAGCCACTTTGAGCTGATGATGCTCTTATGCCTAGTCTGAAATTTTGTTTACCTTTGAAGCCCAGGGGATGAGAATAAATAAAAAAGCCAAGATCAGCATTCTGGTCCACATCAACAATAATTCTGAATGCAAGATATCATATGTGATTGATTAAAGGAGATGTAATTTAAAGATACTAATCCCTAAGCTTATCATGTCTAGAACATTAATTAATTACATGTTCAAATAACACTAAATGGAAAAAAAATCTTATTAAGTCTATGTAGCTGAGCACTGTCCTTACCTAACTTTGTTTTCCTTTTCACGGGGTCACAGAACCCACAGAAGCAGAAACGAATAGGTTTTGTATAACCCTGGCCTTCTCCTACAGCCTAATTATTTGTTCTCAGAAACTCAAACCACTTCACTATACCCAAGCAGGCCAGAAAGTTTGCAGGTAGAGCTGAGCCAAAGAGTCTGGTTTGGTTATATGAGCCAAAACATGAGTCAATCCATTTGAGCTGACTAGACACACAGGCAAAAGAAAATGCAAAAATTTATATATGTGTGTGTGTACATGCTGGTCTGTATCGTATTGTGTAAACGGTCACTGGGGCTGACAAGGAGTAATGACAGAGTATTTTCACTGGCTTGTCTTTTCCTTGGCCCATCTTTACTGCTGGAGACAGAGCAGCAGTGCTAGATCCTAACAGCCTTTAATTTGCCTACTTCATTTCTTGACAACCAGGAGTAGAAACTGCAGTACTCTTTGTTATTTCTGCAGCTGATAAAACTTTTTGAGAGGTGACTGACCCCCACGTAAAGCATCCTTCTCTAAACCCAAATAGGCTTCCAACATTCCATGTAGTACTTGCAGTAAGAGAGAAGGTTATTATTCATTTATTAAATAAGTTTATTCAATGAATGCTTGACCTTCCATTTACATTGAACTGTGCTAGCTAGGCATTGTGAAAACAAATTTAAAAAACAAAAAATAACACAAAGTCTTAGAATGTAGGGTAAGAAAATATTTGTTAATAATGTAATATTCCCTTCAAAAAAGCACAACACATGGAGTTCCCATCTTGGCTCAGAGGTTAACAAATCTAAGAACCATGAGGCTGCAGGTTTGATCCCTGACCTCGCTCAGTGGGTTAAGGATCCGGCATTGCCATGAGCTGCAGTGAAGGTCGCAGACGTGGATCATATCCCGCGTTGCTGTGGCTGTGGTGTAGGCTGGCAGCTACAACTCCGATTAGACCCCTAGCCTGGGAACCTCCATATGCCGCAGGCATGGCCCTGGAAAAGACCAAAAAAAAAAAAAAAACCACACAATACAAATCTCTTTCAAACATATATATATAAAGAGAGAGACAGATACAGGTATAGGTATAGACATATAGATACAGGTGAGAGATATAGATAAATAACTCTCCTTGCTACATAAGGATTTTATTTCTGCATGCCATTTAGAAGCATTCATACACACAGGTCTGACTGTGGACAAAATAGTAAAGTAGGTGGCCTTCACCTTCAGGGTTTCCCAACATTCCTGTAGCTTATCTGTCCTTTCAGGGTCCATCTTGCTCGTGATTACCCTGGCTGCCAGGGGGCCTCTTCGGTACCCATTTACTCAATAGTCCACTGTGATCCTTGCAAATTCCCTGCCTTCTCATTTCCACTTTCCAAAGTGTGAAGCTCTATGAGGATGGTTATTAAGATATACCAGTTTTGCTAGATTACCAAGAAGCAGCATGGTGTGGTTATAAGCATTGGTCCTGGATTGAGTTAAGACAATGGTGTGGAATTTGGGTTTAAAAAGGTTCTGTGATCTTGAACAGTTTACTTCATGTCCCAGTTTTCTTTTAGGCAATATTGTATAAAGGGGGTTGGTGGCTAATATGGTATTTCATCTAATCTATGATTCCTTCTATTGTCATTCTGAATATGATTTTGTATGCCACAAGGAAAGAAAGGAATGTTCTAAATTGTGCTTGTAAGACACCATTGATTCTGAGATACATCCCAATTTCAATGTCCAAATGTGAAAAAATGTGCATCTTAAAAATGATTAAATACCATAGTATCCACCTCATAAAGGTGTGCGAAATATTAACTAAGATGTAAGCACTTGAATGTTAGCTAATATTACTAAAATATTACTCCTGCAAGATAATATAGTTCATTTTAACAAGGATCATATACAAAGAGTCATTCACGGCAGGGTCTGGGGGCTTAGAGCCAATGGAAAAATGCATTTTGGGAGGCTTAGACTTTCTGATGCCCTCATTTAGGTCACACATCTTGAAAGTTATTTGTAGGATTGCTCTTATTCAAAACCTAGTGACGCTAATCTGGGATCATAACTTTTATCACAATTTAGACAGATATATTACTACATTAAACAATCAAACTTTTCTAAAGCTTTCATAATGAGCTTAAGTTTATAACCTCTGCCCCCAAAATATCACTTTCCAAGATTACTAGCTTTCTTATGCTCTTTAAGCCTGAGGTTTCGGCAAAGCACCTATGACTATTTACCCTCAACATTCTAATTTCTGTCATTTAATGTATTAAATTGAAAAAAAAGTACAACCAAAAAACAGAAAAGAACACTTTTTTACCACTAGAAAACGTATTAGTTATCTTTTAGATGATGACATTATAGAACAAGACTATTCTAGCAAGCACTTTGACATAAATGCTCTACAATTATTTATAAATTTAACTTTGTTACCTTTACATTAAATTCAACACAGAAAATCTAACAATGACACTCATCCAGAAGTTGGGTGTGATGTACATAACAAATGTACTACCCACAGAGTGTGCTGTAAAGCATCATTCCTTTATAAGTCTTCAGTTTAGTCTGCAGTTTGATAACTTGTTTATGCCAGCATGCCTATCTGCTAAGTAATATACTGCATGTTGATGTGACTTTCTAATGATCTAAATACTCAGCACAACAGTTGACAATGTAGCCACAATTGTATAACTTCATTAAAGCTTTTGTCTCCATCTTGCCAAAAATTTAGTGTCTATTTATAACTTGCCAGCTATTTCCAGTGTATTGGTCCTTTTTGCATTTCTTGCATGAATGATAAGCTATGATCTAAGCTGGTTAATGAGACAGTCTAAAACCTTTCATATACTTTTGCTCAAAATAGGTCGATCAATTACTTTAGACCCAGTTCTACTCAGGCAGAATTTAGGAACAGCACATACCAGAAGACAGTTATTCCAATTTGCAGCCCATGGATAGAATCTTAGTCATCCTACACTCAACACTTCTTTTTGCTGTACTACCATTTTCATGTACATATTTGGAGTATTTGTTTAAATTCCAGGCTCTCTTATTAAACACTATACTTCTTGAAGACAGAAATTTTACCTCATTCCTCTTGGTACATTTCTTTACCCTTTCTTCTTCCTCTTCCTCTCCACAATACTTCCTATCTAGTGGATATCTAGTGGAAGCTTAAAATTTGTTAAATTGTATGTCTCCAACCTTCTAAACACTGACTATATGGTTGGCCCTTGAACAATATGAGAGTTAAGGGTGCTGAGCCCTTATGCAGTTGAAAATCCATAAATCTTGATTCCCCTGGAGTTCCTGTTGTGGCTCAGCAGGTTAAGAAACTGACTAGTATCATGAGGAAGAGAGTTCAATCCCTGGCCTGACTCAGAGGGTTGGGAGCTGGCATTGCTGCAAGCTGTGGTGTAGGTCACAGAGGTAGCTTGGATCTGGTGTTGCTGTAGCTGTGGCATAGGCTGGGGGCTACAGCTCCAATTCGATCCCTGTCTGGAAATCTCCATATGCTGCAGGTATGGCCCTAAAAAGGCAATACATACATACATACATACATACATATATACATAAATTTTGATTCCCCTGATGCTACAATAAAACTAATAGCCTACCATTGACCAGAAGCCTTTTCAAGAATATAAAGTTGATTAGCACATATTTTGTATGTATTATATACTATATTCTTCAATAAAATAAGCTAAAGAAAATATTAATAATAAGGAAATACAAAAAAGAATACATATGTATAGCTGAAGCAATTTGCTGTACAGCAGAAATTAACACAACACTGTAAATCAACTATACTTCAATAAAACTTTTTTAAAGAAAGAAAATCACAAGGAAGATAAAGTATATTTATAGCACTATACTGTATTGATACCATAAATTTATTTATAAGATGAATCACCTGTCAGTACTTACATTAATATTTTCTTATATAAAACGCATTATAGGTATCCATAATTTAGACATCAAAAATAAAAACAGGAGTTCCCATTGTGGCACAGCAGAAACAAATCCAACTAGGAACCATGAGGTTGAAGGTTCAATACCTGGCCTTGCTCAGTGGGTTAAAGATCTGGCATTGCTACTACCTGTGGTGTAGGTTGCAGACACAGCTTGGATCTGGCATGGCTGTAGTTGTGGTGTAGGCCAGCAGCTTTAGCTCTGATTAGACCCCCTAGTCTGGGAACCTCTATATGCTGCAGGTGCGGCCTTAAAAAGCAAAAATACACACATACATACATAATGTAAAAAGGAAATCCATATTTATTTACAGGTATAAGGATTCATGAATTGATAATGAACAAGGCAGCAATATGATTGCTTCACAGGAGCGTCTTCTGGTAGCCTTGGGTAGAGAAGAGAATACACCAGGTAGAACTATAACTAATTTGTCACCAACAGCTTTCCTTAACTCAAAGATTTTTTTCTTGATACCCAGCTACTGGAGATTGAAAAAGTCCTCTAAAAGGACTGTAAATATACAGCATTTTCCAAGACTTAGGAACACCACTCAGAACACCCTCTAGATCATCAATCCTCCAGAGACAGCTATGTTTTCGGGAAGTTGTGGAGCAGTGTGCTCCCTGCTGGTAAGTCTCAAGTTAATCTGCTAAATTAGAGAGATGCCCTAGAAAATGAGACTGGGGGGGATCAAGGAAGGGACCTTAAAGATCATCTAATCATCCTAGTCAACACCCTCATTTTACAAATGAGGAATTTAAGCTCCAAACTAGCTATACAACTTGACCAAGTTTAGAAAACTTTGCAGAGGCTGAAACATGGAGAACCCAGGGGACTGAATTCATTAAAATATTTCTGGGGGGGGGGGCTGAATTTTTAACCCTACTTGACCAGGACACAAATTGATAAAGTTATCTTTAGGACATTTTATATACATAAAAAGTAATATACTCTGATTTCAATGTCACAGAATAACATATCAACCCCAGGGTCAAATAAAGGGCTCTGCGCATAAACCTATGTAACAGTGCTCCGGGAGACAATTCCTCAACTCTTACACTGCTTGTACTGATCCTCCTCTAAAATATACCTCCTCGAATTCAACTGTTACTTACATACAGATGGTAACAAAATCTTCATTATTAGTCCTAATTTTTGCCCGTCTGTCTGTCTGTCTCTCACAAAATTGAGCCCTGCTTTTTCCAACTGCTTGATAAAGAACATGCCATAACCTCAAGAGCAATTCATCTAAAACAAAACCTATTTTTCTCACCCAACCCCAATCTACACAATTTTCCAGATTTCTCATTTAAGATGTTTTGCAACCATCCTCCCTGATGGTCAGGTCCCAAATCACACATGAAACAAAAGAGGACATCTTAAATTGCCCCTTATTTCCAAATCAAATAATCTCAATTATAATGATTCCTCTTTCTCCTCATAATGATGTTTTTTTTCCTTTGCACTACTGTACACTAGACTTTATCAAATATTTTTAAGCAAATGAAAAAGTTTTCTAATCAATTGTTCTGTCCTCAACCACTCCATTTTCCATCTATTCTACCTTTTACTCATCTTAAAACATTATTTCACGATTTCATTCTTCATCTCAAAAATTTAGAATAACTCCCTGTAACTATCAGATAAAACCGGAGTCTTTGGCTAGCCTTCCAAAATCTGGTTTCATCCTAACTTTTGAGCTCTGATTATCATTGTTCTCTTTTATTAACCCATATAAACTATGTATTTTCAAGTCTCTAATGCCTGATTCCTCACATCTGAAACACCCTGCTTACTCTTCTTCAAAAATGTACACCCTTCAACACAAACCTCACATCCTCCATGAATCCTATGACCATATCTGTGTGAAAATCAGTATTTCCTTGTTTGGATCTGACTGTCCCTGACACTTAGTAGGCATTCAGCACTCAGACTTCTTACATTTCCTCAACCATTGGTTCACTTCTTAAGTATAAGATTCTACACAGAGTATTTACAGATTGTCCATTAATAGCTTTAATAAATATTCATAATAAAATTTTTAAATAATAAATTAAAGAATGTTGTGTTCCTATAGTTCCTCTGTTACCTAAATCATTATGGCACCACTGTTAGTTGGGAAAATAACTACAGGGAGTCTCTAACTTTTGAAAAGTTAACTAGATGTATTTACATCCTAAATACAAGTCTGTATTTACAGATTTCCTTCCTGTACTTCTGAAAAGTTTTGAAACGTTAACTAGATGAAGATTGGATTAATATGGTGGAATAGAAGGACTGGAGCTCAACTTCTTTCCCAAAAAACAGCAAAACTACAACCAAATGCCAAGCAACCTTCAACCAAATGGACTGTAAACTTCCAAAAAAGATACTCTGCTCCAGAAGACACAGCGGAGACCACATCAAGAGGTAGGAGGGGCAATTACGCGATAGAAGCAACCCCATACCTCCCGGGTGCAAAGCCCCATAGACTGTAAAGTAACTGCTCCACAGAGACTTAGCTACAGGACGGAGAGTTCTGAGCCTCACGTCAAATCACCATGCCTGAGGAATGGGCACAGGGAGAAAGAGCCCCTGGAGCATCTGGCATTGAAGGTCAGCAGGGCTTGTGTGCAGGAGCTCCACAGGACTGGGGGAAACAGAGACCCCACTCTTGAAAGGCACACACAGACTTTCACGTGCACTGGGTCCCAGGGCAAAGTAGTCTCCAGAGGAATCTGGGTGGAACCTGACTGCAATTCTTGGAGGATCTCGGGGGAAAGAGGGGTGACTGTGCCTTGTTGTGGGGGAAGGGCATTGGAGGTGAAGCTCTCTGGGACATTCAGCAGCCTGCATTTCTCTGGAGGGGGCCATTTCTGGGAAAATCTGGTCCCTCCCATCAGCGCTGAGAAGCCCCAGCCCAAACAATAATCCAGATGGGATCACAGCCCCACCCATCAGTAACCAGGCTGCCTAAAGACCCCTCAGGCACACAGCCAGCCTCTAATCTCAAACAGAGACAAAGCCCCACTCATCAGAGGGAGAGGAATCAATCCCACCTACCAGTGAGCAGGCATCACTCCCTCCCTTCAGGAAGCCTACATCAAGGCCCCTCCATACCAACTTTAGCCACAGGGGAGGCAAACACCTGAACTAAGAGAGGCTACAACTCTATTGTTGGCAAAAAGGTCACCACACCAAAAACCTACAAAAATGAAAAGACAGAAAATTATGACTCAGATAAGGGAGAAAGAGAAAAGCCCAGAAAAACAGCTCAGTGATGAGGAGATTAACAGCCTCCCAGAAAGGGACTTTAGACTGTTGATGCTAAAGATGATGCAAGGCACTGGAAATATACTGGAGGCAAAGATTGATCATTTACAGGAAACACTGAGCAAAGAAATACAAGCTGTAAAAATTAAACAAGAAGAGATAAAAATACAATCACTGAAATAAAAAATTCATTAGAATCAGCCGACATTAGAATACAGGAGGCAGAAGAACAAATCAGTGAGGTGGAGGACAGATTAGTGGAAATCACTAATGCAGAAGAGAAAAGAGATAAAAGATTGAAAGGAAATGAGCAGAGTCTCAGAGAACTCTGGGATAATGTTAAACGCACCAACATCCATATTATAGGGGTGCCAGAGGGAAAAGAGAGAGAGAAGGGGACAGAAAAAATATTCGAGGAGATTATAGCCAAAAACTTTCCTAATATGGGAAAGGAACCACTCACTCAACTCCAGAAAGTGCAACGAGTACTGTATAAAATAAACCCAAGGAGGAACACCCCCAGACACATATTAATCAAAATGACCAAAATTAAAGACAAAGAGAAAATTTTGAAAGCAGCTAGGGAAAAGAAATAAATGACATACAAGGGAACCCCAATAAGGTTATCAGCAGATTTTTCAGCTGAAACTCTGCAGGCCAGAATGGAGTGGCATAATATACTAAATGTGATGAAAGGGAAAAACTTCCAACCAAGATTACTTTATCCAGCAAGGCTCTCATTCAGATTTGAAGGAGAGATCAAAGCCTTTACAGATTAGCAAAAGCTAAGAGATTTCTGCAACACTAAACCAGCTTTACAACAAATCCTAAAGGAACTTCTCTAGGCACAAAAGAAAAGGCCACAACCAGAAACAAAAACACCACAAATGACAAGGCTCACCAGTAAAGGCATATATACAGTAAAGATACTAAATCATCCACGCACAATTATGATACCAAAATCAGAAATCATGAGAGGAGAGAACAAATGCAGGTCACTGGAGAAGCACATGCAATTAAAAAATCAACAACTTAATACAATCTCAGGTATATATATATATACTCCTATATCAAAACTTCAGGGTAACTGCAAACCAAAAATCTACAATTGATACACAAACAAATAAGAAAAATCAACTCAAATACAGCATTAAAGATAGCCATCTTGTGAGAGGAGACAACAAGAGAATAAGGGAAGAAAACAAGAGCAACAAAAACCCCAAACAGTTAATACAATGGCAATAAGAACATATATATCAATAATTACCTTAAATGTTAATGGACTGAATGCCCCAGCCAAAAGACATAGACTAGCCGAATGGATACAAAAACAAGACCCATATATATGCTGTCTTCAAGAGACCCACTTCACTTCTAGAGACACATACAAATTGAAAGTGAG
>PVHT021183619.1:13422250-13453990 GCA_004024745.2 Catagonus wagneri | reverse complement strand
CCACTACTATTCAACATAGTTCTGGAAGTCCTTGCTACAGCAATCAGAGAAGAAAAAGAAATAAAAGGAATCCAAATTGGGAAGGAAGAAGTAAAACTATCACTTTTTACAGATGACATGATACTATACCTAGAGATACTATACCAGAAAACTATTAGAGCTCATCCATGAATTTGGCAAAGTTGCAGGATACAAAATTAATACACAGAAATCAACTGCATTTCTATATACCAACAATGAAATATCAGCAAGGAAATTAGGGAAGCAATCCCATTTTCCATTGCATCAAAAAGAATCAAATACTTAGGAATCAACCTGCCTAAAGAGACAAAACCTGTACTCTGAAAATTATAAGGCACTGATGAAAGAAATCAAGGATGACTTGAGCAGGTAGAAAGACATACCACGCTCTTGGATTGGAACAGTCAATGTTATCAAAATGACTGTACTACCCAAGGCAATCTACACATTCAATGCAATCCCTATCCAATTACCAAGGACCTTTTTCACAGAACTAGAACAAAACAGTTTAAAGTTTGTCTGGAAACACCAAAAACCCAGAATAGCCAAAGACATCCTGAAAAAGAAAAATGGAGCTGGAGGAATCAGGCTCCCTGACTTCACACTCTACTACAAAGCTACAGTCATCAAAACCGTATGGTACTGGCACAAAGACAGAAATAGAGATCAGTGGAACAGGATAGAAAGCCCAGAATTAAATTCATGCATCTATAGTCAACTAATCTATGACAAAGGAGGCAAGAATACACATTGGACAAAAGACAGCCTCTTCCATAAGTGGTGCTGGGAAAACTGGACAGCCACTGTAAAAAAATGAAACTAGAACACTTCCTAACACCATGCACAAAAATAAACTCAAAATGGATTAAAGATCTAGATATAAGATCAGATACTATAAAACTCTTAGAGGAAAACATAGGCCAAACACTCTCTGACATAAATGATAGCAACATCTCAGATCCACGTGTCAGAGTAAGGACAATAAAAAGAGAAATAAACAAATGGGACTTAATGAAACTTCAAAGTTTCTGCACAGCTGAGGAAACTCTAAACAAAACGAAAAGACAACCCACACAATGGGAGAAAATATTTGCAAATGATTCAACTGACAAGGGATTAATCTCCAAAATTTACAAACACCTCCTACAGTTCAACACCAAAGAAACAAACAACCCCATCCAAAAATGGGCAGAGGATCTAGGCAGACAATTCTTCAAAGAAGACATGACGATGGCAAATAAACACATGAAAAAATGTTCAACATCGCTCCTCATTAGAGAAATGCATATCAAAACCACTATGAGGTACCACCTTACACCGGCCAGAATGGTCATCATCAAAAAGTCTACAAACAATAAGTGCTGGAGAGGGTGTGGAGAAAAAGGATCCCTATTACACTGTTGGTGGGAATGCAAATTGGTGCAACCACTATGGAAAACAGTATGGAGATTCCTCAGAAAACTCAAAATAGAATTACCATTTGATCCAGCAATCCCACTCCTGGGCATCTATCCAGAGGAAATCATGACTCGAAAAGACACATGTACTCCAATGTTCATTGCAGCACTCTATGCAATAGCCAGGTCATGGAAACAACCTAAATGCCCATTGACAGAGGAATGGATAGGGAAGATAATGTTCCACACACAGTGGAACATTACTCAACCATTAAAAGGAACGAATTACCAACATTTATAGCAACATGGATGGACCTAGAAATTATCATGCGAAGTGAAACCAGTCAGACAGTTAGACAGCAGCACGCAATGCTACCGCTTATATGTGGAAACTAAAAAGACACAATGAACTTACTTTCAGAACAGAGAATGACTCACAGAGTTTGGAAAATCTTGGTTTTTCAAATAAGACAATCTGGGGGGGTGGGGGGATGCACTGTGGGTTTGGGATACAAAATCTATAAAATTGACTTGTGATGATTTATGTACACCTATAATTGAAATAAAATCCATTAAGAAAAAAAAAGTTAACTAGATGTATTTACATCCTAAATACAAGTCTGTATTTACAGAATTGCTTCCTGTAGTTCTAAAACTCAAACATAAAGAAAAGAAGTTAATTTTAAAGCATAATATTTTACATATATCTTAACAGAAATAAAAAAAGAAAATTATCAAATTGTGACAAATATCCGTATCATTGGATTGTGACTCATCTGATTTCATGTGAATTAGTTCAAATTTCATAGTAACTTGATTCCATGTAATAGCAGAAACAATCACTTAAAAGGAATGGTGAATGCTTAATATAATCCAATTAAAATCTCTAACTATATTCCCAATGAAGAGACCAGACAGTGATAAGAATAAGGATACTTTGGAGAATATTTACACTATTTGCCAACTGGAACCTTGTCATCTTAGTAACTTCTATTAATGGGGCAAATCAAAGTACCTAAAAAAGAAAAAAGATACTTTGTTAAATTGTCATTATCTCGGAGGACTCTGCAGTCCCAAATCTATCCAAAATCCTTTGAGATTGTATGCTTCCGAATTTCAGCAGGCCCCTGTGATTCTTTGCCCCTCCAGGCTGTTTTCCACATCTGCAGAGCCTGAAGCTTGACCTCATTTTGCTCTGCAGTGTTTGTTAAGTGAACAACCATAAATGAGGTGAGATACTCTATTGAGGAGGTTTAGAAATCAACTTAGGTTTTCTAAATTACTTCAGAATGATTCCTTTTTGGCATTTGTTTTTGTTTTGAGATGTTTTCATTGTTGATTATAGATTGATCCATAAGATATTTGAGAAGTTTTTCTTTTTTTCCTGTGTTGTATACTCCTGCCTGAAATATATTCTCCTGTGCCAGATATAATGAAGCCACTCAAGAACAGTCATTAAATTAAATTCTTATCCCTGGAACAAATAAATGGTATCCAAGGAGGATAGGATCTAAATTATTGGGCTCTCTTTGAAGTGGAAAATTTGTTTCAGAAGTCAACTAGGTAAAGAACTATAGCTGTTCTCATGGGATGACTTTTGAAATGAAAGCTGACCACGAGGGAGATCACCATGACAGGCCTTAACCCTGTTGGATTTAATCACCTATGAAAGATCTTTCCCTGTTGTGCACATCAGGAGGCTTATAAATTGGTTGCAGGCAACTCAATTGCTTTCAAAAGTCAGCTCTCTCTGAAGGAATTGGAAAGAATGGTTTCATAATTCCTATACTAAGAGGAGTTGCCACAGTAAAATAGCAGCAATTGGGGTTAGGTAGGCCCCCTTACACATGCAGATTCCCCAGTAAGTGTTTTTGTTTCTTGGTTTTGTTAAAATAAGATCCAAGTTATGGTTTCATAATTTCCCCGTCACTAGCCCTGAAATGAAGTTACTACAGCCCTTAAACTGGAATGACTCCACTAGCTGCATAGCAAACCTTTGTCCAAGATTCAAACCAAACTGAATGTTTGAGGGTTTGGGTTGTTTTGAGTTTTCTAAACTTCAAGCTTAAATTTTCATGAACCTTATTGCACTTCCTGATCTTTTCTGGGAGAAAGAGTGGAAAAACTGACCTCTTTGGTGCCAGTGGCCCTCCAAGTGTTGTAACTAACTGCATGGAGAGAAGATGGGCCTGGAGAGGAATATAATAGTAAGATGGTCAACTCTGGAACTAATTTTTTTAAAAATTCTCTCTGAAGGCTTCTTTTACATTCTATTCTCCTAATACCTACCACTTGATTAAAACATTCAGTGGCAAAACTGGAGTGCAATATTTCTAAAACCATAGCAGTGAAAAAGCAAGCCAGCAATTTCAGTTCAGATTTGAAATAAAATGGCTATTACTTATCATAACAATCATAACTAAGAATTAAACAGACATGCAATATCCTCAATGCCAACTTAGAAAAGGAACTGAACAGAAAAGAGAGGGTACCCAGATTTAAGCCTTTGGACTTGGGAGACTCACTGAAATCTACAGACCCCTGAGAACAGAGTGGAACTATGTGAGGAAAGAAGTGCAAAGAGTAAAAGAAGCAGAAGAAATAAGCTTTCAGCAGAGCCATTTGCTGTGATGAAGACAATGTAAATCATGAATCAGACATGCAATCAAGAACTGTGTCATTCTCAATAAGTGTACTGCTGTCAATTCCTGGCGCCAGTAGACACCAGCTCAGAGACCAACTCCATCAATGAAAATTTCAGAGTTCCATATTGACAGTCCATGTCAAGACAGTTTCAAGGAAGACCGCCCCCCTCCCCACAAAAAAAAAAAACACCAAGAATGAAAAGGGCAACTGTAACCACAACATCACTAGCACTATCTCATTTTTTATCACTGTGATAAGTTGCTCAAAATGAAATCCACACTGCAGCTAAATACAAAGTCAAATGCATCTGAAGTTGCCACAAACTTTTGCTTAATAAACAAACATCATACTGACCCAGCCAGAGCCTCTCTCTTAGGAATTATAAACGGAGTCATTTACAAGCAAGTCAGATTCAGAATGAGATGCTCCACAAACTCTGCTGAACATTCTTATCTTAGAAGTACTTGGACCCAGGCCTTCTCACATCTCCCAACAGAATCCCCATAACCAAACATATCTTAGATATCTTTCCAAAGCACTTAATTAGGGTAAGGCTAGTGTAATAGATTCAGATTCTTAATCTCCTTCTCACCACCAATATCGAGGAGATAAAAAATCATTTCATTCAAATCTTCATACATGCTATCTTGAGCAATCATTACTGTCTATAGCTAGTATCTGAAGAGCACAACCAAACAAAATTGACCACAGGGCAATCATCAGGTGTGTGGAGTTCTAGCATCAGGATGAAAGGGCAAATGTGGGTCACAAACAAAACAGGAATGTTGACAATCAAGGAAGTAGATAAAATTATGCATCAGGGCAGGAGGAGGGTATCTCAATCTGGAGTTGTGGAATCAGTGAGAATCAGTAATAGGATGGCCAGGGAGAAAAATAAACTACGTGAGTTATCGACCTTTTTCTTGAAAAGCTATTTCTCCATTAAAGCATATCCCCCACATGAATCCTGGTATGATTAAAGGAAATACGTAAGTTTTGTTAACAGTTCATAATTTTTCGATAACAAGGTTTAATATAGGAAATTTAGAATACAAATAGCACAAAGAAAAATAAATACATGTAAATACTATAATCCTACAACCCAGAAATAACACAATATTTTAATATATAATCTTTGAGACATACACAAGAAAACATGCTTAGTGTTTTTTAAAAGGTACCCTAAAATGGTTTTATAATATTTTTAATTAAATTATTAAAAACATCTTTCCATGTTCACAAATACATACCTATAACATCGTTCTTAGTGACAATATAGAAAAGCTGTACCATAATTTGTTTAGCCTATTTCCTATTTATGGTCATTTAAACAGTTTCTAATTTTTCAAAACATATTTTGTATATACCTATTGGCATATTTTCTTTTTTTTTCTATTGGCATATTTTCTGGCAATTCCATTAAAAAGGATTTCTAGACATGGAATGGTAAAAAAAAAATATTTTGGCACAAATTTCCAAATTACCCCCCAGAAATGTTATATCAATATATACAGCCACTGGCAGCATTTGGGAGTTCTTATTCACCCACATCTTAACAAACCCTAGATTTTATCATTATTCTAAGCCACTTCCAATCTAATAGGAAAACTATAGGAATTTACTGGAGTTTAATTTGCACTTCTTTATTGATGGGACAGCTTGCTTTCAATTTTGTGGCTGTTTTGCCATACAGGAATCATATTTGAATATTTACAAGGTATAAATACATTTTCTAATAGTACACCCTTGGGATTATATACAAATCCCCTTCTACCATAAGACCATCCAACCATTTTTATGTCTTCTTCAATCCTTTTATAGTTTAATTTTCCCCAATTTAAATATTTATTTAAATCTGGACGGCATATTCCCAAAAGGACTAACTTCACCCTTCTCCAAATGGTCAGGCCATTTTTTTAACACTTGTCATTGAATAAAACAACTTTTCCTCATTGATTAGAATGCCGTCTTTAGCTCGTACTAAATTCTAATAAACACTTGCATATATTTCTGAGCTTTCCATTAAATTCATTTATCAATCTATCCCTGGCTCTGTAGGTACTATACTATTCTAATTGTTATAGCTTTTCTTCCAAATGTATAGGCTATTTTCTTGGGTGATCAAGCTTTTTTAAAGTTATGGCTTTAATTAGGATTATGTTAATATTTTTAATAATCTACAGAGAACTGATATTCTCATAAGCCCTCTCCATTTATTCAAGTCTTAAATTTCTGAGTAAAATTTTTATCTTTGGTTTTAAGCGTATTTAAAATTTTAAATATTCCATAAGTAGATATATATTCTAAGCATTCACTTTTATCACTCTGATAAGTGTGATCCCAGTGTAGAGATGTCAGGGGTTCCAAAGATCACCCTCAAGCTCAGTGGCTCACTAGGACCCCTGTATAGGACTCAGAAGTTGTTATATCCATGGTTATGGCTTATTATAGTGAAATAATAGAGTAAAACTAGCAAAAGGAAAAAATGAGGAACTTCCAGAGAAAACCAGGCTCAAACTTTCAGATGTCCCCTCCCAGCAGAGCCATATGGCACATACTTAATTCCTCCAGTAACAATGTGTGACAACAAATGCAAAGTGTTGTCAACCAGGGAAGTTCTCCCAAGCAGGCTTGAGTGCCTGGGCTTTTTTACTGGGGTCATTCATGTAGGCATACAGCACTTGCCTGACAGATTTCAGTTACCCAAGCTGCAGACCCCAAAAAGAAAGCAGGTGTGACCCTAAATCACACTGTTAACATAAACGTTCTGGACAAACTGGTATAGCATGGCTCAAAGCCTTAGGCATGGAAAAATACTATTAGAAAGAACATTCTAAAGCTCAGCTTTTCATTCTAAAGCTTGGCTGTCAGGAGACAGCCAAAGGCCAGTCCTGAAAATGGGTCTTTCTTGGAAAAGTGCAGGGTTTGAGTAACCCAGGCCTGCTGGGTTAACCCTTTCCTACATAATAGGAGAGCTAATGATTCTGTATATTGACAATGGCCCTATCATGTTGAACATATTTGTTTCCAATTCTTTTTTTGTAGATTTTTAGCCTTCCTAGCTAGACATTAATATTATCTGTGAACCATAGCAATTTTGCCTCCTGAATTCTGGTAAATATCAGAATATACTTTGTTTCTCATTATTAACACATTTTCTGGAATTTCAGAAACAATGATGAATAACAGTGATAACAATGGGCATCAAGTCTTGTACACAACAATTTTGGAAATGTTTCAAAGTTAATTATTCTATTGTTGTTGGTTTCTGACATATTTTTTTCATGATATTTCTGATTTATTAAAAATGAACACCTGTGAAATTTAATCAAAAAAGAGTATCAGTCAAGATAATCACATCTAAGACACTCAAGGAAAAAAAGTATGAGCTAAGAATTTTATATCCAGTAATACTGATCTTCAATGATAAGAGGTACAAATGATTAGTAAGATGCAAAAGCCCAAAGAACATTGTTCCCATTCCTTATTGAGGAATCTACAAGAGAATTAGCTTCATACAACCAAAATGACTAGAGATACATCAGCATAAGTCTAGTAATGAGCATTAAAAACATAGTTATTTATAAAACTAACACCAAATGTGTGTTAAATGGATAGAGACATAGTTATTTATAAAACTAACACCAAATGTGTGTTAAATGGATATGTAATGGTTATACATTCAGGTAATGGTGAACTCTGGTACAACTCGAAAAAAATGGAGTAAACATATACAAAAAAAATGACACACATTGGGAGTTCCCATCGTGGCTCAGTGGTTAACGAATCCAACTAAGAACCATGAGGTTGCGGGTTCGATCCCTGGCCTTGCTCAGTGGGTTAAGGATCCGGTGTTGCTGTGAGCTGTGGTGTAGGTTGCAAACGCGGCTCGGATCCCGCATTGCTGTGGCTGTGGTGAAAGCTGGCGGCTACAGCTCCTGTTAGACCCCTAGCCTGGGAACCTCCATATGCCGCGGGTGTGGCTCTAGATAAAGGCAAAAAGATAAAAAAAAAAAAAAAGACACACATTTAAGAAGTCTTTTCAGTAATTATATTGGTAGTGAAAATATTAGCAGTAGATTAGCTGAATTGGAACTGGAAGCATCAGTATGAACTCATCAGATATTTAATATACTGTGTTTATTTTCTCTATCTACTGAAAAGTCTTAGAAAAAACGACCAACCCATTAGCAATAAGCATCTCTGCTACCCAGATTGTGGCACTGATATTCCAATTCTCACTTCAAGACTTCTTGAGAAATGATGAATTCTATGTCTGAGGAAAGAATTGTATAAGATGAACCTGGAATATTGTCATACCAGATAGCAGGAAAGCCATCAAAGACTCAAGAGCCCATGTAAAAAAAGCTCTCATTTGCCAAAAAATGGGACAGTTTGAGCTCCAAGTTGGACAATAATCTCAATGGATTGAAACATATAAAATATGCTTAAATCCACTGATTCATATTGATAGAGAGAAAGAAAATGAATGATCATCTTTTGGAGGAAGAAAGGGAATGAATTATTTTGAATGCTATAAAGGAAAATAAGCAGTCTTCCTGTATTATATACACTGTGCCATATTCTAAAATAATTAAACAAGGATAACCATCTCTTATAAAAGTATTCCAAATAATAAATAAAATAAATTTTAAAATTAGAATTAGAATATCTCCTTTTTGAACCCCCAATTAATTGAGCATCAATACCCGAAAATAACACAAATAATTATGTGACTCTTGATTAAAACAAAAACAAAAAACCCTCACTTACACTCTTGCCAAAAGGATCAAACATTAGCCTTATTAAGTCTCTGGATCCCACTACAAATTTACATGAATAAGGAGGACAAATAAATATGTTGAATTTCACCATGAGTACATAACCAGCAAAATTCAGTCTGTGGGAAATTATAAAGGTCACATATTTTGGGTTGATCAACAGATAATTGTAAGAAAAAGAAAAAGATGGAGAGGAAACCTGTATACTAAAGGAGACTTGACACATCAATTGTTTTTAATAAGCAAGACTAAATTATGATGTGTAGGTGTACACACTTGGATTTTGAAAGTACATGGAAATTTTAAAAAGTTACTAAAAATAGTAATAGCAGTTACTTTTAGGGGGTCACTGGGAGTTAAGGTGGAAACTGGGTACAAGGGCTTGTGAGATGCGTAGAAAAGTTCTGTTTCTTTGCTTGAGTGGTAGTTATTTTATCTTATTATAAATATATGATTTGTGTGTTTTTTCTGTATTTGTATATTATTTTACAATAAAATTGCAAAAATCCAATAAATATTTGTTATTTGCATATATTTTATTGGCCATATATGAATCGCCTTTTTAAAATAGGTACTTAGCAAATGTTATGCTCATATTTTAAAATGAGGAAACTGAACTCTATAAAGAAATAATTCAGTTTGCATGATTTCCTTTATCAAACGGCATTAACCATTCATGTTAGTATAACATCATCTTCAATTAATAAGGACATGATAGAGTTCAACTAAAGAAAGATAAGTCAATATGATTCATTTCAGTAAGACTTGGGTGTTTACTATGTGCTTGATTTCTTTCCTGAATGAATGATACTTCAGGTCATAGGAAATATCTGACCTGCTACAATCAAACAAAACTGACCCAAAATACTTCATTATCTTAACCAGTTTTCCCCCATATAAAACTAGAAAGTGTATCTTCTAAGCCTTCCATATAGCTACATTTAAGTCACATTCAAGAAAAGTGACTTATCAGCAATTTCATTCTTAAAATAACAGGGCTTTTCCACCTGCCTGCCTTTGACCAATGATAATAGTTGCTAGGCAGTGGGCAAGACTGTAAGCTAGCAACAATACCTATACTCTTAATCTTCCCTACTATCAGGTATTTCAATACTATTTGGGGTACCAACTGTGTCTAGCTAAAAATTATTTCTTGGCTTCCCTTACAACAAGGAATAACTGTGTGAGAGATAGCCAGACCACCCTGTGGAGCTTTCAACTGACATGTGCCCTTTTGTCTTTCTCTGTTTCCACCTCTTTCCAGCCAGGAACACAGATGTGATGCCTGGAGTTGCAACAACTACCATTACAGCCTTGGTGAAGGAATCCAGTACTAAGCATAGTCAAGAGGAAAAAGAGAACCTCGTTTCTGGTGACAATGTGGAGCTACAACAGGGGCCCCTATTTTAATTATTCCCAGGCTCCTCTTTACATAGGAAAACTGAGTCTTATTTATTTATTTATTTATTTATTTATTTATTTATTTATTTATTTATTTATTTATGGCTTTTCTAGGGCCTCCCCCAGGGCATATGGAGGCTCCCAGGCTAGGGGGTCTAATCGGAGCTGTAGCTGCCAGCCTTCGCCACAGCCACAGCAACGTGGGATCCGAGCCGCGTCTGCAACCTACACCACAGCTCACGGCAACGCTGAACCCTTAACCCACTGAGCGAGGCCATGGATCAAACCTGCAACCTCATGGCTCCTAGTCAGATTCGTTAACCACTGAGCCATGACAGGAACTCCTCCCAATCTATTTAAATGTCTCTACTGTTAATCTCTGTTACTCAGCTAACTATTACCCAATGCAATAATTCCTCTGATTATTATGGTTATCCACAGCAATAATAAAAAGTACACACAGATCCACCACTTAAGAGAAGTCCAAATTAAGTTGCAAAAACAAGAAAAATGAAAATAATCCTCAGAGGTAGAGATCATACTTCATATCCCCTCCCATATTAAAGAAGAGGTACTAGGACTGAAGAGCCTAAATAAAACTTGATAATCTGAAATTTAAATAATCAATAATGATAAAAATGCCAATTTTCATGGTTTATCTTCTAGACTTTCTATTGAATATCATTGGCAACATCAGCCGCAGCATCAAAAACATTTATTAGGCATCTGATTAACTGCAAATTATAGAGTTAAGTACTGTTTGAATGAATTTGACAGAATAATCTCTCCCTCCTAGGGAACATTCATATATGCACATGTCACAACATATGAAGAGCTGCAAAGACACAGTGATTGCCATTAAAAAGAAAAACATACTTTTTGGCAACTTCCAGGACACATCATTTCTTTCCATCGCTGGCAAGACCTTGGCTGAGATTCTTTTGGATCAGCTACTGCTCAATGATGGCAACTGCATACTCCCAGAATAACTGTGGCTTTAAACCACAGGGCAACTGACATAATCTTTGCTCTATGTCAGAAATAAGAAAAATACAGAAAACAGCCTGAATATTACTAAATTTATTCACTGCACTGAAAATTTTGATGTTGTCTGTAGACCTCAACTATAAATTACTATGTGGTTTTTTGTGACTACAATTTGTCAGGACCTAAGAATCTGGTGGGGCTGTGTACCTTAGTAAATTAATCAATAGTCATTTAAATAGCTACCATATATCCAGCACTATGCAGATTAGTTATTCCCATTAGAATATAAACTTCATACAGAAGGGCCTGAGACCATTTTGTCCACTACTGAATTCTCAGTGCCTGGCACAGTTCCTTACATATATTATCAGATACTCAGTAACCACTTGTTGAATGAATAAATGTACAAGGAAATTACAAGACACAACACTTATATTTCCCCACTAGAGAGACAAAATAATAATATCTTATTATCTAGATTAATCTTCACAGTTCCCACTGTCTAGGACAGTATGTCCAACAGAATTTTTTGCAGTGATGAAAATGTTCTATAATACAATGTCCAATGATAACCTCCATCCATATGTGGCAATTGTGCACTTGAAATATAGCTAGTGCAACCACACTACATTATCCTCTTCTCATCTTACGCTATGTAGCCTCATTTGGTTTTTATTAAAACTTCAGCTATGAATTCTGGGAGTTTGAAGTAGAGAATGGGAAATTCTAACTTATGCCCTGCCAATAAAAAAAAAAAAATCTTTTTTTTCCTTCTAATACTGCCCCCAAAATATACACAACTAAATGAAGTACAAGAAAGATGGTTAATAGGTTGTTTGCCTGGGAATTCCACTCTACCACGTTGCAGTTAAAAAAAGGAAAGAAGAGTCTTGCCATCTTTAACTATATAGAGAACTAACAGCATTTCAAGTACATACTAAAAGATTACAAAATCAAACATTTAGAATACAGATAGATCCACAGAAATAATATCCCTAAACAGTGTTAAGTAGGCAGGCCATATCCCAGTTCAAGCAATGCTGGATGGTTAATGGGACTGTAAATACAAGTTCCTGTCGTGGCTCAGCAGTAACAAACCCAACTAGTATCCATGAGGATGGAGGTTCTATCCTTGCCTTGCTCAGTGGGTTAAGGATCCAGCATTGCCATGAGCTGCACTGTGGGTCACAGATGCTGCTCAGATCTGGCGTTGCCATGGCTGTGGCAAAGGCCGGCAGCTACAGCTCTGATTTGACCCCTAGCCTCAGAACTTTCATATGCTGCAACTGTGGTCCTAAAAAGCACAAAGAAAGAAAGAAAATATAAAGAAAGCACGGAAGGGGCAAGGTGTAGAGGGACAGGGCTAGCTAAGCACAACCTGATTGAGAAGATGAGACGAGATAAAATTTGGAGATAAAGGAGCAAGCCAGCAGATAACCTGATGAAAGAGTGTTTCAGGCAAGGAAAGAGTAAACTCAAAAACTTGCATGTTGTAGGTAAGGCAAGTAAGCTAATTTACTTGGAGGTAAGTGAGCAAATTTAGGAGTGCAGAAGAGATTACAAAGTCAAAGAGAGCACCGGATTAAAGAGTGGCTTGGAAATCAATATAAGGAGCTTCAATATAATTATGAGAAAACTTTGAAGGATTTTGAATAGACAAGTAAAGCAATCTGACTTGTATTTTCGAAGTTCTATTATGGATGCAATATTAAAGAAACTGCTGGGGGGACCAAGGTGGGGTACAGAATGGAACAAAATTGACAAACCTCCCTGCCCTCAATTAGCTTACGTTCATCATCTAAACTTTTTTTTGGGAGGGAAGGGCTTCACCCAAGGCATATGGAAGTTCCCAGGCTACAGGTTGAATCAGAGCTATAGCAGCTGGCCTACACCACAGCCACAGCAACACCAGATCCTCTGACCCATAGAGCGAGGCCAGGGATTGAACCCACATCCTCATGGATACTAGTCGGGTTCGTTTCCACTGCACCACAGTGGGAACTCCCCATCATCTTACATTCTAACTACCAGAAGCAGGTACTTCTCAATCTTACAAAGTTTTCTTAATTCAGTTAATTATTTTATATATATAAACTGAAATATATATATGTGTATATATGTGTTAAAAGCTGATCTCATGGATACTTGCAACAACAGACAGTATATAAGCAAATGCTTCTGATGGAGATTTGTCAAGTAGATTCTACACTGAGCAAGATAACAGGGAGTGGCCAGCTAGCTGGTTCTACATATGTAAATCTCTAAAGAGGGGTAGGGTGTCTCCATAATTGTCCCAGCCAATCTATGTTTCATTAAAAGGTCTTGACTACCAAACTATTACATTTCCAAAAGAAGGTCTACTTAAAACAAGGCTATAAAGATTCATGGTTTCTACCCTGATTCACATCACCCAGAAACCTCTGATTTTCTTGGAAATGTTAATTGCCAAAATAAATCTCACAGCTATTATTCTCAGATAACAGAGGTAGCAGCAGCAATAGCAGAGGCGCTATATGAAGTGGTTATGAGCACAGACTCCTAAGACACTGAGTTTTACTCTTACCTCTACACTTTCTAGATGTGTGACCTTGAGCAAGTAGTTTAGTCTCTACCTCACGGAGTTGTTGTGAGGATTAAATTAGCTAAAACACGAAATGAGCTCAGGACAAAGCCTGGCATATTAGGATTAGCAGGTGTTGCTTTACAAGTACAATATTTGCTGAACACTTACTTAGTCCCAGGAACTATTAAGTGTTCGCATATCAATTCTCACCTTTTAAAGTAGGCAGCATCGTTACCAGTGTTTTGTAGAAGAGAAACTAAGCAGAGAGATTTAGTAACATGTTCACGTGCATACAATAAGTGGCAAAACTGAGATTCAAAGCCAGACACTCTTGCCCCACATCACAAGATCTTAAACTATGCTATTCTGCCTCCCACATGCTAGAGTTGATCATATCTCTCTCTACTTGTGATAGGCCAAGAAACAGCTCCCCCCCATGTATCTATGTCAGGTCTCTGTAATCTGTGAAAGAAACTTTATTTGGGGGGAAAAATCTTTGCAGATGTGACTAAGTTACGAATCCTGAGATGAAGAGATAATCCTAGATTATCCTGGTGGACTAAATGCCATCACATGAGTTACAGAGGGGCAGAGATAAGAGGGACAGACATACAGGGAATAGACACAGGGGAAAAGACCGTATCAAGGACTCTGGAGGTAGTGTGGCCTGTCTACCACTTGATCTCAGACTTTTGGCCCCCAGAAACTGTGAGTAAATTTCTGTTGTTTCAAGCCATCAAGTTTATGAAAATGTGTTGCAGCAGCCCTCTGAAATTAATACAACACTCTATCATATTCTAGAACCTATCATACCTTGTACTATCTGTTCGCTTAACAAAAATTTATACTTTTACCTCTTATTTATTGAAAGTCTACTGTGTCAGACTCTGTCCTTGATATTGGGGATGAAAAAACAAGGTCCCTACCTCAGGGTCATTGGGGGATACAGACAACAGATATGTAAACAAGTGAGATCACTTTAGAAGATAATAAGCAGTGAAGAAAATAAAGAGTGAAATGGAATAGGGAAAATAGGGCTCCTTAGCCAGCAGGGTCAAGGACACTCTCTTAGAAACTAGGATATTAAGAACCTCATGATGATGCCCACACAAATAACAAGGAAGATGCTCATCATAGAGGGAAGAGCAAGCCAAAGATCTTGAGCCAAAAATTATCTTGGCATGAGAGGAACAGAAGGAAGGCCAATATGGCTGGAGAGTGATGAGAGAAGTACAAAATAGTAAGAAATAAACTCAGCAAGGAAGGCACGGGTCAGGTCATTAAAACATTTGCCTCAACTATCTACTCTTACAATAATACTGTGTAACACACACAAAACTTATCCTTTTTAGCTTGTGTTTCTGGGGTCAGCTGGGAGTCTGCTGGGCCACACCGCTGACCTCAGCTTGCTCTAATGTCTGGTGTTTGATGTCTGCTGAGGATAGCCTCAGCTGTGGCAACTGGGGCTCTGCTCTATGTGGCCCTCTTGCCTACAGACTAACAGGGGAATGTTCTTGTGGTGAGGTTCAAGAGGGAATACCCAATGTTCAAGACTAATTAGTTAAAGCAAATTGCCTACCTGAAGCCAGATTCAAGGTTACTCTGCCTAAGGTGGAAAGGCAAAATTACACAGCATGGATATAGGAAACAATGAACAACTGAAGCTATCAATGCAGGATTTTGCTAATATGTAGGGCCTTGATAAACTAATGAATATAATTTAAAAATTATTTTCTAAATAGGATGATAATGTATTACAAATGTAGAAGTTAAGAAAAAGAGAAGGGTCTTAGAGAATATTTTAGATTTAGATGGGTAGAGGGACAAGATGAGAGATTTCTAAGAGTGGAAAATAACATGAACAAATTTATGATGGCAGAAAAGAACACTGTACCTAAATTAAAAGACTGGCATATATATCAATCAAGATTTTCCTATCTTATCCAATCTCTATTACAAACAGAAGAAAATGAAGAGAAAAAATGAATCTCACATTTATCCTACATAGTAGAAAACGGCATTTCAAAGTATTGTGAGAATCTAGAGTTCTCAATGTGATAATCAAGCATGCCTTAGGGTTTGAAACAGCCAAAAGAATACAAACATTAAGATTCCTAACAGGTGCAACAATGAAGATTTAGTGCAGTATTTACCAAAAACGGTGAAGTCTGAAATTATAAATCACTGTATACAATGTACTAATCCTCTTTGGTAACCCAAAATCATCAGATCATGATTTTGGAAGCATATTATCAAATGACTCCAAAATTACCAAGAATCAAAACAAAGTCCAAGAATCGTCTTTCCAAGAAATTGAAATCTTTGTCCAGAAACATTATCTCAAATATGTTCATGTAACTCTTGAGGTTACTTATATCTTGACCTGTGGCTTTAAGATTTTAAGGCAATTCTCAAGGTATCAGTCCAAGCTTTAAAACTTGGTAATGCATAATTCAATAGAACTGGCTTTTCATTTGGTTCTTTAAAAAATTGTATTAATTCTGCTTATATGACACTAACAGCATATCATCTCATTATGAAATGAATTCAAACTTTTATGCAATTAACAAAAAGAAAATGTACACAAGGCAGGCCCATAATTCAAATACATATTGTAGCAATATAAATAATTAAATCAATTAATTCACATTTAGCAGCTGCAACAGTGGAACAAAACTTGAGGATACCAATATCCTTCTCACCTGGTTTCATATTCACTGGACTAATTCCTGTAGAGCATCACCGACTCTTCCCACAACTCTCACTTATCATCCCACAAATCCACTGCATTGAGCATGATGGGAAGAAACCCTACCCACCACAATTGTTGGAACAAAACTGAAGAGCTTTATGGCCTCCACAGCTCTCAGCTGGGCCCCACATACGTGAAGAATCTCTAAACACCCCCACAAGTCTGGGTTCTAGAAGCCTTGATTCTCTCCTCTGAACCCTCAAATTAAAGACAGACTCAAACTGATTCTTCCTGGAAAGAATGAAGACAACTCAGCAATCAGATACAAACCCTTTCAAAAGTTTAACCTCCTAATTCCACTGCTGAATTTTGAGTGGCATAAATGCCCACCAGGAGATACTCTTCCCTGCCAACTACATAAAAATCAGAGAGAGACAGAGAGAGAGAGAGACAGAGAGACAGAGAAAGAACAAACATAAACAAATCTATGATGGCAGAAAAGAGCACTGTACCTAAATAATTTTCCCTTATTATAACATCCTTGACAGGTTTTGGTACCAAGTTTATGACAGACACATAAAAAGAGTTGGTAAATGTATTAACATTCAATCAGAAAAGTAGAACCATACACCATATATGCATGTATGTTTGTGTGCATATATGTTCATATATGTATACATACATATAAACATATACACAAATTGTTATAGGGATTTGATCTCATGCAATTGTATTAAGTAATTACACAGCCTTCATAAGATTTTTTCCTCTGATGCTGGATGGAGTCCATAGGGCCTCATGCAATTGAGAAGGAAAGAGGGGATATTAAGTAGGGGAGGGCAAAGACAAGCTGCAATCCACCGAAAAAGCTGAAACCAATAAGGACAGACTGAAACTCCTATCAGATATTACTGCATATAACATTGATGGTATAGACGTCCTGCAGGAAAGTTAGTGCCCTTTATCACAGAACTACCACATGCACGTGGTTCAGGAGAAAGAAAAATGGATAGTGGATTCAGGGAAACTGCAGGTGTGACTGCTGCCCCAAGCCCAAACCAACCAGGTGAGCCAACAGATAAGCAGTATCATATGTGAGCTACAAAACAGCTGCTGTTTCACTTCTATCCTTCAAATCTCACATAAAAATGTCTCTTGTGCCCACTCCAAATAGAAAGATAAAGAGAAATTCTGGAAAGAGTCATTTAGTCTAGGCAAGTTGATACATTACAGAGCTAACACAGAAACTGTTTCCTTTTTTTTCTGATAGAGTTTTTATAAGACTGGTATTGTTTGGAAAAGTTTACCAAAACTTTGGGCCTAGAATTTCTTTGTGATTAAGGGTTTTAATTTATAGATTCAATTTCTTTAATAAACATACAGAAATACTTAACATTTTAAGATTTTTTTATTAAAATATAGTTGATTTACAATGTTACTTCAATTTCTGTTGTACAGCAAAGTGACCCAATAACACACAGTTCTCTGTGCTGTACAGTAGGGCCCCATTGCCCATCCATTCTAAATCTAACAGTTTGCATCCCCAAATCCCAAACTCCCTGTCCATCTCACTCCCTCCCCCTTTCCCCCTGGGAACCACATGTCTGCTTTCTTTGGCTGTGATCTGTTTCTATTTTGTAGACAGGATCGTCTGTGCCATATTTTAGATTCCACAAATAAGTGATATCATATGGTATTTGTCTTTTTCTTTCTGAATTACTTCACTTAGTATGAGAATCTCTAGTTCCATCGATGCTGCTGCAAATGGCATTAGTTTGTCTCTTTAAGGGCTGAGTAGTATTATTCCATTGTAAATATGTACCACATCTTCTTAATCTATTCATCTGTTGTTGGACATTTAGGTTGCTTCCATGTCTTGGCCTTTGTAAACTGTGCTGTAATGAACATTGAGGTGCATGTATCTTTTCCAGTTAGTTTCCATCCTTTCCAAATATATGCCCAGGAGGGAGGGATTGCTGTATCATACGGTGGATTGGTGGATCTACATTTAGTTTTCTGGGTACTACCATACTGTTTTCCATAGTGGTTGTACCAATTTACATTCTCACGAACAGTGAAGGAGGGTATTTTTTTCTCCACACCCTCTCCAGCATTTGTTATTTGTTGGCTTGTTAATGACCAGTGTGAGGTGGTACCTCACTATAGATTTGATTTGCATTTCTCTAATAATAAATGATGTAGACATTTTTTCATGTGCCTGCTGGCCATCCTTATGTCTTCCTTGGAGAAATGTCTATTTAGGTTTTCTGCCCATTTTTCAATTGGGTTGCTTTTTGTTGTTGGTTGTTTGAGTTGTTTGTATATTTTGGAGATTAGTTCCTTGTCTGTTGCATCGTTTACAAAGATTTTCTCCCATTCTGTGTGTTGTCTTTTCGCTTTTCTAAATGGCTTCCTTTGCTGCGCAAAAGCTTTTCTATTTCTTCTTGTACCAGTCTTATGTCTTTTTTTCTAGTTCAGGGGTCAGCAAACTATTGCTCTCAGGCTGCCTCTATGTGTAAATAAAGTTCTACTGGGACACAGCCAAACCCAATCATCATATTGTACGTGGCTAATTTTGTGCTACAATGGAAAGGTTAAGTAGATGTGACTGGGTAGTCCACAACGCCTAAAATATTTACCATTTGGCCCTTTTTCTATAAAGTTCAACAATCTCTGATCAACCTCATCTAAACTGTCAAACTTATTTGCAAAAAGTTGCTCATAATACTCACTATCTTTTCAGTGTCTATATGATCTGTAGAAATGTTCCATTTTTATATATAATGTTCCATTATATATAAAATGTTCCATTTTATAACTTTTGTTTCTCCTTCTTTCTTGGTCAGTCTTGCTAAAAGTCATCAATTTATTATTCTTTTAGCTTTGTTAAATTTTTCTACTGTATGACTACACTCTATTTCATTAATTCCTGCTCTTGTATCTAATAATTCCTTCTATTTTCTTTGGATGACTTTACTGTTCTTCTACTAATTCCTTAAGATATAAGCTTAAATCGTTGATTTTTCAATATATTTTCCAAAATATGCATTTTAGAGACATTATTTCTCTATAAGCACTGCATTAACTGAATCCCACAAGTTTATGCTGTATTTTCATTATCTCCAGTTCAAAGTATCTTCTAATTTCTACTATGATTGTTTTCTTGAACCACACATTATTCAAAAGTATGTTGCTTAGTATTTAAACATTTGTAGATAGTCTTAGCTATTTTTCTGTTATTGATGTCTAGTTTAATTCCAGTGTGGTAAAAGAATATACTCTGATTTCAAACATGTAATTTGTTGAGACACAGAATAATCCAAATCAGTCTTGAAAATGAACCAAGTTGAGTCATTTACACTCTTGATTTCAATATTACCATGAAACTACAGTAATCAAGATAATGTGCTACTGAGATAAGCAACAATTAGATTAATGAACAAATCAGAGGGCCCCCAAAATAGGTCTGTATTCTGGTCATTTAATTTCTGACAAAGGCACCAAAGCAACAAAATGAGGGGAGGGGAAAATTTTCAACAAATGGTACCTAAAGAGCATGATATCCATATGAAATCAGGAACTTAATCTCTCACATTCACACCATATACAAAAACAAATCTGAAGAGGATCATGGACTTGGATGTAAAAGGTAAAACCATAACGATTTTAAAGAAAGTATAGGATAGTATCTTCATATTTCTAACATGTTGAACAAAAGAAGTCTTACACAAAAGATAACATACTGCATAATTCCAGAATACAAAGAATTAACTCACAGTGGATAAAATCAGAACAATGATTTCCTCAGAGCAGAGGTTAGGATGAGGAAGTGGGTGAGTGGTAGCAATTAACTATAAAGAGGCAAGAGATAACTTTCTAAGGTGATGTCAATGTCTTATCTTGAAAGGAGTATGTGTTACATAGGTATATGCATTTATCAAAACTCAGCAAACACACATTTATGACTTGTACATTTTATTTTTTATAAATTTTACCTTAAAATTGTAAACAAATATTAAATTTTAGTTAATGGTATGCATGTTGAAGTATTTCATGGAAAGTGTACTAATGTATATATTTTGAAAGCATTAAAAGAATAAGATGGTCAATGGAGGGATACAAAGATGGACCGATAATAAAACAAGCAGAGTAATAAGTAATGGTAGAATGTAGGTGGAGGTATATGGGTTATTCACTGTATAAATCTGAGAAGGAATTCTAAGTATTCTTATAACCTTTAATAATATAAGTGAGTAATCTTGGCTTTTAGATGCATAAAACTAGCCATTAAGAAATTCAGGGTTCTCAGCAAAACAATGACCAGTCTCTAATTTGATGGCAAAGATGTGTTAAATGAAGGAAAGAGAATTTCAACAAGGTGATTTACAAATATATGGTGTTAGCAGTTCTTCAGAAAAGGAAGATTGCATTTGATATAAACTTTTTCCCTTTCTAAGGTTTTCTGAACCACCCAAACCCATCTGGCAATAGTTTTTCTTCTTCAAAGCTCCTTTCTACCACTTGGGGACAATTAATTTTCAGCATCAATGGAAAAGAAATCTACTATGCTCCACTGCACATCAGTGTAACCAATGTTTTAAAAAAAATTATCATAAAAAACTGGAAACTATCTCCATAATTAAACAGTTATGGGAAAACTTCATAATGTTCAGAGACTATGACAATTTAAGCAAAATAAAGGAAAAAACTAACTAACGTCTCTAAACTGTCAAAATGGTTTTGATTTGGTCCCAATTTGGGGTGAAGATCAGCCAAACCAATCCATCTGGTGGAAATTTAAAACAAAATACATAATTATTAATATTTATTACACTTCTACAACAACATCTAAGAAAAAAGGTTACCATTAACAAGGGCTTTTGTAGATTAAACAGTCCACCTACAAAGCAGGTTCATATCCTGGGAAACAAACCAGGGCACAATTAGCAGCACTAAAAAAAAAAAAAAAAAGAAGCCCTAAAAGAAATCAGAGGACTTCAGAGTCTTTTATAATTACACTCTCAAGAAACATGTGCCTAATTGAATTTAAAGTCCCCAAGAGAATTAGCAGCTAACTACACCCATCTCTGATCAAATATACTTAAAGAAATCAGAATACTAAACATTATTTAGTATTTAAGAACTTGAAATACAGCCCCATGAGACAAATTCAAAAGGAAATAATTTAATATGTAATACATACACATTTTGTTTTCAATGTATGTAAAGTCACTTGCAAAGAGTTTTCTACTAAAGAATGAACTGTGATGTTTATTTCCAGCAACACAGCAGACTACTTGTATAAAGAAACTGTCTCAATAAAAAAACATTTTAAAATGCTAGATGAAATCATCTTTTTAAAAGTATGGCTGAAAAAAAATATGGCTGGACTGATGGTAAAATAAGGAAAACCATAGAAGGCCAGAAAAGAGAAAGTACAGTAGTCAAAGAATAGAGCCTGCATTTGCTCTGAGAGGTTTTGTGAATTCCTAGTTACCTAGCACCTGGTTTTAATGGCCCACATGTGCTAGAACAGAAGACAAAGCTTAGGACCCATGTAAAATGAGACATCAGACCAGAAACTCCCATATAAAGTTAAGAAACCCCATAAGGAAGTACACTAGAAAAATTTCAGGTAGTAGAAGGAAACATGTTGTGTCAGGAATAGCTCTGAGAAGAAGAGGGGGATAACAAACTGTGGAATCATAAAGGTAAAGACAGGAGACACTGGAATAACTAGATACAAATATAAAATGTTTACAAAGAAAAAGTAAAAGATGTTTACAGACTTAAAACAATAAAAGAATGGATTGAAAATATGAAACAGAAATTGAAAAACATAATTGAACCCAGCAGATCTGAAAATGAATGAAATGGAAATTTTAAAGATAAAAAAACATAAGAAGTTAAATTAAAAGCTCAATACACAGGTTTGGCAGATTAAACACAAGTGATAGTGCACTACTGAACTGGAATACAACTCTGAAGAAATTAAAATGCAGCACACAGAGAGAAACAGAAAACAGGAAAGAGAGGTTATAAGATGTGGAGAATAGAAAGAGCAGGCAGGCCCAAATATATATCCATTTAGAATTCCAGAAGAACAAATAAAGAACAGGGGAGAGGAAATATTCAAAGAAATAATAACTAATACTTTTCCAGAATTCATGAAAAACACACGCAGGTTGAAGAATCTAAGCCAGGATAATTCACAAAAAGTCCATTTTACATCATGTGAAACTGCAGAACATCAAAGCAAAAGAGAAGATTTTTAAAGCAGGCAGACAGAATACAGAGATTACCTATAAAGTAATCATGATTAAAACCAATAGCTGATCTCTCTATATAACAATGAAAACCAGAAGAAAGTGAAATAATAATAAAGTACTAGGAGAAAATAATTGTTAACTAAATAATTGCACAGTCAAAAAACTGTTTTTCAAAATCTGCAAAAGACATTTAAAAAAAACAAAAACACAAACAAAAAAAAACAGCTTATTACTAACAGTACCTCACTAAGCTAGCATCTAACAGTATACTTCAGGAAGAAGATAAATGCCTATCAAAGTAAGATCTCAGATATAAGAGGGAATGGTGAGGAAAATAATAGTAAACTTGTAGGTAAATCTAAACAAATGTTAACTGTATAAAATGATAATCCTTGAATGTGTCATTTAAAAAAAATCAAGATAAATCTTAAATCTTTGAAAAGAATAGCATATCATTTAGGAGGACTGGTGACCAGAGTTAAGAATTCTAAGGTCATTATATTACGTGGGCGAAGGACAAAAATACTGATTAAATTTTAACTTTAAAACTTAAGACGCTATTAAAGGTCTAGGGAACACTTTGAAAGGACAAAAAATAAAAAAAATCAGAAGGCAAGAAACAGAAAGAGAAAACATACTAGAACAAACAAAACTCAAAAAAGAAGACAGCAGTTCTAAATATTAGTAACTCAGTAAACAGAATAAATGTAAGTGGGCTAAATTCTCCAAGTAAAAGTCATTGATTGCCAGTCAATTTAAAAATTTCAAATTCAGCTATTTGATATTTGCCACAGACATACAGATACATACAAACGATACAGGAAAAATGACAGTAATAGACACATTACAAAGCTAGAAAGGGTCATGATAAATGGTTTGGTTTATGAGGAAGACAACATAATTTCCAATTTGAAAGTCCTAACAACTTAAGCTCAAAATAAATAAAGCAAAAATTGTGAACTACAAATAGATAATCCCATTAAGTATCATAGTGAAAGATGTGCAAATATCTCTCTCAGTAATGATAATTCATGCAGTGAAAAAAATCAATATGACATTCAAGAGTTGAACATACCATGTTTCATCTTCTGAACACATACAACTCTGCTTAAAAAAAAATAATGTATACATATTCTTTTCAAGAATTATCAGAATTTTTATACAAAGTGAAGATATAATAAGCCATAAGGTGAGTTTCTATATGTTGAGTCATAAGAATTATTACTTGTATGTCAAAATCACTTGAAAATCATTAACTGCACCTTAGTCAATCTAATACTAATTTCAAATACTCTACAATTTGTACACCAAGAATTCTGAAAACAACCCAATTTCGTTGAAATTCAGTTTCCTCTCTCCTAAAGTTTCAATTACCATATATTTAAAATAAGTAGAAATAATAAAAAATTACAAAAGAGTAGAATTAAACAGTGAATATTCTACCTATCAGAATTGTGGGACTTAGTAAAAAATGATACATAAAGGAAAATGTAGTCTTTTGTTTTGTTTTTGGGTTGCACCTGTGGCATATGGAAGTTGCTAGGCTAGGGGTCAAATTGGAGCTGCAGCTGCCAGCCTATACCACAGCCACAGCAACACCAGATCTGAGCTGCATATATGACCTACACGACAGCTCATGGCAATGCCAGATCCTGACCCACTGAGCAAGGCCAGAGATCAAACCTGCATCCACATGGATACTAGTCAGATTTATTTCTGCTGTGCCACAACAAAATGTGTAGTCTTAAATGCTTGTATTTTTAAAAAGTCTAAATATTAATGAGTTATCTCTTTCATTTAAGAAGTTAGAAAGATAGCAAAATAAAACTCAAAAAAGTTAACACAAAACAGAAATTAATAATAGAAAAAATACAGAGTGAAGATCAACAAAGCCATTACTTTTTTTAAGGCTAAAAAACTGATAAACCTATAGCAAGCTTGATGAAATAAGAGGCAGAGGAGAGAGAGGCTGAGACCAAGAGATCACAAATAAGCATAAATAGAATGAAATACAACTACAGATAAAGCAAGACTTAAAATATTTATACTAGCAAACATGAAAACTTAAGAGAAATGGACAAATTCTATAAAAATTTTAAACTCCTAAAAAATTAAAAATAAAAAAGAGAAGCTGAATGTTCCTACAGCTCTGAGGATAGTGAAGCAATTATTAAAGGCCACCAAGAAAACACCAAGCCCACATTATTTTATAGGAGAGAAAATAAAAAAAAAAAGAAATGAACGTTGCCCTCTGGTTCATTTTATGAAGTTAGTACAACCTTAATGCCTTGGCAGGCAAAGACAACATAAGAAAGGGAATTACACATCAATTCCATTCTTGATAATAAATATGAAATCTACGAATCAAATACAACCAAATTGAATTCCACATTTTAAAAGATTTGTTTCTTAAACACATGGTTGGTTTAGCATAAGAAAAATCTGTTCATTTCACTTTCTAAATGAAAAAATGGATGAAAAAATATATCATCACAATAGATGCAGAAAAAGTAGTCAGTAACATTCAACAATTCATGATAAAAATTATTTGTTAGCCAGAAACAGAAGATAACACCCTGCAAGTTATAAAGGCCTTCCACAAACCTAGAGCAGACATTACGTTCAATGGTGAAACATTATAAGCATTCTCTGTAAAATCAATAATACTACAAAGATGTCTGTTATCTCCATTTCCAACATTTAAAGGATGTTTTAGTCAATCTGTTTGCACACATAAACAGACATAAATATAGACATACACAAACACACACACACAAATAGAGGACCTGTAAGAAGGGAAAAAAATATCATTATTTTATTATTTCTTTTTTTATTTCTCTTTTTGCCTTTATCTAGAGCCCCACCCGTGGCATATAGAGGTTCCCAGGTGAGGGTTCTAACAGGAGCTGTAGCTACCGGCCTTCACCACAGCCACAGCAATGCAGGATCCGAGCTGCATCTGCAACCTACATCACAGCTCATGGCAACGGCGGATCCTTAACCCACTGAGCAAGGCCAGGGATCAAACCCGCAACCTCATGGTTCTCAGTCGGATTTGTTAACAACTGAGCCACGACAGGAACTCCTATTTTATTATTTCTGTCAACTGTCTTCATGGAAAGCCCCCCAAAATTAATATATTTATAAATCATTAAAGAGTTTAACAAGACTTTTTATATAAGAGCACTAAACAAAAGCCAGTTGTATGTGTTCAAACCAGCAACATTAGAAAAGGTAAATTATTTTAAAATTCCATTTACAATAAATAAAAATAGGAGTTTAATTATAATTATAGACAATCAGAATTTTTTTTTGTCTTTTTGCCTTATCTAAGGCCGCACTTGCAGCATATGGAGGTTCCCAGGCTACGGGTTTAATTGGAGTTGTAGCTGTCGGCCTACACCACAGCCACAGCAACGCGGGATCCGAACCATGTCTGTGACCTACACCACAACTCATGGCAACGCCAGATCCTTAAACCACTGAGCAAGGCCAGGGATCGAACCCACAACCTCATGGTTCCTAGTTGGATTCATTAACCACTGAGACACGATGGGAACTCCAACAATCATAATTCTTGCAACAAAAGATATGTAAGACCTTTATGAAGAAAATAATAAAATGTTATTAAAAGATTAAAGATGATCCAAATAAATATGGAAAAGTACCATGTTCATGGATATGAAAATAACTTATCTCAAGGATGTCAATTTCCCTCCAAAATTAATCTATAGAACAGATGCAATTCCCTTAAAAATCCCATCAGGGTTTCTCACAGAACTCAAAAAGCTGATTTTAAGATATATATAGAAAAGATAAAATTAGACAAAGAAGCTCGGCAGAAGAAAAACTGGTGGGTGAGTAAGGGGCTAAGAAACGACCTACCAGATATCAAAAATTGTTTTCAAGTTATACCATTCAACATTATAGATTTGGCAGTGCAATAGAGAGTTCAGAAAGAGACTCACATATATAAAAACCTAATATATTACAGAGATGGCACGGCAGATAAGTAGGGACAGGATGAATTATACAAGAAATAGATTAGAACACTTGGCAAAAGTAAAAGTTTATCTCATATACAAGACTCTAGATGAATAAAGAATTTAAATGTGAGGAGTTCTGAGATTGGATTAAGATGGCGGAATAGAAGGACTGGAGCTCAACTTCTCTCCCAAAAAACAGCAAAACTACAAGCAAATGCCGAGCAACCTTCAACCAAATGGACTGTAAACTTCCAAAAAAGATACTCTGCTCCAGAAGACACAGCAGAGACCACATCAAGAGGTAGGAGACCACATCAGTTACGCGATAGAAGCAACCCCATACCTCACGGGTGCAAAGCCCCATAGACTGGAAAGTAACTGCATCACAGAGACTCAGATACAGGACGGAGAGTTCTGAGCCTCACGTCAAATCACCACACCTGGGGATTTGGCACAGGGAGAAAGAGCCCCCGGAGCATCTGGCATTGAAGGCCGGAGGGGCTTGTGTGCAGGAGCTCCACAGGACTGGGGGAAACAGAGACCCCACTCTTGAAAGGCACACACAGACTTTCACGGGCACTGGGTCTCAGGGCAAAGCAGTCTCCAGAGGAATCCGGGTGGAACCTGACTGCAATTCCTGGAGGATCTCCTGGGAAAACAGGGGTGACTGTGGCTTCTGGTGGGGGAAGGGCATTGGAGGTGAAGCTCTCGGGGACATTCATCAGCCTGCATTTCTCTGGAGGGGGCCATTTCTGGGAAAATCTGGTCCCTCCAACAGCGCTGAGAAGCCCCAGGCCAAACAATTCAGGTGGGATCTCAGCCCCACCCATCAGTAACCAGGCTGCCTAAAGACCCCTCAGGCACACGGCCAGCCCCTAATCTCATCCAGAGACAAAGCCCCATCCATCAGAGGGAGAGGAATCAACCTCACCTACCAGTGAGCAGGTATCACTCCCTCCCATCAGGAAGCCTACAGCAAGACCCCTCCATACCAACTTTAGCCACAGGGGAGGCAAACACCTGAACTAAGAGAGGCTACAACTCTAGTCGACAAAAAGGACACCACACCAAAAACCTACAAAAATGAAAAGACAGAAAATTATGACTCAGATAAGGGAGAAAGAGAAAAGCCCAGAAAAACAGCTCAGTGATGAGGAGATTATCAGCCTCCCAGAAAGGGACTTTAGACTGTTGATGCTGAAGATGATACAAGGCATTGGAAATAGACTGGAGGCAAAGACTGATCATTTACAGGAAACACTGAGCAAAGAAATACAAGCTGTAAAAATTAAACATGAAGAGATGCAAAATACAATCACTGAAATAAAAAATTCCTTAGAAGCAGCCAACAGTAGAATACAGGAGGCAGAAGAACAAATCAGTGAGGTGGAGGACAGATTAGTGGAAATCACTAATGCGGACGAGAAGAGAGATAAAAGATTGAAAGGAAATGAGCAGAGTCTCAGAGAACTCTGGGATAATGTTAAACGCACCAACATCCGTATTATAGGGGTGCCAGAGGGAGAAGAGAGAGAGAAGGGGACAGAAAAAATATTCGAGGAGATTATAGCCGAAAACTTTCCTAATATGGGAAAGGAACCACTCACTCAAATCCAGGAAGTGCAATGAGTACCCTATAAAATAAACCCAAGGAGGGACACCCCCAGACACATATTAATCAAAATGACCAAAATTAAAGACAAAGAGAAAATATTGAAAGCAGCTAGGAAGAAGAAACAAACGACATACAAGGGAACCCCAATAAGGTTATCAGCAGATTTTTCAGCTGAAACCCTACAGGCCAGAAGGGAGAGGCATGATATACTAAATGTGATGAAAGGGAAAAACTTCCAACGAAGATTACTTTATCCACCAAGGCTCTCATTCAGATTTGAAGGACAGATCAAAACTTTTACAGGTAAGCAAAAGCTAAAAGAGTTCTGCAACACTAAACCAGCTTTACAACAAATCCTAAAGGAACTTCTCTAGGCACAAAAGAAAAGGCCACAACCAGAAACAAAAAAACCACAAATGACAAGGCTCACCAGTAAAGGCATATATACAGTAAAGATACTAAATCGTACATGCACAATTATGCCACCAAAAAGAGTAATCATGATAAGAGAGAATAAATGCAGGTCACTGGAGAAGCACATACAATTAAGAAACCAACAACTTAATACAATCTCAGTTATATATAGACTATATCAAAACTGCAGGGTAACTACAAACCAAAAATCTACAACTGATACACAAACAAATAAGAAAAATCAACTCAAATACAACATTAAAGATAGCCATCTTGTGAGAGGAGACAACAAGAGAATAAGGCAAGGAAAAAAGAGCAACAAAAACTCCAAACAGCTAATAAAATGGCAATAAGGACATACATATCAATAATTACCCTAAATGTTAATGGACTGAATGCCCCAACCAAAAGACATAGACTAGCCGAATGGATACAAAAACAAGACCCGTATATATGCTGTCTTCAAGAGACCCACTTCACTTCTAGAGACACATACAAATTGAAAGTGAGAGGATGGAAGAAAATATTCCATGCAAACGGGCATCAAAAGAAAGCCGGAGTAGCAATACTCCTATCAGACAAAAAAGACTTTAAAATTTATAAAGTCTATTTAAAAAAAGACTTAAAAAAATTTAAAACTCTTTAAAGAACATTTTAAGAGACAAAGAAGGGCACTACATAATGATCAAAGGATCAATCCAAGAAGAAGATATAATAATTTTAAATATCTATGCACCCAACATAGGATCACCATAATATATAAGGCAACTGCTAACAAACTTAAAAGGAGAAATCAACAAGAACATCATCAGAGTGGGGGACTTTAAAACCCCACTTACAGCAATGGACAGGTCATCCAGGCAGAAAATCAATAAGGAAACACAGGCCCTGAATGAAGCATTAGATCAGACGGACTTAATAGGTATTTATAGGACATTCCATCCAAAAGCAACAGAATACAAATTCTTCTCAAGTGTGCATCGAACATTCTCTAAGATAGATCTCTTCCTGGGTTACAAATCAAGCCTCAGTAACTTTAAGAAAATTGAAATCATTTCAAGCATCTTCTCTGACCACAATGCTATTCGACTGGAAATCAACAACAAGAAAAAAATGGCCAAAAATACAAATACGTGGAGACTAAACAACATGCTACTAAACAACCAGTGGATCATTGAAGAAATCAAAGAGGAAATTAAAAAATACATAGAAGCAATAGACAACAAAGACACGACACTCCAAAACCTCTGGAATGGAGCAAAAGCAGTTCTAAGAGGAAAGTTTATAGCAATACAAGCCTACCTCAGGAAACAAGAAAAAGTTCAAATAAACAGCCTAACTTTACATCTAGAGCAGCTAGAGAGGGAAGAACTGACAAGGCCTAAAGTTAGTAGAAGAAAAGAAATCATAAAGATCAGAGCAGAAATTAACGAAATAGAAACGAAGAAAACCATAGAAAAGATCAATGAAACTAAAAGCTGGTTCTTTGAAAAGATCAACAAAATTGATAAACCCTTAGCCAGACTTATCAAGAAAAAGAGGACACAAATCAATAAATTAGAAATGAAAAAGGAGAAGTAACAACAGACATCACAGAAATACAAAGGATCATAGGAGACTACTACATGCAACTGTATGGAAATAAAATGGAAAACCTAGAAGAAATGGACAAATTCTTAGAAAAGTACAATCTCCCAAGACCAAACCAAGATGAAATAGAAAATATGAATAGACAATCACAAGTTCTGAAATTGAAACTGTGATTAAAAAACTTCCAACAAACAAAAGTCCAGGACCACATGGCTTCACAGGCGAATTCTATTCAAACATTTAGAGAAGAGCTAATGCCTATCCTTCTGAAACTATTTCAAAAAATTGCAGAGGGAGGGACACTCCCAAACTCATTCTATGAGGCAACCATCACCCTGATACCAAAACCAGACAAAGATATCACAAAAAAAGAAAATCACAGGCCAATCTCACTGATGAATATAGATGCAAAAATTCTCAACAAAATACTAGCCAACCGAATCCAAGAATACATTAAAAGGATTGTACACCACGATCAAGTGCGATTTATCCCAGGGATGCAAGAATTCTTCAATATCCGCAAATCAATCAGTGTGATACACCACGTTAACAAACTGAAGAATAAAAACCATATGATCCTCTCCATAGATGCAGAAAAAGCCTTTGACAAAATCCAACACCCATTTCTGAGAAAAACCCTTCACAAAGTGGGCATAGGGGGAACCTACCTCAACATAATCAAGGCCATCTATGACAAACCCAGAGCTCACATCATTCTCAATGGTGAAAAGCTGAAAGAATTCCCACTGGGATCAGGAACAAGACAGGGATGTCCACTCTCACCACTACTATTCAACATAGTTCTGGAAGTCCTAGCTACAGCAATCAGAGAAGAAAAAGAAATAAAAGGAATCCAAACTGGGAAAGAAGAAGTTAAACTATCACTTTTTGCAGATGACATGATATTATACTAGAGAATCCTAAAGACTCTACCAGAAAACTATTAGGGCTCATCAAATAATTTGGCAAAGTTGCAGGATACAAAATTAATACACAGAAATCAACTGCATTTCTATATACCAACAATGAAAGATCAGAAAGAGAAATTAGGGAAGCAATCCCATTTTCCATCGCATCAAAAAGAATCAAATACTTAGGAATCAACCTGCCTAAAGAGACAAAAGACCGGTACTCTGATAATTGTAAGGCGCTGATGAAAGAAATCAAGGATGACTTAAACAGGTGGAAAGACATACCATGCTCTTGGATTGGAACAGTCAATGTTATCAAAATGACTGTACTACCCAAGGCAATCTACACATTCAATGCAATCCCTATCCAATCACCAAGGACCTTTTTCACAGAACTAGAACAAAATAGTTTAAAGTTTGTCTGGAAACACCAAAAACCCAGAATAGCCAAAGACATCCTGAAAAAG
>PVHT021183619.1:13385523-13421250 GCA_004024745.2 Catagonus wagneri | reverse complement strand
ATGATAGCAACATCTCAGATCCATGTGTCAGAGTAAGGACAGTAAAAAGAGAAATAAACAAATGGGACTTAATTAAACTTCAAAGTTTCTGCACAGCTAAGGAAACACTAAACAAAATGAAAAGACAACCCACACAATGGGAGAAAATATTTGCAAATGATTCAACTGACAAGGGATTCATTTCCAAAATTTACAAACACCTCCTGCAGCTCAATACCAAAGAAACAAACAACCCCATCCAAAAATGGGCAGAGGATCTAGGTGGACGATTCTCCAAAGAAGACATGAAGATGGCAAATAAACACATGAAGATGTTCAACATCACTCCTTATTAGAGAAATGCAAATCAAAACCACTATGAGGTACCACCTTGAGCCAGCCAGAATGGCCATCATCAAAAAGTCTACAAACAATAAGTGCTGGAGAGGGTGTGGAGAAAAAGGATCCCTATTACACTGTTGGTGGGAATGCAAATTGGTGTAACCACTGTGGAAAACAGTATGGAGAGTCCTCAGAAAACTCAAAATAGAATTACCATTTGATCCAGCAATCCCACTCCTGGGCATCTATCCAGCAGACACCATGACCCGAAAAGACACCTGTACTCCAGTATTCATTGCAGCACTCTATCCAATAGCCAGGTCATGGAAACAACCTGCCCATCGACAGAAGAGTGGATAGGGAAGATATGGTACATACAGACAATGGAATGCTACTCAGCCATTAAAAGGAACGAATCACCAACATTTATAGCAACATGGATGGACTCAGAAATTATCATGCTAAGTGAAACCAGTCAGACAATTAGACAGCAACACCCAGTGCTACCGCCTACATGTGGAAACTAAAAAGACACAATGAACCTTTTTTACAGAACAGAGAATGACTCACAGAGTTTGGAAAACCTTGGTTTTTCAAATAAGACAATCTGGGGGGTGGGGGGATGCACTGAGGGTTTGGGATACAAAATCTATAAAACTGACTTGTGATGATTTATGTACACCTATAATTGAAATAACATCCATTAAGAATAAAAAAAAATAAATGTGAGGAGTTCTCTTGTACTATGGTAGGTTAAGGATCCAGTGTTGTTATTGCAGCAGCTTGGGTGGCTGCTGTGATATGGGGTTCAATACCTGGCCCAGGAACCTCCACATGCTGCAACTACAGCCAAAAAAAAAAAAAAGGGAATCTGTGGTGCATGGAAACAAATCCAACTAAGAGCCATGAGGTTGCAGGTTCGATCCCTGGCCTTGCTCAGTGGGTTAGGGATAAGGCGTTGCCTCGAGCTGTGGTGTAGGTCACAGATGTGGCTCAGATCTTGCATTGCTGTGGCTGTGGCACAGACTGGCAGCTGTAGTTCCAATTTGACCCCTAGCCTGGGAACCTCCATATGCCATAGGTGGTCCTTAAAAAAAGAATCTGTTAAAGTAAAATATTTAAACTTTTAGAATATACAGAAATATGTTAATGATCTCAGGGTTGGGAAGGATTTTTTTAATATTATTTGGAAATATTAACATATTAATAGTAATATTAAAAACACGAACCATAAAAAGAAAAGAAACATTAAAATTAAGGAGTTTTGTTCACCAAAAGACACCATGAAGAGGTTCAAAAGATAAGATGGAATGTTAGAAAAAAATATTTAAAACACACATAGCTAACAAAGAAATAATGTCTTGCACATATGAAGAACTCCCATGAATCAATACGAAAAAGCCAAACACCCTGATAGAGAAATGAAGAAATTTTTCTTTAAAAACCATTTTACATAAAAACAGAATTACAATTTGGTCCAGCAATCCCATTCCTGGGCATCTATCCAGAGAAAACCTTGACTCGAAAAGATACATCTATGCCAATGTGCATTGCAGCACTATATACAGTAGCCAAGACATAGAAACAACCTAAATGCCCATCAACAGAGGAGCGGTTAAAGAAGACGTGGCACATATACACTATGGAATATTACTCAGCCATTAAAAGGAAAGAAATAACAGTATTTGCAGCAACATGGATGGACCTAGAAATTATCATGCTAAGTGAAGTAAGTCAGACAATGAGATGCCAACATAAAATGCTATCACTTACATGTGGAATCTAAGAACAGACTTGTGGTTGCCAAGAGGGTGGGGGAGGGAGTGGGATGGTATGGGCGTTAATAGTTGTAGACTATTGCCTTTGAGATGGAAAAGCAAGGAGATTGGCTGTAGAGCACCGGGAACTATGTCTAAACACTTGTGACGAATCTATACATGTATGTGTAACTGGGTCACCATGCTGTACAGTTGAAAAATTGACAGAAAACTGTAAACCAGCTATAATGGAAAAATTTTTTTTAAATACTAAAAAAATAAATAAAATGAAAAAAGGACAAATAAACTTTGCAGAACAGATACTGACTTACAGACTTTGAAAAACTTATGGCTTCCAAATGAGACAGAGTGGGAGGTGGGGGGAATGCACTGAGGGTTTGGGATGGAAATGCAATAAAATTTGGTTGTGATGAGGCTTGTATAACTATAAATGTAACAAAATTCATTGAGTAATAAAAAAATAAAAATAAAATAAATAAAACACATTTTACATAAGAGTAAAGATAAACAGCTCATAAGCATATGAAAAGACATTCAGCCTCTGTGGTAATGAGAGAAATAAACACTGAAAGGACAATAAAATACACAAGTGTTACCAGGACATGGAGCAGTAAGAACTCTCATAACTCTGCAGGTGGGAGCTTAAATTGGTTACTACTATTCTATAACCATTTGGCAATTAATAAAGCTGAAATGTACATATTCCATGACTCAGCAATTTCATAACTGGAAATACAACCTAGAAAAATTACGGCACATATGCACCAGAAGACACACACAGGAATGGATTCTCTTATTCACGGAGGTCAACATTAGAAATGAATTCTGAAATGTTTAATTAAAAAAAATCATACAGCATACTCATTACCTAAAATTAATATTTATGAAGCACATAAAGATTCTCATCATGGATGAGATTACTAATTTCATTAATAAATATCAGTAATATCCTTTTGTAAATATAGAGACAAAACACACCTGACAGGTCAATTTTAGCTATAGCATGAGTGACTTTCTGTCATACTGACAGGGATATATAATTTAAACACCAAAGACCATTTCAAGCATTTATGGAAAAAAATCCTTTTTGAAGATTATTTCAATTTAATCAGGATTAAAAGTATTTAAACTTTGATGCTTATTATCCTGAGTGAAAGAAATAACTTTAGTTTTAATATTATACTTAATCAGAAAATACACAGAAGGAAACAATAAGAATATGGAGAGCCTGATGTCCTGTGGTCTTCCTTAATAACAACCCATTTTCAAGAGACTATAATCTCCTCAACAGAAAGCTTTATACCGAGGCTCTTAATCAGATTTTGAGAAAATTCGCACTCAAAATAAACAATATGCCACTAAAGCCAAAACAATGCAGGTATTAGCAGCTATACAAAACATTAGCTTCTATATGATGACTCATTTCCAAAATGATTAAAGTCTAAGTCTTTCAAGTGCTTTCTAATCAAGCTGGAAAATATATAAAGGTAAGAATCATTTACAAATCAGACTGAGAAATTTTACTTCATTTTACGCATCTTTGATTCCATGCAAACATCAAACTAAAAATGGCAAAAATGAGTTTCTCTTCCTATATATTAATACTAACTTTTTCTTTGCTTTCTCAAGGCGTTTTGCGTTCAGCATCCAGGTCGATACGAAATTTAGACGATGACATGGTATTTAAAACGTTGAGGCTGGGGAAAGCCTTTCAGAAGGACGATTCTGCAGAAAAATCACTTGTTGTTCCTTCCCTGGAGCAATATAAAAATGATGAGAGCAGTTTCACGAATGATGAGGAAAACAAAAACTCAAAGGTAAGTGGCAATGTGACTTGTCCTTTATTTCAATGGTAATTTGAACGATTTTCATAAATATTTCAAAAGTAAAGATAATACTTTTTATAAGCAGAAGCATGTGAAAATAGCCATCATACGCAAAGAGGACAATTGGTGAAGTTTCATACATACCTGGTTGTAATTCCATCCTGGAAAATATCTCTTATTCAAAAGGGTTTTTTTTTTCCCCCGAAAAAAAAAAAAAAAAAACCTTCTATCTAAAGTATTTGTTAAAGAATCAACACACTGCAGAGCATTTTTGAATTGATCAATATTTTACAACTGTATTATAGTTCCATTCCCAATAAGAAAGCTAAAATACAAATCAACTTTTTCTTTACAGAATGCAGGTTCCAAACATAATTTCTTAAATCATGGTCTGCCACTGAATCTGGCTATAAAACCTTATTTTGCACTAAAAGGATCTGTAGCTTTTCCAGCTGAGAATGAAGTTCGCAATACTGAATCAATGCAAGAAAAGAGAGAAATTGGGGATGAAGAAAACTCAGCTAAATTTCCTATAGGAAGGAGAGATTTTGACAGTGAGTAGTCTTTTTAAAATTCAATTCTTATATCTTAATACTATAAAATAGAATCCTGAGTTTAACTGAATTTGGGTCCAGTCATAAAATCAAAGACCATGGTTCAATTTTACACTGATATTAAGTGACTCCTGCCAAAGATGGGAGATTCAGAAATATTTACTTAGCTATTCTAATTTTTATTTACTCAGAATTATATGTACTAAATCAACTCTTTCATTTCTAATCAATATTCTATAATAGCCTTTTAAAAATTTTAAACTTTTTTTCTTCCTCCAGTGCTCAGGTGTATGCTGGGAAGAGTCTATCGACCTTGTTGGCAAGTCTGATACCTGTTGGTCCACATCATCGTTTCAGAAGAAAACAAAATCATTTAATTGCCTGTGGGGAAAAAGGCCCTTAATGTTACTATGACTTGTATTATTTTAAATGTCTGTTTTAAAAGAAAGCAGTATTAAGTATATCAATAACTTAAATGATATGCTTTACCTCTTCATTAAATTTAGTGAATATTCTGCATACTTATGACCTACTAGTATTCTTTTTAACGCTGCTTAACTACCTAACTTTACATACACTACAGGCCAAAATAATAAAGTACAATCCTTTATAACTTGATCTCTTAAAAAATTAAGTAGATGCCTTTGGTGAATGGTTTTATATATCCATATATCTAAAGCACATAAAAGACAGGTTCACAGTTTAAAAAACTGAGTTAACTTTGTCTGGCCAGTAATCAGTTTGTCCTTGGTGGTACGTTTGTTGCTTTTTATGCTTCTGACTAGTTTGCCATCCAATCTATTCTGCAAATCTTTTGGTGTCTTAGGTATCTTAATGTTTTTGTGTTCAAGTGGTTCATTTCCATTATCACAGAGACTATTTTCGTCATCCAAATCCACCTGTTTCCTTTTTGAGCTTTTATTTCCTGTCTGACTATTTGATTTTCTTGCTACTTTTTTGTTTTTACTTCTGTCCAGATGAACATTTCCAGAACTTGTTCCAATGGTTGGTCTTCCAACAGATGAATTTACATCTTCTGTTATGTAAGATGAAAAGAGGAAAGAAATTATATAATATTAATACTATTCACGAAAATTTTATAAAAAACTTTTAAAATGGCTAAAGAATATTTTAAAACCTATGATTTGCAATCAAATAATGCTATAAATGATGTGATTTAAAAATACAGCTATAGGGAATTCCCGTTTGGCTTAGCGGGTTAAGAAACCAACTAGTATCCATTAGGATGCAAGTTTGATCCCTGGCCTAGCTCACTGGGTTAAGGATCTGGCGTTGCCCGAAGCTGCAGCACAGATCGCAGACGCAGCTCAGATCTGGATTGCTATGGCTGTGATATAAGCCAGAGGCTCTGATTCAACCTCTAGGCTGGGAACTTCCATACGCCATGGATGTGGCCCTAAAAAGACAAAAAAAAAATTAAAAAGTACAGCTATATTACTATCACTTTTTTGCATTTACCATATTATGTTTCATCCCTATAATAAATTTAGATTTTATCTGAATGCATAGCACTTTAGATCTTTAAAAATATAAATCTTGTGCTTGCTTGGGAAGCACATATACTAAAATTGGAACAATACAGAGAAGATTAGCATGGTCCCTGCACAAGGATGACACACAAATTCATGAAGTGTTCCATATTTTCCACTTTGCTGTACAGTAGAAACTGACAGAACACTATAAATAAATTATGATGGCAAAAATTAAAATTATAAAATAAAAAAATATAAACCTTTATGTTGTAAAAAAAAATCTGGTTTTACTTAAGTTAAAACCAATTAGTACACTGGAATTAAACTGTTATTACATTGCTTAAACAAGGTCAGTTACCAGAAAGGTCATTTTCCATGTGACGAACACACAAAGGCTTTGACGATGAATTAACATTCCATTTATCCTTGCTTATCGTGCAGTCATCCTTGTAAGTACAAGCAAACTGAGATCTAATTAAAGTTTGCTTCATCTGATAAAAGGAAGGAAGAAGAAAATATGCAGTTTATCCTTTATTTTTATTTTTTTCCATCTATATAAAAATACACTCTAGTAGTTGAAGCATCATAAAAATCTCCCTTAAGGGAGTTCCCTTCGTGGCTCAGTGATTAACGAATCCGATGAAGAACTATGAGGTTGTGGGTTCGATCCCTAGCCTTGCTCAGTGGGTTAAGGATCCGGCGTTGCCGTGAGCTGTGTTGTAGGTTGTAGACGCGGCTCGGATCCCGCGTTGCTGTGGCTGTGGCGAAGGCTCCTGTTAGACCCCTAGCCTGGGAACCTCCATATGCTGCGGCTGCGGCTCTACATATAGGCAAAAAGACAAAAAAAAAAAAAAAAACCACTCCCTTAAAATTCCATTTCTGGTTGGGAACTTTTAATCCTTGATGTTTCATAGTTTCCAAACTCACTCACTGCTACAACTAGATTTCTGTTCTTTTCAGTAACACTAGCTTTGTGTATATTTTTGGTAATTTTTAAGTTTTAAAAAATCAATCTTAGACGCTTCAGAGGCCTTTATTACACATTCCTATGTCTAAGCTGCTTTAAAAAGTAGGTTTTATTGTAAGTTTAATATATATGATATACAGAATCCTAGAGAAATACAAGATCTTCATCTTAATAATGAATTATTAAAAAAAAAGAAAAAAAAGGAGTTTCCGTTGTGGCTCAGTGTTACAAACCCAACTGGCATCCATGAGGATGCGGGTTTGATCCCTGGCCTCACTCAGTGGGTTCAAGATCTGCCGTGAACTGTAGTATAGGTCACAGATGCAGCTTGGATCTGGCATTGCTGTGGCTGTGGTGTAGGCCAGCAGCTACAGCACTGATTTGACCCTCTAGCCTGGGAACTTCCATATGCTGCAGGTGCAGCCTTTAAAAGACAAAAAAAAAAAAAAAAAAAAAAAAAGAATTAGAGACTATAACTCTTTTAGAAAAAAACAGTATATGAATTCAAGAAATCAGAGAAATTAAGGAAGGGATGCTAGGATGAAAAAGAGAAATAAGAGAAGGTAAAAGAAACAAAAACAAGAAACTAACAAAGAAGGTGAAAGATGAAACAAAATGTTGAATGAAAAGCATTATTTCTTGATTAATAACTTCAGCATTTAGAGAACTAAGAAATATGATTCAATTATATCATTCCAGGAATATTTAACCAAGTGACTTAATAGGTGAATATTCAAAGTATACTCTTGTATTTATCTTCAAACATGACGAATAGGAGAAAATTAGAAAGTTAAACTTAATTCTTAACCACTCAAAATAATACCACGAAAGTACTTTTGGCATAAGCCAGTGGGTGTTTTAGAGATGGAAATTAATTTCAGAACAAAGTAATCTACACAGATAATGAAAAATTTCAACAATTGCAGCTGCTGTGTAATGCCATTCAGTTATAACAGGGAGATTTCTTCATATAATTAGAAATCAGTTCAAATCCTTTTCAGAAATAGACCAAGATTAAATTTCAAATACATGATTAAAATAAAGAGGACCTAATTCAAATATTAATACTTCAAGTATAACTACATTATGCTAAACAGTACTCAGAAAGCATGTATTGATACAGTTCATGAAGTCTAAAACAGCACTTTATTCAGTAATTACATATTACATTATATATTCAGAGAGATAACTACATTAACCCACTCAGATATTTGCAAAGATAACAGCAGTGGAATCCACTGAATATAATTGAGAAGAAATTAGAATGGTCTACAGTCCAGCTGCCTCATAAAAGCAAGTTTTCCATGGATGATAAATTTTACATCTTTCTCAGTAACATTGTCTGTGAGAGCTTCTAGCTCCCAGACCACTAAAAATAATGTCTAATTTGCTTAAAGATTTAAACAATCAAAATTTATCTTTCAAACACAAAAATACACAAAATTGAAAAAAATGTGAAAAATATACAAGATCAAAAACTATTTTTTAAAAAAGTGAAATACAGTAGGCTCTTGATAATGGATGGAACTACAGCCCAATATCTTCATGAATCCACATAAATGCAACTACTATTATATAGTTTCCACCAGGAGATGCCCTAAAATATAACTAAAGGTTTTACTTGCCCTTTCTTGACTTTATTAATTCTGTAAGTAGAGAAAGCAATTAATAAATCTATTAAAAGAAATTTTGTTAATAAAATAGTTTATATACATCACATTATTTTAGTAAATTATCCAAAAATTCTTTATTTCCATCTACAAAACCAGTACTAACTGCTGACATTGTCTTTTTATACATTTCTCTCATTCTACCAGAGTTACTGCTTATCTCTATAAGCAATATACTTATAAACTTATTCCTATGAACTTATTACTTTTAAAGAGTTATAAAAAGACCATGAAAGCAAATAGATGCTAAGTAGTTGGTGAGAATCACTCTCATAGTATCCAGAGAGTAATGGCACCTACAAGTGGCTTGGGGGACTTCAGACTCCCCCCACAAAACCTTCATCAGTACTACTCATAAAACACTCTAAATAAAAACGTAATAATTACATTATTGAATACAGACAATTGATGTTTTCTCAATCTCATGCTTCAGATGAACAAAAATTTCTTAAGAAAGCTATTATTTTATTAATTTTAAACATACTTTTAAGTAAAAATCTTTCTTTGCTTCGTAAATACAATTACAAAGTAAATTCAATAGTACTCTTGACATTTAGCTTTTTCCTCTCATCAGGCCCCCATAGAGAAATTCTCTAGCCCTTAGTGATAGTACTGCAGTTTCGGAAAACTAGAGTTACAAGGCAGTGGATTCTTAAAATACTGATAATGGGCTCAGATGTGAAAGGAAATTAGTAAACCACTATATTTACCATGAAAAATATTATTTACAAACATTTCAAATCACAAGAGAGAACCACAACGATTCTAAAATAACTTTGGAATACTTATGTCCAAAAGAAATAACTGAGAGTAGTTACACTGAGTGTGTTTTTTTCTTTTTATAAAAGATTATATGTAGGTCTTTTTCCCTTCCTTGGTACAAAACCTTTTTTTTTCCTTAACAATTACCACTTATTAAGTTCCAACTATGAGATAAGCACACAGTATACTAAAGAGATTAGTAGGATGGCTTCTATAATCACAAAGACATTCTACTTTAAAAACTGCTGTTGACACACAGCTGGAAGAGATAATAAATAAATTGGATAATGGAATCAAGATTGAAAAGATCTCAAAAGGCTAGAACCATAAGTAGAAAATAATAAGATGAAAATGAATGAGGATAAACAAAGTCCTGTATTTAAGTTCAAAATATCAATTACAGATGTAAAGGATGAGGAGAATCTGACTTAAAAACAACATATGAAAAAGACCTAGAGATTTTAATTGATCATGAACTTGACTGGAGCCAACAACGTAGCACAAAAAGTCAGGATGATGTGATGGAAAAGGCATCAGATTTGCAGTACATGGCTTCTAGCACTGGCCCCATTACTTATTAACTAGGTGATCTTGAGTAAACCTCTAAATGTCTTACTTAGCCACACATAAGTGGGAACATTTACCTCACAGAGTTGTCAGGTTTAAATGAAGTTAAAAATATAAAAGAGCTATGTAACTCTAGAGATACCTGTAGATACTATACAGTTATTAATGTACTAATGCATGAAGAGAGTATTCTTATAAAGAAATCTGTTGAATTAGATTTCTTAGGACAAGGCCAACTCTAAAATAATTCTAAGAATGCAGCTCAAAAAATGAACTTACAATCAGCTTCTTCATTTTAGTTATTAAAACAATACAAGCTACACTGGCTTATATTTATGACTTAAAAGAGATTGCTTTTCCTTTGTTCATAAAAGTTGAATTTTTCTGCACAAGATTAGTGGCTACATAGAATTGAGATTACTTCCTGTTGCAAATCTTCCAAATCTCTCTGTGTATTTGATTTGGAATCACAAATAAGCAAAACAATTCCCTCTTGAAAGTGCTTTTGAAGTACTAAACAACTAAGAATAATGTCCAGATTCATACATGGCTGTTAAAATCATTTTATGTTCAAGTCACATGAGAAAAGGATTCAAAGTTTTCCTTTGTAGAGTGATTTCCCCCCCCTTTGGAAAGATTTCTATCCACAGTAAAATTGCAATGAACTTCAAACTTGCCAAGAATTGGAAAAGTCCTTTTGCCACAAGCTCTTTTTAAATTGAAATTATTAGTAGGTTTCCAGTATGAGGAAAATAGTACTTCACATAGGAAAGCTTGACTCCAGTTAAATTAAGACAAATGAGTCAAAATACTGAAAGTCTTAGAAACTTTCAGTTAGTTGAAAGAAAGAAAATGAAAGTTCTGAGCCCCCATTATACCCATAAATTTCATCAAGTTTGAAAAAGGAAGTTACTTCCAACATACCTATTAAATATATAACTAAAAAAAGTATTCAAAATTTATCTTTTCATTCTTACGTTACCACATTTTCAAAAGAATAGACTTGCTGTCTTCAATGGCATATGAATTTGTAAGTATATCAAATGATCTGTTTCTTCATCAGTGAAATCCCATTTACTTTGCTAAATAGCAGAGATAACATTTGTGACCTAAGCAGTAGCATTATTTTTTTATAACTCATTATAATTACTATGCCTTCATTCACTCTTTGGAAACGGCATAAACCTTGAAGTCTTATACCTGAATACACACTCTGCTCTGTTGTTTACTAGCTATACGGCCAAGAAAATAATGCCTTCTAGAGTTCAGCAAGGATTAATTGGAATGAGGGATATAAAATGTCTAGTATAGGAATTCCCGCTGTGGCGCAGCAGGTTAAGGATCTGGTATTATCTCTGTTGTGGTGAGGATTTAATCCCCAGCCCAGTGCAGTGGGTTAAGGGTCTGGCGTTGCCACATCTGTGTCATAGATTGTAGCTGCGGCTCGGATTCAATTCTTGGCTCAGAAACCTCCATATGCCATGAGTATGCCCACCGCCCCCCCAAAAAAATATCTATAGCACTTGAAACTTGGAAGGTACATAATAACTCATAACCTCATTACCTCAGCAAAACAAGTTCAAATTTTAATTCAGACTAATACAAATATCCCATTTTCATTCTAATGAAAAATACTGCTCAGTCCCTTAAAGCCTTTGCTTAATGTCACCTTCTCAAAGAGACTTCTACTGATCATTCTCTTTAAAACCAAAACACACACAAAAGAACATACTCTCCCCAGCTTTATTTCCCATCGTAGCACTGATAACCTTCTAATATACCACATAATTCACTTCTTTGTTTTGTTTATTGTCTGCCTCTCCCAACAGAAAAGTAAGCTCCATGAACAAAACCTTAGTTTTGCCAATTGATGATCTTCTCTGGCCCCCTTGTGGTCCTCCTCACCCCATAGGGTGAAGAGTAGGTCCACAGAGCCTTGGATATGCCCACTAGGAGACAATAATCCCCCATTTTAGATCCTGTTCCAAGTACCTGGGACCCCAGCATTTCCTTGCTCAAACTGCCTTAGGCACTGGGCCAGCACTGGCCTCTTCCTCTAGGAAGGGCTGACTGTTTATGACAAGGGTCATGGAGCAAGGTATGTACATTTCTGGATGGAGTATCCCTGACAGTATGCAACAGAACCAGGATTAAAGGGATTGTAGGGGTAGGTCATGAGTTTCCATTTATGTTCTTGTACTCCAGTCCCAAAAATATTGGAGGAAGGTTTGTCCATGAGGGCAGGGGGTTTTGTCTATTTTGTTCATTGATATTACCTCCACTGCCAAGCACACAGCCTGATATCCAGGAGGCATTCAATACATGATTAATGAATTACTTAGTTGAGTAAAATTATAACAGACTCCAATAGATATGTGCACACAGAAGGTATGAGGGAATATGAAACGAAGAGGAAGCAAAAGCTTGGAGGCAGAAAAAGATGTACAGAATAGGAGTTCCCATCATGGCTCAGTGGTTAACGAATCTGACTAGCATTCATGAGAATGCAAATTCGATCCCTGGCCTTGCTCAGTGGGTAAAGGAACTGGCATTTCCTGGAGCTGTGGTGTAGGTCACAGACAGGGCTTGGATCCTATGCTGCTATGGCTGTGGTGTAGGCTGGCAGCTACAGCTCTGATTTGACCCCTAGTCTGGGAACCTCCACATGCCATGACTGCGGCCCTAAAAACCAAAAAAAAAAAAAAAAAAAAAAAAAACCCGAAAGATGTACAGAATAGATTCTACCATTTAATAGAGAGTAAAGAAGCCACGGAAGTAGACTGGCAAAGAACAGCTAAATCACCCTATGGACAAAAGCTTAAAATAGAAAAATATATACAGAGTAAACTCTGTTCTGTTCAATAAAGCAAGGAAACCATTTGGTACAGAAACAAGGGAGAGGTATACATGTAGAGAAAAGTTAAATCACATTTAAGTACAAAGAACCATGCAGCTGTTGTCCTAAGCCCCACCGTATCCGCTGCTCCTTTCAAGTTTTTAAATATTCGCCTTTCTCAGGTTCTCATGCACATATGCTTACAATAAGCCCTACAAAAAATAACTGTTCCTTAAAACCACGAAAGCCACACTTTCCTTAACCTTGACCCACATTATTTATTCACTTATTTTGTACAACTACCCAATACACAATCTCTTTATACTGGGCCGGCATTCTAATACCTTCATTAGGTTGTTTGCTCAGCCTGAAATGCTCTGGTCCATCCTCTCTGCCTATTTAAATCCTATTTATTTTAATCTCTCATGGTCAGAGAACCATTTCCTCTACCTATTATTAGTTTCCAGTTATTGCATTTGTGTGTTTCTTTAATCCACTAGAACTGCAACTATTTAATATGCTAGCCATGGGTAGCTAATTAATTAAAATTAAATAAAATTAAAAACTGAATTTTCCTCAGTGGTAGTAGCCATATTACAAGGCTCAGTATTCACATGTGGTTAGCACCTACAGTACTGGACAGCACAAATACAGAGCATTTCCACATAAAGTTCTACTGGAAAGCACCGCTCTAATTCAAAACCTTACAATCTATGTCCTGTGGCACATACATGAAGGGCAGATGGATTTTCAAAGGAATCAGGGACACTTTTTAGTTTGCTGGGTCCATAATATTGGAATCCATATACAATTTTATATTAGTAAAGAATCCATGCATCTGTTCCCCACGTCTTCTACTACCTGATGTGAAAGGACCAATTAGGCTTTAGAAAAAAATTACAATTATCTTCAAATACTATTTTAATCCTATTTTACCCTCTTGTTCTGAATATCCAATTAGGTATATGTTAAGATATTTTCTGTGTCCTGCTCTTCTCTTTCGCTTTTTTATTCTTTGTTCTCTTTGCTTTGGTTTGGATATTTTTCTAAATGACCTATCTTCATGTCCACTTATGCTACTTTTAAATTCATCTAATGAATTCTTAATTTTAGATAATGTTTTTACAGTTCTGGAATTTCTCTATGTTTCTGTTTAAATTTTTTTGATTCTCTGTTGGAACTTCCCAATTTTTCATCTATTTTGTCCACCTTTTTCTTTAATTACTATTACATACTGAAATAAATTTTATTGTTTGTTTCCCTTGTCTCTGTTATGCAGACACAGTGAAAAGCTGATAACCCCAATTCAGTCAGGGACTAAGCTGGGTCAAAGCTGAGTTGTAGCTGTCATAACTCATATTTGACTTCTCGGTCTTACCTCTTCTTGGGGACTGGCCCTCGCAAGATATCAACTGAGATTCCCGTGGATCTCTACTGCCTTTGACCTGAAAGTCTGGGGGATTCAGACTATCTTTCAAAGGTTTTTACGTTATGCTCTTTGGCCTCCCAACCCACTTCATTTCCAACGTGGCAAATATCTTGAGAAGGAGAAAGCCATGTGTTTGAGGCAGGTCCCATTTCTCAAGCGAAGCCTTGTCTTCTGAGCCACTAAAAGACCATAGGTGATTTCGGTTCACTAGATTAAGGCTTCTTAGCCTCCCAGTCAGCTCCAATATTCAACATAGGTGCCCTAGGTAAAAATAACTGCATTCAGGGCCCCCAAAGTTAACAAATATTGCCAAATTGAAATATTTGTCAATTCTTCTTTCCCTCAGTGAACTGTCTTTACATAGGCCAACACCAATCCTTGGCTCATATTCAAAGCTGGAAAAACAACCCCAGGAAAGAAAACTCTGATAATAGACTATTCACCTCAAAAGACTTTACCTTCTTCAGATTTTTAGTTTATTTAAACTACTTTACCTATGTAGCTTTCCTATGTCTTTTAAATATATTTCCCCCAACTTATCTACCTTTTATTCTTTCTGTTATTATAGCAGAAATGGTATTCTACCACGATCTACTACATTCTAGTTAGAAACAGAAGCCTCCAGGTCTGTGAGTGATTTCTTGATTCTGTTCCTCATTAGAGAACATTTTATTTTCCTGTCAGTTACATTTTGAAGGCTGCATATTTTCTGTTATCCTTCATTTTTCTATAGCCTGAGGAATGGTGGAGGCAGAAGTAATTTTCAGCTGAGGAGATAGGCAATCTGAAAATTTTAAGTTCTGCAATTTCTTCTATGAGTTTACTGTGTATTATATGTACTATAATTGGGTTCACTCCCTCTACTTAGAGGCTGTATTTCATCTAAATGGAAGGGGATCGTTTGTATAATTTCCATAATTCAGTAGGTAGCGCTAGAACATTCATTTTGTCAATGTGTAAATCTCAGAGTTCATTTTCCACATCTTATTCACATTAGTATACAGTTGCTATTTCTATTTCTTTAAAAAGAAAGAGGAAATATACATATATATATATACATATATATATATACATATATATATACTCTGAAGCCAACTACATTACATATATATATGTAATGTAGTTGGCTTCAGAGTTTTGAAAATAGTTAGTGATAATTCTCAGGACTTTGTTAACTCACCACTAGCACAGGACGTGGGGACTGGGGCTAAATTAAGTTGATAGATCATGCTGTGCCTTTTCTGTCTGATATATTCAGTTTCCTTCCTTGGTCATCATTTTTGAAGTTTATTATATCCAATTAATTATTTTTTTGTTGTTTTCTATTGGTGAATATTTTTGCTAGATTTTGCTATTTTGCACTCATTTTAAGTATCAGAGAGGAGAAATTCTATGAGCTGAATAAGATCTGCCATTTTTATTTGAGTATACTGTTTTCTAATACCCTAAAGGTCAAAACTGCATATCAAATTTTCTAATACCATAAGCAATGTACTGCTTGGCTTCTTATAAAGGTACCAGAATTAGAACCAGTCTATTTTTGGAGTTCTCTGGTGGCTCAGCAGGTTAAGGACTGGTGTTGCCACTGCTGTGGCTTTAGTCACTGCTGCGATGTGGGTTCATTTCCTAGCCCTGGAACTTCCACACGCTGAGGGCACGGCCACAAATAAATAAATAAATAAATGTTTAAAAAAGAGAGAAAGAGAGACCCAGTCTACTTTTTCAAACTACCTATATCCTAATTTTTCACTGTTCCAACCATGCCATGTTTTAAAAACACAGTATTTTTCCGATTCACTCACTCAAGTTATTATTAGGTCAGTTAATGGTGATGATTATGCTAATATAAATATAAAGGAAAACCCCAGACTGAGAATAAGGAAAAGACATGGACATACAACTTTTCAGTGTGGCTGATAAGCAAAATATTGCTAACACAGTTGAAAGGAATAAAACAATAATTTACTAGGATATAAGAAGGTAAATATCCCCTTTAAAAGTCTTTTAATAAAAAGGTATACTGTTACCTATATAAACTGCTTGGAAACTGAAGGTAAGAATATATAGAAAGTATTCTCTAACGGTTCCTACCAAAAATAAGAAGGTTCAGAAAGAACCTTTTTTTTTTTTTTTTGCCTTTTGTCATTTTAAGGCCGCACCCGCGCCATGTGGAGGTTCCCAGGCTAGGGGCCTAATCGGAGCTGTAGCTGCCGGCCTTCGTCACAGCCACAGCAACGCGGGATCCGAGCCGCGTCTGCAACCTACACCACAGCTCACGGCAACGCCGGATCCTTAACCCACTGAGCAAGGCCAGGGATCGAACCTGCAACCTCATGGTTACTAGTCAGATTCGTTAACTGCTGCGCCACGACGGGAATTCTCAGAAAGAACCCTTTGATTTCTTTCACAGGGAAATTTATCTGACCATCACAGGCAAGTTTCCTAACAAGCTACAACAGAAAATAAAACTTGAGGACTTAAAATGAGTCAATGAACACTTCTCAAAGTAGTTTCATTGGGAGTTCCCGTTGTGGCTCAGTGGTTAACGAATCCTACTAGGAACCATGAGGTTGCGGGTTTGATTCCTGGCCTTGCTCGGTGGGTTAAGGATCTGGCGTTGCCGTGAGCTGTGGTGTAGGTTGCAGACGCGGCTTGGATCCTGCGTTGCTGTGGCTGTGGCTGTGGCAAAGGCTGGCAGCTACAGCTCCTGTTAGACCCCTAGCCTGGGAACCTCCACATGCCGTGGATGCAGTCCTAGATAAGGCAAAAAAAAAAAAAAAAGTAGTTTCATAGGATTTTGTGATCATAGAAGTGCTTATTTCTATTTATGAATGAGGAAATGAAAATCTATGAAAAGTTTATTTGTCCTATATAATAATGACATGATCAAAATTCTAAGTTCTCTAATATTATCTACTTTTGTCTTTCCAAACAATATTTCAAATGTATATCATATATTCTTTCTATGGCTAAAAAAAGAATTAAATGCCAAAAGAAAAAAGTAATAGGATAATAAGGCAATAAACTGTTAAACTATTTTTCCAGTTACTTAGTAGTAAATATTAGCAAGATTTTTTTTCTCATTCTAGCAAAAACTCTACCTGGCTCGGGTCAGCTATATACCTGGCTAAACCAATTATTTTCATGCTTTGCTTTCACAGAGAGCAATGTACTATAAAATATAACCATAAATACCAATTCTTTCCTTTCCCTATTGCCATTTAGTTTCAGAGCTAAGCAGACCAAGCCAGCTAACTATTAAGTAACGGAAGCAATTTAATTATCATCTCATTAGTATTTAACCATGGCTTTGCACACTGGCATAAAATATTTCATGGTAGTTACAGTATCTTGGCTAAGGCTCTTTCTCAAGAATTTTGGTCTTCTTATCTGTAAATGAGACTAGATTAAACAATCTCCCTTCTACTTCCCAAAATGTTGCAAATTTGTCCATATATCTTATGTAATTAGTTGACTCTTACCAATCTGTAAAAATTCCTCATTCTTCAGATAGATATTTTTCATTTTGATTTACTTAGTTCTAACAAAATATTAAAACGATCTTTAAAAATATTCAAGTTTGTCAGTATTCATAACAGAAATGTGACATTTCTATTTCTAATCAAATCCAAAGGGTAGATTTTTTTTTCAAAAATCTTATGCCTCGATTATGAGTACTATGGGTTATAACAAAGAATTGACAAGTTTTTTCACAGAAAAATTAAATTAAACTCAATTGTTCAACTATACTATAATAAAAAACTGATGCTATAATCAAAGTTATTTTTGAAAAAAAACTCAATGATATATTCCATAGATATTAATTACTAAAAACTTCTAATAGCCAAGAGAAAGGCAATACATTAATCTAAATTAACTAAATGTATTCTGGGTATGTGGAGCAAACAGAAAACTAAAAGCTTTACTATTTGGAGTAAATTTTCAAATGTGTTTTTTGCCTTTTTTTTTTTTTTAATGTAGAACCACACCCGTGGCATATGGAGGTTCCCAGGCTAGGGGTCTAACAGGAGCTGTAGCTGCCGGCCTTCGCCACAGCCACGGCAATGCGGGATCCGAGCCACATCTGCGACCTACACCACAGCTCACGGCAACGCCGGATCCTTAACCCACTGAGCAAGGCCAGGGATCGAACCCGCAACCTCATGGTTCTTAGTCGGATTTGTTAACCACTGAGCCACGAAGGGAACTCCCCAAATGTGAATGCAGAAAGTATACAAAGAGTTCCCAAAGTGGTATCACAATGAATAATTATTTGATAATTTAAGGATAATTATAAATTTTACACGAAAATTTTGTTGAACAAAGGAATGAATTCCCAATCATAGAACAGTGTCTGGCACATAGCAGACACTCACTAAATGTTTGTGCCATAAATGAGTGAGTTGGAGTTCCCATTGTGGCTCAGTGGTAACGAATTCAATTAGCATCCATGAGGATATGGATTCGATCTCTGGCCTAACTCAGTGGGTTAAAGAGTCCAGTGTTGCCCTGAGCGGCAGTTTAGGTAGCAGATGCAGCTCAGATTTGGTATCACTGTGGTGTGGCATAGGCTGGCACTGAGACTCTAATTTTACCTCTAGCCTGGGAACTTTCATATGCTGGGGGTGCAGTCCTAAAAAAAAGACAATAAATAAATAAATGAATGAATGAGTGAGTTAAGACCAAGCTTCTTTTGGAAAAATAAGGTGAAGAAAATTTTAAGTACTTGAAAAACATGTTACTGAAAAAATATTTTAAAATTTGTTTGGAAACATGAAAGACCCCAAATAGCAAATGTCATCCTGAGAAAGAAAAATGGAGCTGGGAGAATCAGGATCCCTGGCTTCAGGCTATACCTCAAAGCTACAGTCATCAAAACAGTATGGCACTGGCACAAAAACAAATATAGATCAATGGAACGGGATAAAAAGCCCAGAAATAAACCCAAGCACTATGGTCAATTAATCCATTACAAAGGAGGCAAGAATATACAGTGGGGAAAAGAGTCTCTTCAATAAGCAGTACTGGGAAAACTGGACAGCTATATGCAAAAGAATGAAATTAGAACATTCTCTAACACCATACATAAAAATAAACTCAAAATGGATTAAAGACCTAAATGTAAGACCAGATACTATAAACTCTTAGAGGAAAAGATAGGCCGAACACTCTCTGACATAAACCACAGCAATTTTCTTCTTAGATCCACCTCCTACAGTAAATGACAATAAAAACAAAAATAAACAAATGGGACCTATTTAAACCTAGAAAGTTTTGCATAGCAAAGAAAACAATAAATAAAAACAAAAAGACAACCCACAGAATGGGAAAAAATATTTTCAAATGAAGCAACTGACAAGGGATTAATCTCCAAAATATACAAACACCTGCTGTAGCACTCTCTCTCTCTCTCTCTCTCTCTCTCTATATATATATATATAAGAAGAACAACCCAATCAAAAAATGGACAGAAGATCTAAACAGACAATTCTCCAAAGAAGACATATGGATGGCCAAAAGACACATGAAGAGCTGCTCAGCATCACTAATTATTAGAGAAATGCAAATCAAAACCACTATGTGGTACCACCTTACACCAGGCAGAACGGCCAACATCAAAAAGTCTACAAATAATAAATGCTGGAGAGGGTACTGGTGGGAATGTACATTGGTGCAACCACTATGGAAAACAGTATGGAGGTCCTTCACAAAACTAAAAACAGAGATACCATATGATCCAGCAATCCCACTCCTGGGCTACTATCCAGAAAAAAAACATAATTCGAAAAGAAGCATGCACCCCAGTGTTCACTGCAGCACTATTTATAATAGCCAAGATACAGAAGCAACCTAATGTCCATCAACAGAGGAATGGATAAAGATGTGGTACATATATACAATGGAGTATTACTCAACCATAAAAAAGAATGAAATAATACCACTTGCAGCAACATGGATGGACCTAGAAACTATCATGGATGGACCTAGAAACTATCATGGATGGACCTAGAAACTATCATACTAAGTGAAGTTAGACAGTGAAAGACAAACATCATATATCACCTATATGTAGAATCGTTCAAAAACGGATACAAATGAACTTATCTGCAAAACAGAACCAGACTCACAGACTTTGAAAAAATTATGGTTACCAAAGGGGAAGGTGTGGGGGTAGAAGACAGACTGGGTGTTTGGGGGATTGGCATATGCACACTGAGGTATATGGAACAACTGGCCAACAGGGACCTGTTGTATTGCACAGAGAACTCTACCCAGTATTCTGTGATAACGTATGTGGGAAAAGAATCTGACAGAGAATGGATATGTGTATATGTATGGCGGGGTCACTCTGTTGCACAGCAGAAATTATCACAGCCTTGTAAGTTAGCTATACTTCAATAAAACTTCAAAAAAATTAAAAATGCAATAAATCTTTAAAATTAAAAAAAAGAAAAATATGCTACTGACTACTTATAGGCACAAATGTTTCAAATGAGGACTGGAATACTAAGTTCAAACCAAATGAAAATATAAAGAACAGCTCTAGTCAATGAACAAAGTGAAATGTTCTCCCTGTTTCAATCTACAATCAATTATATTCTGCCATTATGTCTTCAAATAGGATCAAAATTGAAATTACATAGTCTCTGATGATTCAGTTTAACATACTAAAAATATAAATGATAAAACAATATTTTCTCTACTTCCCCCCTCATCCACTGAACAGATATTAATTGGACACTTACCATAGCAGGTGTTTATTCCTTTCCTTCTTGTAAGTCCAGGGGATTGAATAAACCAGAGACAGATTAGCCAAGATTGTATTAAAAGGAAAGTTTCTATATGTCAACTGTCATAACTTATTTTCCATTTAATTCCTATTGTTCCATGTACAATGTATATTTATAACCAGCTCAGCGTTGTATATTTATTTCTTCTAAAAGTAAAACAATTTTTATCATTTTCATGACAGTACATTAAATTGTACCTTAATTTTTTTCTCTTGTATTGAATTATGGATGCGTTCTCTTAGGGGTTTCATCGATGAATTATTCACTTGTGTGGGAGATCTATGTCCAAAAAAAAAAGCAAAAATTTATAAACCAGTAGGTCTTGAACTAGTTTTTGCCTCTCCCCTACCTGAAAGCAGTTATAGAATAAAAGACTATTCTGAAAAACTGAACGTAGCTGTTTATAATACTATAAAAAAGTATGGGTATTTCTATTCTGAGTTCTAAATATTAATAATTTGCTTAGTGAATTAGTTCATTCACTAAATATTTGAACTTCTAACTATATGTAAGGCACCTTATAAGATACTGTAAATGATGGAAAGTTCATTCAATCATTGGTCCTGAATTCAGGCATCTTGCTGTAGTAAGGAAAATAAGATATCCACAAAACCAAATTCAAAATAAAAAAGGATGGATGCCATAGCAGGGGAGTTCAAAAGAGAAAACCACAGTTTAGAAATAAGAGGGTCAGAGAAGGCATAACAAAGAAGACACTGGTGTTTCAGAGCCAAGCAAACCTAGATTCCTCAATAAATTCCTTTTTGGGTTAATAGAGCCAAAGTTATTACCCCTTTGACTCAAAAGACCGTTAGATAAGAATAAAGGATAGTCTATTCTAAGAAAGACTAGTTTATAACCCTACATGACTTATATTAATACACATTGTACTTAATTTTATCATTTCAATTCAGACCATTAAAAATTTACCATGAGCTGGTACTCGTCTGTACAATGACAACTGGAAATGCTAAGGTAACAATAAACAATTGAAATGTGTTTGGCCACATGACTGAGTGCAGAAAAATATCTCTGGAGTTCCCACTGTGGCACAGTGCATTACGATTCCAACTGCAGTGGCTAGGGTTGCTTAAGAGGTACAGGTTTGATCCCAGCTCAGTGCAGTGGATTAAAGGGTCCAGCGTTGCTGAAGCTGCAGCTTGGATTTGATCCCTAGCCCAGGAACTTCCATCCATGCGTGGTGTGCCCATTAAAAAGAAAAGTATCCCTTTAAAATGGATTAATTTTGTTTAGAAAATTCTATAAACAGAAAAAAACTTTCTCTAAGAAAATGACAGAATTCAGTCTGAGAGAAAATTTAAATCATTTATATTTCTACCTAAAAACAAACTTTGTTAAACAGAAGTAAGATAACAAGAGTGAAAAACAAAGACTCATTTTCTTTACACTCTCTTCTGGGATTACAACACAGAGTATAAGTAAACCACTGATAAAATAAATTTTCATTGTAAAGGAATTAGAGGACAACACTTAATGAGAGCATTATAAAATTTCTCTTTAAAGAGGAAAGATAGTGGGGAGAGAGTACATAAAGCAATAGTGGGTAGAAATGAACAATTACAGAATAGAATTGGATTTCTAAAAAGTAGCTTAAGCAGAAAATAGAAAAAAATCAAATAGGATAATTTTATAAAATCCTCCATTATCACTATGTACTAAATACAATTTAAAACAGTTCTTCTAAAATCTTAAATCTTTCTATAAATAAATGTTCATTTATTTAAAATATCACAAACCTACTCAGTGTTTGACCTAACTGCTGTTAAACTGGAGAATATCAATGTCCTGCATTGAATGCCAATAGTAGTTTAGTATACATTTTCTTCACAACACAAGGAGAAATGGTAAATGTTGATTGCAATGCAAGTTTGGTATATGTACTCTCTTCTATTCTATGGCAGAATAATACAGTCCTCGGAGCAGAATCCTTAAGACGTCTCTGGAGAAATGTCTTGGAGATGTCTCTGGAGAAAGCAGCTTCGCTATTTGCTAACTTAGCCAAATTGCATAATATCTTTCTCAAGTCTCTAAGTGTTCACCTATAAAGTGGAAATACGGGGAGTTCCCGTCGTTGCACAGCGGAAACGACTAGGAACCATGAGGTTGCAGGTTCAATCCCTGGCCTTGCTCAGTGGGTTAAAGATCCGGCATTGCTGTGAGCTGTGGTGTAGGTTGCAGATGTGGCTCGGATCCCGTGTTGCTGTGGCTGCGGTGCAGGCCAGCAGCTGTAGCTCCGATTAGACCCCTAGCCTGGGAACCTACACATGCCACGGGTGCGGCCCTAAAATGGCAAAAAGACAAAAAAAAAAAATTAATTAATAAATAAATAAATAAAGTGGAAATACTACTAAAAGCAGTTGTTGTGAAGGCTGTGGTACCATAAGTAGAAGTATTTAGCAAAATTCTTGATTTAAATACCTAAACAAACAAATTATTTCCAAAGCAAAAACAAAAAGCATCAGTCATACTCACAAAATACTACCTTTTTTAATATATTAACTCCCTCATATTCAAATGTTCAGTCTCCCTTTAACTGACCTTTTTTTTCTCTTCATACTTTTCTGTAGTTTCTAAGTTTCCTACCATAGCATGTATTTCTTTTATAACCAATGAGGTGTTTTTTTTCAAAAATTTCCATTAGAGGTTAACAGTCACATAAATAACTTCCATCTTACTTACCTAAAAAGTGTAAGAATAGAAGTTCCATTATGATGAATTGTACTTTCATTGTCATATAAAAGTTCTCCTTTGTTTTTGGTAGGAGCACTGGCTGCTTCTTCATCCAAAAGAACTAGTAAAGTTTTCACAGTATCTCTACCACAGTACGCAGTGCCATGGTTTATGGCATGAGATTTTGGCTAAAAGAAGAAATAATTTCAAGTAAACGTAAAATCAGCCCAGCGGGGTGAATCAGCTGCTCTTTTCCATTTCACGTGCTATTGTTCTCCTTTCTCCTCTACTAAGCTATTAAAAAAAAAAAAAAATCAGCCTTGGGGAGTTCCCATTGTGGCTCAGAGTGTTAAGGACCTGACACTGTCTCTATGAAGATGCAGGTTCAACCCCTAGCCTTGCTCAGTGGGTTAAGGACCTAGCACTGCCACAAGCTGTGGCACAGGAAGCAGATGTGGCTCAGATCAGGTGTTGCCATGGCTGTGGCACAGGCTGCAGTTGCAGCTTGAATTCAGCCCCTTGCCTGGGAACTTCCATATGCCAGCAGTTGTGGCCTTTAAAAAAAAAAAAAATCAGCCATGGAAGTGGCTTTAAGGCATGTGAATACTTCTCCCTCAAGCCATACTAAAATCAGTCTTATGAATTTCCAGAAGCACAAAAGAATATGAAAATAGTATCATCAAAGGAAGGCATTAAGTTTTTGTCAAAACAACATTAGGCTTTAAGTCAGAAAGTTGAGCTACATTTAAGTGACCTCAGCCTCATGACTTAACCTCTCTGTATATTTTTCCTCTTATACCAGAAGCGGGGTTCTTGTGACCTGAATATCAACCCCACGGATGGTTGTAAAGATCTATTCAAATACAAAAATAAACTAGTAGACCTGTATTCATTAAGTAATCACCCATAAGAAATACTAAGTCCAAAGTATTTTGTTTGAAGCTAAGGCTACTAAAAGTAAAAACTAGTCTTAGTTTCTTTGATAAGTAACAATAACGGCATTACAGAATGCTAGGTGCTATTTCTAAGAGAATGTATACGATACATTGTGCAGTGGGAGTGCACCAAACGTCATGATCAATTTACCCCAGGATCAAGGATGGTTTCAGGAGGACACACACAAGGGTAAGAGAGAACATGGGATTTTTAGAGACCAGGTAGCTTGAAATGGCTAAATAAACAGGGCAACATAAAGGGAGATGAGACTGGGAAAGTTTTGTATATAACAGGCAAAGAAGTTATAAGTCAGTCTGTTACAGAGTTAAAATATCTTACTTTATAAAGTGAAGAAATGAAATACTATTTATATTTTAGGAAAATAATGGCAATTATGGAAATACGTAATATATTCAGGATAAGAATGTTATTAAATCTGGAGACAGGACCACACATGAAAAGACCGTAATAGTATGGCTTAGAAATGAAAAAGGTAGTAGCAGTGAAATAAGACAGTAGAAGTGGAGATAAAGAAAAGGCAGATTAAAAGGGGAGAGCTGAAAAAACTTGGTGACTAGATAGAAAAATAGGGAAAATACGTAATAATATAATATTACACATAGATCCACTGAAGCCCAAACTCTGAAGCTATTTCTGGCTGGGTTTGATACCAACATAACTAGTTGTGTGTGCTGTATAACACAAGTTGCTTAACCTCACTGTGCTTCAGTTAAATAACTGGTAAAATAGGGATAATGATAGTGCCTTAACCCATAGGGTTGTTGGACATAGTGCTTAAATATCAGAATCATCCTTTTTTGGACGTCTGTTACAGTAGGTCCACTTTTCTAGCTTTCATCAACATGGTCTTTGCCTCCTTTCTCTACTTGGCTGATTCAAGCTACCAAGTGAACTGTAATGAATAGCTGTACCGGAATTTTAACAAGCTGCCTATCACAATCTGGTGCTTAACATACATTTTTCATTAGTACCAGAGATGTCCGTACTGTTTAAAACTAACTTCATTGAGAATTTTTGGATCATATTTTTCAAAGATTTCTGATTTGGTTGAAAACACAAAATTAAGAACCAGATCATCTGTATCTTTATTTCCTGTGACAAGAAAAGGGAGAGATCAGTGCGTTTAATTATCTGAGTTGTGACAGTTCCTGATATATAATTCTAGTAAAACCTGGTTGTCATTTGAGCCAAGCTAGTGAAATATGTGGGTAAACAACCCAGAATCTCGCTCATGGCCCATCTTTCAATTAAACTAAAACCAAGTATTGCTACAGAAAAATAGCTCATTTTTTGTCCCCAAGGGCTGTGGATAAATACACAACAAAAATTAAGCAAAAATCTTTCTTCATACACCGACTATCACAATTACATCTCATGAAAAGATTTTGTTACCTGAATAATTAAACTACAGCAAATAAATTATGATAACACATACTCCAAAATTCTGTTCTAAAACTAAAAACATTGTTGTCAACTTCTCCTATAATACTATAGTTATAAAACCATAGAATACCTGACTATGAAAAAAAAAAGGAAAGAGGTAAATTTTCTGGTATATAAAGTGAAAAAATTTCTATGTAGAGAGGAATTCCTAATGTTTGCAGTAGCCTGAGAATGGAAGTAGAAAATAAGAGATCATGGAAATAGAAAAAAATCTCTAAAAGAAAAATAAACCACTGAATAGAAACTGCTTCCACTGCTGCTCCATAGAGTATAGGCACTTATTTTATAACCAGAGACACTAGGCTCTTATTTTATACCTGAGTAAATGGGAAAATAATTGTTTTATAAGAATAACTATTGGAAAATATGACAAAACACCTTAATATCCATAAAGGGTTGTCAATTTCTAGTGCTACAAGGGATAAGGATGATTATCCAATGCCCCACTTTAACAAACACAGATAATTTGGGCCAAAGATGTTATAATTTACCCACGTTGAACATAATCCTGCATAATCCTATTGAGAAACATAAATTTTCAACATTTTATAACAGAGGAAACACATTCTTCTCATGTAAGTAACAACAGTAAACCACTTCTACAGCACACAGAAGAGATGTTTTGTACAAAAGGATAATGAAAAATAAAAAGCTCATTACCCGTGCAGGACTGATGTCAGTAGTACTCACTGCTACATCTCCTTGTTGAGAATTGATAATATTTTTAATCCTCAAATCCAAATCTTGAGCAACTTCCTCTACTGCCTTATAAAAAGGATCCCTGCTGTTCTGGCCTTTTATCAGCTGCATCTTTATCACTGAGAGTATACGACCCCCTGCAATGCTGAAAATAGCAATAAGATCACTTTTATAATAGTACTGCAGATGACAATATGCTTATAAGTTTGAAAATATAATTCTCAGGGTTAATCAACATTTTTCAAAGAATAAGGCTTTGATCTTATAAATCAAACAGTAACACATTCACAAAAGGATAAGAACCGTTAGAAACAAAATTTTAAAGTTTTTCTAAAAGCAAGTTATTTTAATAAGGTGAGGTACTTCTTCCTTGATTCAAAAATTGAAGGGAAATAATTTAGTTATATGTGTAATATGATAAAAAATTCAGATGCAGCTATATACATACAATATACCTAAAACACATATGTTTAGATACAACTAAGATAACACAACTACCTCTCATCGAATATCTAAAATCCTACCTAATTTAATCTTCAAACCAATTCAATGAGTTACCACCCTTAAACCATAGATGAGAAAATTGGATTTCAAAAAGGTTAATTAAATAGCTTGTCCAAAAACATAGAGTGTTCTCGCCTAGAAAGAAGGTGGTGAGGAAGGAGACTGACCTAAAATACATAATGCTGCATTTTAACATGAGAAGGGTTATTAGATGGAAGAGGAAATTAAACCAGTTAATTCTGATCTAAAGAAAACCAGAGGCTAGACCATCTATCCCAACAGACAAGTATTTTTAAAAACCTGAAATCAATTGTTTCACTATACTAAGCCTGAACCTGAATGAATTTGAGTTCAGGTTCAGGCTCTAAGGAGTTTCTTCTGCTCTAGAAGGCAGATGTAAAACCAAAGCGAGAAATACATAGGAGGAAGACTTGCACCCATTACAAGGAAGAAATTAGAGGTGTCCAACAACAGGAGAGAGCTCTCTCAAGTTGTGAGATTTCCATCGCCCAAGGTATCCCTGGAAAGGCTGCACAATGCCTAATGAGAAAGTGGTACTGTCTGGCGATGGAGTCACACTGCCCGAGCACACAGCACAGCACCCCCATTTTCTATCTTGAATATGCCATTTAACCTTTCTGTGACTTTTATAGTAGGGTAAAGGAAATTATGAAGAGTTTTCATCCTCACTGCCTTATTGCCAGGCTTTATGTTTTAGGGGAGAAGTCAGTTTCCCTAACAACACTGGAAACATGATTGTTCACATTTAAATAGCTTGTCCAAATAGAGAAGGAAAGTTAGAAGAAAATTGCAGATTTAACGTGTAATAGTGCATTAGACCAGTATCTTCTAAATTTGCCTGATCATCAGAATCATAATCAGCATTTGTTTAAAATATCAATTCCAGATCCCACCCTACTGAAACACAATCTCCAGAGAAGGATACTGAATTGTTGCATTTCTTCTCAATGCACCACGGGTGATTCTTATGACTAGACAAGCTTGGGAAACATTTCATGAAAAAATCAGCTCCTTGACAAAAGAACCATATTTTACTACTCTTTATACTAACAATTTACACTTGGCACACAGAATAAATTGATATAGCTGCTGAATAAATGACCACTATCACACTCAACAATCTGAAGTTTTTACCTGTAAAATAAAAGATATATATTTTACTATTATTCATGTTATTATTTGCCATACAAAGCACTGAGAGAGTTTCAGCTTACAGTATGGCAGACTAGTTACTGTAGGGGAACATTCCACTGAGCTTGGCAGGAATACGGGGAAATCTCCAAGTACCACCGATCTCTACCCCAAAAAACAACAAATGCTAGAGTGGGAAGTTGAAAGCTGTGAGTGGTAAGCAAGTAGGATGTATGGGGTTTTCCTGAGGACAAAAATCTGTAGCAGCACTGGAATCAGGATGCAAACCCTTAGTGGGAGAGAGACTTTCACATTGAGTCTGAAACTCCCAAGGAAGAAGTATGGCTTTTATTAGATCTCTTCTATGTCTTTTATATTTTTGAAACTAAAAAAAAAGTTTTCTATTTGGTTACAGTATAGAAATACAATTGTTTTTTTTTTAATTGATTCATGTCCAGAGACACTGTTAAAGGCTACCATTAATTTTAATAATTTGCCTATAGATTCTTGGAGTTTTCTATATGTACAATCATATTATCATTAAATAGGATTTTATTTCTTTCTCAATTGTTGTATCACATATTTGTTTTCCTTGCCTTACTGTACTGAACTGGACATCTAATATCAAGCTGAAAAAAGTGAAAGCAGGAACTCTTGTTCTAAATCTTAAATAAAATGCTAAAACATTTTATTACTAACTAGGTTTTCATAGAAACCCTTTATCAAGTTAAAGCCCATATTCTTAGTTCATTTTACACTGAAAGGGTAGTAGTCCTGTAAGGTATGTCCCAACAGACATCTTACCCTAGGCAGTCCCTAAGTTTTGTCCCCTGTCCCTTATACTTCATGCATATAAAAATAGACCCTTGGAGTTCCCACTGTGGCTTAGCGAGTTAAGAACCCAACATAGTGTCCGTGGGGATGTAGATTCGATCCTTGGCCTTGCTCAGTGGTTAAGGATCCAGCATTGCCTCAAGGTGCAGCGTAGGTCACAGAAGCAGCTCAGATCTGATGCTGCTGTGGCTGCAGTGGCGGGCTACAGCTCTGATTTGACCCCTAGCCCAAGAAATTCCATATGCTGCAGATGTAGCCGTAAAAAGATTAGAAAAGAAAGAAAGAAAGAAAAAAGAAACTAAAAACAGACCCTCCAAATCACCAAATTTAGCAAGGGTGAATCGTTTTTAGCAAAGTGAATTCGTTTATGTAAACAGGCACTATCTTTTTCAACTGTTTTTTTTTTTTTAATTTTCAATTAAAAGCACAGAAAGTAACTGGATGAAATGCAGCCAAAATGAAAACATAGCTAACATTTTGTGCTTTTTCTGGGAAGTAATCTCTAATGGAAGAGTTTTGGAAAAGATTCAAAAGGATAATCAAATATGAAAGTGTGTCATAGTATCAGTCATAAGAACCAAAAAAAAAAAAAAAAGCTTTCAATGATATTAGGTAAAAGTCACCTTTGCCCTCATTTTTCGTTCCTTCAATAAGAACAAATATTCTGAATTTTAAAAATGATATAATCCTCTGAATGAATTGTACTTAGGAAAAATTTATAAGATTTGTATCTCAGATACTTGTCATGCTCAGTATTTTGACCCTTAACAAAATACTGCAAACACCAGTGCTACCACTAGTCTACTGCTATGCATTCACTACAAGAGCCAACCATTAGCTCTTTAAATATTAGCTCTGCAACACAGTAGCATAATTCAAATTCCTGACTCTAGAGCCTAAAGATTCCTGAAGTTTTAACCCAAACAATGCTAGGATATTTGTGCTAAAGCTTGGGGATACAAAATGAATAAAATATTTCTTTTTAAGAGGTCATAATCGATCATTTGTTTCAATGAGATACTGAAGATATAGAAGGAATTTAGGTGGGGACTTAAGAGAACAAGGAGGTCTTCAAGGAAGCATCAGGGAAGATAAATTATAATCCCTCTGGATAAATATTAATAGAAGAATTTAGGTGACAAAGGGGTAAATTGAAGCTCCTAAAAAAGCCCTGGGGAAGAAACACAAAACGGAAACTAGTGAGGAAAAACACAATTAAACCCAAAAGCTTGTATCAAAACATAGTGAAAGAATAAGAGGCAATAAAACAGATAAACACCTGCTAATAGTTTAATGCAATTATCCACTATCTTTACTACATAGAATGATTTGGCTTTTCCCTACTATTTTTAAGAATCTGAGAACTATTTGCTAAAATAAATTATATTTTTAAAAAATTAAATGTGATTAAAAAGGTACTACATGAAATGTTTCAAAAATGCTTCTGAAATATTTTTAAGTGAGAAAAATTTAACATTAGGATTCTAGACTGGATAATTTTAATTAGATTTAACATTCTATAAATGCATAAGAGCCCAATAAATACAATGCAGGTGAGCACTAAAAAGTTGTTGTGTAATAAACTTGAAATGCAGAATTTTAGACATTCTGAGCAACAAAGAACTAATTTATGTAACCTGAAACCCCTAATTTAAAGTATTTTTCAGGTGAAAGTATAGTACGCATTTTATGGTGGCACCTACTGGCACAGTGTAGAAATGCAGCCAAACTATAGCTAATGAAAAGCTGGCAGTGAGAGTTAAGTGTGATTTTGATTCCTTCTCTGTCTATCCCTCAACGTTCCTTGGATTCAAAGATTTTTGTGATTCCCTACCACCACCACCCTATTATAAGACAGGTAGTACAAACTTATACTAAGCTACAAAAGCTAAATACAGTTTTATCTCTGAGTTTTAAGGCTGACAGAGGATGAGATGAGATACAAGCAGGAGGTAGAAAGTATAGAATCTGTACATCATACTAAGGTTTCTAGAGTTTTATCCTATACCTAATATGGTATCATTGGAGGGTTTTAATTATGGGAATAACATCTGAGGCTTTAGAAAGACCACTGGCAGCAGTAAGGATAACAGGATGGGGCAACTCAAGACTGGAGGCAGAATGCAACCACTGTGGAAAACAATATGGAGAGTCCTCAGAAAACTCAAAATAGAATTACCATTTGATCCAGCAATCCCACTCCTGGGCATCTATCCAGAGGAAATTATGACTCGAAAAGACACGTGTACTCCAGTGTTCATTGCAGCACTCAATGCAATAGCCAGGTCATGGAAACAACCTAAATGCCCATCGACAGAAGAGTGGATAGGGAAGATATGGTACATACACACAATGGAATGTTACTCAGCCATTAAAACGAACGAATTACCAACATTTACAGCAACATGGATGGACTCAGAAATTATCATGCAAAGTGAAACCAATCAGACAATTAGACAGCAACACCCAATGCTACCGCTTACATGTGGAAACTAAAAAGACACAATGAACCTTTTTTACAGAACAGAGAATGACTCACAGAGTTTGGAAAACCTTGGTTTTTCAAATAAGACAATCTGGGGGGTGGGGGGATGCATTGGGGGTTTGGGATACAAAATCAATAAAATTGACTTGTGATGATTTATGTACACCTATAATTGAAATAAAATCCATTAAGAATAAAAAAAAAAAAAGAGAATGGGAGAGAAGACAGCCGATGAGAGCAGAGGTATATCATGAAAGTACAGAAAGATGAAAAGCAGATGGACAAGTGATAATTGACTGCACAGAGAGGAAGCTTCTAAGTAACTCTTAAAAGACACACCAATAGAAGGAACCTTAGAAATTCTCAGAAATTGAGGGCAATACTGAAGGCTATGGTAAAGGTGTGGTTGCAAATAAGAAAGCTGGTTGACAGTCTACAGGAGAAAACTTAGACCCTTAAATCTCCTCTCTCTTACTCTGAACAGTCAGACTAGTGTAATTCTCTCACCTCAGCATGGAAAGCAGGATTACTCTGAAGAAACTAAGCCAGAGAAGCTCCAGACCTTCAGAGGCACCAGTGACTGAAAACAGAGGGACTGAGTACAAGTCTACACATTGAACTAGGAGACTCGGCATCAACCTATCCTACCTCAAATCCCAGAATATTTCTAGCCAGATTTAATGCTTTCAGAGACTAAAGGATGCCATTGTGGAAATTTGGGGGTTCATTCCAAAGAAAAGACCTGCAGTTATTCACATATGGAGAATCCCCAACAGAAGAGCCAAATTGCACTAAGCTACAACGAAGTCCATGTACAGAGCAGCTAATCAGCTTTATAGGGTCTCATTCTTATGAAAGAACATGTACAGAATCACCACATATTTTAGTAAAACCTTTAACATGAAAGAGGGCAAAAGAAACAAAAAGAAAAACACTCAACTTAAAACAAAGAGCAACCAGAAAGAGGATAAAAATGATCTTCTGGAGAGACAAAACACAAGATCACATACAATCAAATGTGAGAATAAAGATATTTACCTCTCATTTACTTTTTCTCAGAAAGCTACTTGAGCAAAATAAGGGGTTTAATCAATTAAAAATAAAGTCATGAGATCCAAGAAACAAGGCAGAGGCAGAGAAAATTCACAAGGTGGAGCGTCATGGCTGACACTTTGAAACAGGCCTAGCAAGCAAAAGTGCAGACTGAATGAAGAAGATAGATGACTCTCCAGAAGGAATGTCTTCAAGGACAAAAACCAGAACTGATAAATGATCTAATAAAAAGAAGGAACTGCACAGTTTTGTTGGCAAACTTGATTAATTGATGATAAACAGACACGAAACAAAGCGAGAGAAAAGGAGATAATAATTAATTCTAGAAGAAAAAAATTTATACAAGAAAGGAAGTATAATCACAGTATATAATATACCTTACCTATAGGCAATATTTACCAGGTTATAATAATATAAACTCTAAAATATGATTTAACTTGATATTATAGTATAACTATATTAGAAGAATAAAAGAAGCAGCATGTGTATCTGTGTATATGGTAGGAGGGAGAGAGGAAAAGAACAGTGTTGAAAAGTAGGTGAGTGAGTGGCAAATCCTCATCTTCCAAGGTAGGAAGTTAATAGGTAATGTCTAAAATTGAAAATCAAAAATAGCTGCATAGACCAACAAGGTATTAATATCCAAAATATAAAAATAGATAGCTCATAAAACTCAATATCAAAAAAAACAATCCAATCAAAAATTGGGCAGAACACTGGATCAGAAATTTTTCAAATGCGACAAACTGATAGCCAAGAGGTAAGTGAAAAAATGCTCAACATCGCTGATTATTAGAGAGATACAAATTAGAACCACAATGAGGTACCACCTCTCATATGTAAGAATGGCTATCATCAAAAAGTCTACAAATAACAAATATTGGAGAAACTGTAGGAAAAAAGGAATCCTCAAAGGCTGTCAGTGGGAATATATACTGGTGCAGTTGCTATGGAAGACAGTATGGGGGATTCTTAAAAAACTAAGAATACTGGGAGTTCCCATCATAGCTCAGCAGTAACAAACCCAACTAGTATCCATGAGGACGCAGGTTTGATTCCTGGCCTTGTTCAGTGGGTTAAGGATCCAGCATTGCCATGAGCTGTGGTAAGGGTTGCAGATGCAGCTCATATCCAGCTTTGATGTGGCATAGGCTGGCAGCTGCAGCTCTGATCTGACCTCTAGCCTGGGAACTTCCATATGCCATTGGTGCAGCCCTAAAAAACCAGAAAATAAAAAAAGATAAGAATAGGGAGTTCTCTTGTGGCACAGCAGATTAAGAATCTGGTGTTGTCACTGCAATGGCTTGGGTTACTGCTGTGGCTCAGGTTCGATCCCTGGCCCTAGAACTTCTACATGCCATAGGCACAGCAAAAAAAAAAAAAAAAATCCCAAAGACTAAGAATAGAATTACCATATGACTCAGCAATTCTACTCCTGGGTATATATTTGCAAAAAAAGAAAACACTAATTCAAAAAGATACAAGCACCTCAATGTTCACAGCAGCACTATTTACAGCAGCCAAGATATGGAACCCAAATGACCATCAACAGATGTGGATTAAGAAATGGTACACATGTACAATGGACTATTACTGAGCCATAAAAAGAAAGAAACATTGCCATTAGCAGCAATGTAGATGGACCTAGAAAATATTTTGCTTAGTGAAATAAGTCAGAGAAAGACTAATACTATATCACTTATATGTAGAATCTAAAAAATAAGACAAATGAATGTATATACAAAACAAAAAAAGAGAGACGTAGAAAACTTATGGTTCCCAAAGACAGGTGTTGGGAGGGGACACATCAGAACTATGGGATAAACAGATACTATACATAAAATAGATAAGCAACAAGGATTTACTATACAGCACAGGGAATTAGAGCCAATATAACAACCCATAATGGAATATAAATTGCAAAAATTCTGAATCACTTTGCTGTACATCTCAAACTAACACAATATTGTAAATCAACTTCAACAAAATTTTTTTTAAATAGCTGCATAGGAGTTCTCTTATGGTGTAATGCATTACGGATCTGGCAGTGCCACTGCAGTACCTCAGGTCGCATCTGCGGCATGGGTTTGATCCCTGGCCTGGGAACTTATAACGTGCCCTGGACATAACAAAAAAATTAGATAATTAATTTTAAAAAAAAGAAAATAAAAAAACTGTATAAAAACGTTATTTAAATGAGGTAACTATAGAAATTACACAAAAAATATTAAAAGTCAATTCCTCTGAGGACCCTTTTTACTGTAAGGCTGTATTACCACTTGACTTTAACAAAATATACATACATTGCTTTGCTAAAAATAAAATATTCTTTAATTACATTTAGAATGCACTGACAATAACATCCTGCTGTATAGCCCAGCGAACGATATTCAATCTCCTGAGATAGACTTTGATGGAAAAATAAAATATAAAGAAAGAATGTGTATAGCATTTTGCCTTTAGGAGCCAGAGGGAATTGAGCTTCTTGCTTGTTGCCCCTCATATACAGGATACTTGACAAAGGAATGACGTTGATGAGGAAGAGGATGATGGTTTCTACCCAATTAAAATCAAGCTATTTAATTTAAGATTCTGGGGATTGGATTAAGATGGCGGAATAGAAGGACTGGTGCTCAACTTCTCTCCCAAATAACAGCAAAAATACAACCAAATGCCGAGCAACCTTCAACCAAATGGACTGTAAACTTCCAAAAGAGATACTCTACTCCAGAAGACACAGCGGAGACCACATCAAGAGGTAGGAGGGGCAATTACGCGATAGAAGCAACCCCATACCTCCCGGGTGGGAAGCCCCACAGACTGGAAAGTAACTGCATCACAGAGACTCAGCTACAGGACTGAGAGTTCTGAGCCTCACGTCAAAACCCCACGCCTGGGGATCAGATCGGAAGAGC
>PVHT021183619.1:13321933-13353490 GCA_004024745.2 Catagonus wagneri | reverse complement strand
AAACACTCTCTGACAGAAATGATAGCAACATCTCAGATCCATGTGTCAGAGTAAGGACAGTAAAAAGAGAAATAAACAAATGGGACTTAATTAAACTTCAAAGTTTCTGCACAGCTAAGGAAACACTAAACAAAATGAAAAGACAACCCACACAATGGGAGAAAATATTTGCAAATGATTCAACTGACAAGGGATTCATCTCCAAAATTTACAAACAGCTCCTGCAGCTCAAAACTAAAGAAACAAACAACCCCATCCAAAAATGGGCAGAGGATCTAGGTGGACGATTCTCCAAAGAAGACATGAAGATGGCAAATAAACACATGAAAAGATGTTCAACATCACTCCTCATTAGAGAAATGCAAATCAAAACCACTATGAGGTACCACCTTACACCAGCCAGAAATGTCATCATCAAAAAGTCTACAAACAATAAGTGCTGGAGAGGGTGTGGAGAAAAAGGATCCCTATTACACTGCTGGTGGGAATGCAAATTGGTGCATCCACTGTGGAAAACAATATGGAGAGTCCTCAGAAAACTCAAAATAGAATTACCATTTGATCCAGCAATCCCACTCCTGGGCATCTATCCAGAGGAAACCATGACTCGAAAAGACACATGTACTCCAGTGTTCATTGCAGCACTCTATGCAATAGCCAGGTCACGGAAACAACCTAAACGCCCATCGACAGAGGAGTGGATAGGGAAGATCTGGTACATACACACAATGGAATATTACTCAGCCATTAAAAGGAACGAATTACCAACATTTATAGCAACATGGATGGACTCAGAAAATATCATGCGAAGTGAAACCAGTCAGACAATTAGACAGCAGCACGCAATGCTACCGCTTACATGTGGAAACTAAAAGGACTCAATGAACCACTTTGCAGAACAGAGAATGACTCACAGACTTTGGAAAACCTTAGTTTTTGAAATAAGACAAACTGGGGGTGGGGTGGGGGATGCACTGTGGGTTTGGGATACAAAGTCTGTAAAATTGACTTGTGATGATTTATGTACACCTATAATTGAAATAAAATCCATTAAGAAAAAAAAAAAGGGGAGAATGTAAGCAAAATATTAACTTCAAGCAAGAGAAAATAGTTATAAATCACTAAAAGAAACCATGCTTGCGTAGGAAGCAATGAAAGGTGGGCTTGGGATACTTTCTTATACCAGAATAGAGGGAAGTGCTCAAAAAAGTCTAATAGGGCATGTAAAAAAGACACAGAGCCAGCCTGAAGGGGACCTCTATATTTCAGCATCAAAGGTTAATGACTAAGTGATTTAAAAAGTCTGAATAAATAGAAATACATAAGTCTATAAACATGTATTTCTATTTATTCAGCAATATAAACACACATAAAAAGAGAAAGAGAGGAGTTCCCACTATGATGCAGTGGGTTAATGATTCAGCTTGTACTCTGTGGGGGCGCTGCTTCAATCCCCAGCCTGGCAGAGTAGGTTAAGAAGGATCTGGTGTTGCCACAGCTGTGGAATAGGTTGCAGCTGTGACTCAGATTTGATCCCTGGCCCAGGAACTTCCATATGTCATGGGTGCAGCTGAAAAAAAGAGAGAAAGAGAAACATAAAAAAAATACCAAATTTGCTTCGTATAAGTAACTATTACACCAACTCTAAAACTAGTAATTAAAGAGAAAGAATTAAGTAGTGATCTTGCCATTTTTAGGGAACCCAGTTAATAAGATGAAACTTCTTATTGAGAAATGGCAGCAAATTAGTGTAAAGATATGACAGAGTTACAAACTCATCATTCTGCAAAGTAGTAATTAAAGAGAAAGAATTAAATAGTGCTCTTACCATTTTTAGGGAACCCAGTTAATAAAATAAAACTTCTTATTGAGAAATGGCAGCAAATTAGTGTAAAGATATGATAGAGTTACAAAATCATCATTCTGCAAACTCTAAAGAAATAACCGTTGGGAGTTCCCGTTGTGGCTTACTGGCTAACGAATCCGACTAGGAACCATGAGGTTGCAGGTTCGATCCCTGGCCTTGCTCAGTGGGTTAAGGATCCGGCATTGCCATGAGCTGTGGTGTAGGTTGCAGTCACGGCTCAGATCCCACATTGCTGTGGCTGTGGTGAAGGCTGGCAGCTACAGCTCCTGTTAGACCCTTAGCCTGGGAACCTCCATATGCCGTGGGTGCAGCCCTAGATAAGGCAAAAAGACCCCCCCTCAAAAAAAAAGAAAAAAAAAAGAAATAATTGTTACTGTCCATTCTGCAACTTTTCATCTCTATATGAATGGACACTTTCTTTTCAGGGCTGCACCTGCGATATATAAAAGTTCTCAGGCTAGGAGTCAAATCTGAGCTGCAGCTGCTGGCCTTCACCACAGCCACAGCAACGTGGGATCTGAGCTTCATCTGAAGCTTGTTGCAGCTTGTGGCAACAATGGATCCTTAACCCACTGAGCGAGACCAGGGAGTGAACTCACATGGATACTGGTCGGGTTCTTAACCCTCTGAGCCACAACAGTAACTCTGAAAGAACTAACTGATTCAGACAGGGATGGATCATCAATGCATGTTTAAAAGTCATGTGGTGGAGTTCCCGTTGTGGCTCAGTGGTTAATGAACTCAACTAGTATCCATGAGGACACGGGTTCAATCCCTGGCCTCGCTCAGTGGGTTAAGGATATGGCATTGCTGTGAGGTGTAGTGTAGGTCGCAGATTCGGCTCAGATCCCTGTTGCTGCAGCTGTGGTGTAGGCCAGCAGCTGTTGCTCGGATTCAACCCCTAGCCTGGGAACCTCCATATGCTGAGAGTTTGGCCTTAAAAAGACAAAAAGACCAAAATAAAAAGTCATGTGGTGAAAAGTTGTGGGAAACAGTATTTACACAGTGTCATAGTATCATAGATCTTTTTTGACAGTAAAAGAAACACTACATCTTTAAAATGGAGATACCTGAGATTGGATTAAGATGGCAGAATAGAAGGACTTGAGCTCAACTTCTCTACCAAAAAACAACAAAACTACAACCAAATGCCATGCAGCCTTCAACCAAATGGACTGTAAACTTCCAAAAAAGATATTCTACTCCAAAAGACACAGCAGAGACCACATCAAGAGGTAGGAGGGGTGATTACATGATAGAAGCAACCCCCTATCTCCTGGGTGGCAAGCCCCACAGATTGGAAAGTAACTGCATTACAGAGACTCAGCTACAGGACCGAGAGTTCTGAGCCCCACGTCAAAACCCCACGCCTGGGGATTGGGCACAGGGAGAAAGAGCCCCCAGAGCATCTGGCATTGAAGGCCAGTGGGGCTTGTGTGCAGGAGCTCCACAGGACTGGGGGAAACAGAAACCCCATTCTTGAAAGGCACACACAGACTTTCATGGGCACAGGGTCTCAGGGCAAAGCAGTCTCCATAGGAATCCGGGTGGAACCTGACTGCAGTACTTGGAGGATCTCCTGGGAAAACAGGGGTGACTGTGGCTTGTTGGGGGGGTAGGGCACTGGAGGTGAGCTCTCGGGGAAATTCAGCAGCCTGCATTTCTCTGGAGGTGGCCATTTCTGGGAAAATCTGGTCCCTCCCATCAGCGCTGAGAAGCCCCAGGCCAAACAATAATCCAGGTGGGATCACAGCCCCACCCATCAGTAAACAGGCTGCCTAAAGACCCCTCAGGCACACAGACAGCCCCTAATCTCATCCAGAGACAAAGCCCCACCCATCAGAGGGATAAGAACTAACCTCATCTACCAGTGGGCAGGCATCAGTCCCTGCCATCAGGAAGCCTACAGCAAGACCCCTCCATACCAACTTTAGCCACAGGGGAGGCAAACACCTGAACTAAGAGAGGCTACAACTCTATTGTTGGCAAAAAGGTCACAACACCAAAAACCTATAAAAATGAAAACACAGAAAACTATAACTCAGATAAGGGAGAAAGAGAAAAGCCCAGAAAAATAGCTCAGTGATGAGGAGATTATCAGCCTCCCAGAAAGAGACTTTAGACTGTTGATGCTGAAGATGATGCAAGGCATTGGAAATAAACTGGAGGCAAAGATTGATCATTTACAGGAAACCCTGAGCAAAGTAATACAAACTGTAAAAATTAAACAAGAAGAGATGCAAAATACAATAACTGAAATAAAAAATTCATTAGAAGCAGCCAACAGTAGAATACAGGAGGCAGAAGAACGAATCAGTGAGGTGGAGGACAGATTAGTGGAAATCACTAATGCAGAAGAGAAAAGAGATAAAAGATTGAAAGGAAATGAGTTGAGTCTCAGAGAACTCTGGGATAATGTTAAACGTGCCAACATCCGTATTATTGGGATGCCAGAGGGAGAAGAGAGAGAGAAGGGGACAGAAAAAATATTTAAGAGATAATAGCCGAAAACTTCCCTAATATGGGAAAGGAACCACTCAGTCAAATTCAGGAAGCGCAACAAGTACCATATAAAATAAACCCAAGGAGGAACACCCCCAGACACATATTAATCAAAATGACCAAAATTAAAGACAAAGAGAAAATTTTGAAAGCAGCTAGGGAAAAGAAACAAATGACATACAAGGGAACCCCAATAAGGTTATCAGCAGATTTTTCAGCTGAAACTCCGCAGGCCAGAAGGGAGTGGCATGATATACTTAATGTGATGAAAGGGAAAAACTTCCAACCAAGATTACTTTATCCAGCAAGGCTCTCATTCAGATTTGAAGGAGAGCTCAAAACCTTTACAGATAAGCAAAAGCTAAGAGATTTCTGCAACACTAAACCAGATTTACAACAAATCTTAAAGGAACTTCTCTAGTCAGAAAAGCAAAGGCCACAACCAGAAACAAAAACACCACAAATGACAAGGCTCACCAGGAAAGGCATATACTTAATAGATATTTATAGGACATTCCATCCAAAAGCAACAGAAAACACATTCTTCTCAAGTGTGCACGGAACATTCTCTAAGATTGATTACATCCTGGGCTACAAATCAAGCCTCAGTAACTTTAAGAAAATTGAAATCATTTCAAGCATCTTCTCTGACTACCATGGTCTGTGACTGGAAATCAACAAGAAAAAAATGGCAAAAAATACAAACACATGGTGACTAAACAACACGCTACTAAACAACCAATGGATCACTGAAGAAATCAAAGAGGAAATTAAAAAATACATAGAAGCTAATGACAACAAAGACAGGACACTCCAAAACCTCTGGGATGCAGCAAAAGCAGCGCTAAGAGGAAAGTATATAGCAATACAAGCCTACCTCAGGAAACAAGAAAAAGCTCACTAAACAACCTAACTTTACATTTAAAGCAGCTAGAGAGGGAAGAAGCCAGGTTATGGAAACAACCTAAATGCCCATCGATAGAGGAGTGGATAGGGAAGATATGGTACATACACACAATGGAATATTACTCAGCCATTAGAAGGAACGAAATAACGGCATTTGCAGCAACATGGATGGACCTAGAAATTATCATGCGAAGTGAAACCAGTCAGACAACTAGACAGCAACACCCAATGCTACCGCTTACATGTGGAAGCTAAAGAGACACAATGAACTTCTTTGAAGGACAGATAATGACTCACAGATTTTGGAAAACTTTGGTTTTTCAAGTGGGACAGTCTGGGGGGTGGAGGGATGCACTGTGGGTTTGGGACACAAAAATCTATCACATTGACTTGTGATGATCTTTGTACACCTATAATTGAAATAAAATTCATTGTTATTAAAATAAATAAATAAATAAATAAAATAAACTGGAGAGACCTGGCAATTCAGGACAATTTGAGTTTGTGTCTCTTGAGGACACAAAATGAAAGTCTCAGCATCAGGTATGGAATATTTGTTAGGAAACGTTAAACCTCAATCTAAGCAATATTTTAGATATAACTTCCAGTTTATTGGAAATAGATGAACAAGTTAAATAACACCAGTAGGAACTCAACAAATAAATAACAAGGAAAAAAACTGAGGGGAATTATTTTAGATTAAAAGAATTAAAAGTCTAAAGAAACATAAAATCCATTCTGAGGACAAATGGAGAAATCTGAGTAAGGAAGATAATGAAAGATATTATGGAATATTTAATTTTTTATATATGATTATGATACTGTAACTATGCCCTTATTTTCAGGAAATGATATGCTGAAGAATTTTAGGAATTAAGTGTCATGATGTCAGCATCGACCTAACTTTCAAAAAGGACAAAAAATATGTGATGCAGATATAAAGAACGTTTTTAAGTCTAAGAATTAGGTGTTCAGGTATTTATTTGAGGCCAGTGATAAAATATATTTTTCACAGTGCTATTCATAGATCATAGGACTTATGAGAGAATCTGCCTTAGCAATGCTTCACAAATAATGATGGTGATTCATCCAACATGTTAACTTATTGGAAGATCTGAATTTGGAATAGGCATATTCCAGACCATTTATATAACATACTTTTTATTACTTTTTTCCAATATTCTTAAACTGTTGCTTTGTCAATGGTAATTTTATTAAGAAATTTTCATAAACACAACTCCTATGGTTAGTGAGGGACTACTACATTTAAATAGGGACCTAGGAGCTCCCATTGTGGCTCAGCAATAACAAACCCAACCAGTATCTATGATGACGTAGGTTCAACCCCTGGCCACAATCAGTAGACCGGGGATCCGGAGTTGCCGTGAGCTGCAGTGTAGGTTGCAGAGGTGACTCAGATCCGGAATTGCTGTGGTGTAGGCCAGCAGCTGCAGCTCTGATTCAACCCCTAACCTGGGAACTTTCATATGCTGCTGGTGCAGCTCTAAAAAGACAAAGAAAAAAAAAAAAAAGGGACCTAGCAAAATGTTCAGCTGAAGGTATATTATATTAGAAGACTAGTGTATTGCTTTCCTGTGGTTTGTCTGCACAACAAATCTTGTTATCAGAACTCATGATGCATCAGCTATTCTACTGCAAAAAGTACAGCACAGATTTTTCAACTGTATATATTTTCCCAAGAATCAACCATTTAAAATGGTTACTGTGAAGTTTACCAAACACAAAAATTCAGAGAACTCTGGCAACCTGTACTTTTAACTATTTTTCTGATACTTAGAGTGATAAATATTTTTGCACAGCTCCTGCTACCATGGCCCAAAACCATGAACAAACTATTGTCATGCTCTTGCCAGTCTCCAATGTATTACTCTATGCAAACATAATTTATTTGAACAAATTAAAAACTTAAGTAAAAATATAATAACTCTAATATACGATCAAATTCATAGTGATTTGAAGAGGGTCATATCCAGCTTCAATTTACTCATAATTTATCCATACCTTCTCATTATCCTGGTTGTGTTTACTCATTGGTGATGCTGGTACATAAAAATCAGTTTCATCACCTACTCCACAGTGTCTGCCAGACAGAAAATCTCGTAGTTGACTCTGTAAGAAATACAGGATACTACTAATAAATTGCTATGCCAACTGTAAAAAAGTATTCCACACCTAGCTCTATTTTGTGTCTCTCATGTTCCATTGTATAGCATATTACCTGACCTCTGTTAGCAGTCCATGAGATACACGGAATTAACTTCTTAACATTCTATTTCCAATGGTACCTGTACTCAAAGAGTTTTACAAGTTTAGAGTTAAAGATGACCTTGGAAATTTTGTCAGAGCCTTTTATTTTTATGGAAGAAAAAATAGAGAAAAGTCTTACCTAATACCCATAATAAACACTTCATTTTGGAATATATATTAGTAAAGCTATTGTCCTAAGTAGTATAGTATTTCAAAAAAAAAGGTTTCCATGAGAAAATAATTTATAAAAAGATTATTGCTTTCAGCCTGCCACACTATTCAACATCATATTATTTCATTTATTCTAAGGGATCTAAGATTATATAGGTACACACACACACACACACACACACACACACACACACAAACCCCATTACTGGTTAAGTAAATCTGAAGGAAAGGTACAAACTGAATTAATAAAGCCCAGTGAAATATCACAAATATATGACTAAAGTAACTCATCAGTATAGACTTCTTAAATAATGTTGCCACAATTCTACTTACATAAGCTGGTACTCACAGTTAGTCAAGAGATAAAAAGAAAAAAAACTTAGAAAGCCTAAGATTTTGTTGTTCATAACAAACATAATTTTTCAGTCTTAAAATTCAAGATAACCAAAAAAAAAGGAATTTAATGTTAAACAAATTTGAATAGAGGTATTCCTCACACCTGTGATTATGTTTTCAGAAGAGATGTTGAAGGTAAATATTTATTTTTCAAATAACACGTTATTTTTAAAAATGGAAGAATATTACTTTCTGTTTAAAACTGTTTTCAGGAGTTCCCATCATGGCACAAGAGAATCAAATCCAACTAGGAACCATGAGGTTGCAGGCTCGATCCCTGGCCTCGCTCTGTGAGTAAAGGATCTGGTGTTGCCATGAGCTGTAGTGCAGATGGCAGACACAACTCGGATCCCGTGTTGCTGTGGTTGTGCGTAGGCCAGCAGCTGTAGCTCTGATTAGACCCCTAGCCCGGGAATGCCCATATGCCACGGGTGCGGCCCTAAAAAGCAAAATTTAAAAAATAAAACTGTTTTCATATTTAATTATATGTAAAGGACATTATTCCAGATCAGCTCAGTGGGTCTCATAGTATGGTCCAAGGACTCCTGAGGTCCTTATGACCTATTCAGGGAATTCAGGAAGTCCTCCCTTTTCCAACTATCAATGTGAATTCAAAATTTTTTGATATACTTTAATCGAAACAAATTATCAAACAGAAGCAGACATGAGAATCTAGCTATTTTCTGTCACACATGACATTAAAAATATTTGTAAAAATGTACCCTCCTACACTCTTGGTGGGAATGTAAATTGGTGCAACCACTATGAAGACTAAATATAGAACTACCATATGATCCAGACAAAGCCATGATTCAAAAAGATACATGCACCCCAATGTTCACTGCAGCGCTATCTACAATAGCTGAGACATGGAAGCAACCTAAAAGTCTATCAACAGAAAAATGGTTAAAGAAGATGTGGTACTTATATACAATGGAATATTAGCCATAAAAGGGAAAGAAGTAATGGCATTTGCAACAACATGAATGGAACTAGAAATTATCATACTAAGTGAAGTAAGAGAAAGACAAATATCACACGAAAACACTAATATGTGGAATCTAATAAAAAATGTACAAAACAACTTATTCACAAGACAGAATCAGACTCAAAGATTTTGAAACTAATGTTATAGTTACCAAAGGGGAAATGAATAAATTAGGAGGTTGAGATTAACATATGCATAATACCATATATAAAATATATAACTAACAAGGACCTAGTGTATAGCAGAGGGAAATTACTCAATACTCTGTAATAATCTATATGGGAAAAGAATTTGAAAAGAAATAGATCTATGTATACATATAACTGATTCATTTTGCTGTACACCTGAAACTAACACAACACTGTAAGTCAACTATACTCCAATAAAATTAAAAAGAAAAAAATGAGAACTAAAAAAATTTTTTGTAAAAATGTAAACCAATGTCATTATTGCACAATTTTTTTATTTTTTGGAAAACAAAGTTATTCTCCATAACACAATGTCATTTATATTGAAATACAATAGGTTTATTATCACTATTTTAATAAGTGATAACATTTGTTTTAATTTAAATATAGTAAATCTCTGTAGATATAATCCACATAAACAAAATCTCCTTCTAGTCTTAAATAATTTTTAAGAGTGTAAAGAGTTTCCTAGACCTAAAAATCAGACAAGAATTCTAGATAATATATGGTAAATTTCTGTAGATATAATCCACATAAATAGAATCTCCTTCTAGTCTTAAATAATTTTTAGGAGTGTAAAGAGATTTTTAGACCTAAAAATCAGACAAGAATTCAAGATAATATAACATAAAGCTTTCTGACGCAAGATAAAAATCACAATATATTTGCTGTGATACACTATTAATTTTACTGACTTGCACCTTTACAGATTTGACAAACTGCTACTCACTGTATTTTAATCGTCTTATTAATTTGGAAGATGTACTATATTTTTCCATCTATATAATGGTCACCATCATTCTTCTTGAACTCAAATCAAGCTTATATTTCTCTATTCTTTTATAAAAATGATAATATCTGCTACTTATCCCCAACAAACTACAGTTTAGCAGTTTCTATTCTAAACTAGTATCAGAATCTTGGTTTGGCCATTTGACTGGTTAATGAGATGGAAACAAAAGAGCTATGTCTCTTAAAAAGGAAGGGAGAACATTGTTCTCCCTTACTACTTCCCACTGAAAGGAATTCTGATACAATGTCTGGAGTTCCAACAGCTATCTTGGACCACAAATGACCTTGAGGACAGAAGTCAAGAACTAAGACTGGAGAGGAAAATAACAGAAAAATCCTAGTTATCTGATAACCATGAAACTATGATACCAGTCCTAGATGCTTACCTTTAGACATCTTTTATAAAAGAATGAAATAAACTTCCATTTTCTTAAAAAACTGTTATTGTGGAGGTTTATAGTATAAGCAGCCAAAATTGTACTCCCATGGTTCAAATAGAATTGTTTATAAAATTGTTTAATATCTTCAAAAATCTAGTAAACATTTTCTTTTAATTATGCCTACAGGAGTTCCCATTATGGCGCAAGGGAAACAAACCCGACCAGTATCCACGAGGGCACGGGTTTGATCCCTGACCTTGCTTAGTGGGTCAAAGATCCCACGTTGCTGTGGCTGCGGTGTAGGCCAGCAGATGTAGCTCTGATTAGACCCCTAGCCTGGGAACTACCACATGCCACAGGTACAGCCCTAAAAAGCAAAAAAAGAAAAAGAAAAATTATGCCCACAGATTATTTTTCTTTCTTTTTAGGGCCACACCTGTGGCATATGGAGTTTCCCACACTAGGGGTTGAATTGGAGCTGCAGCTTCCGGCCTACACCACAGCCACAGAAATGTGGGATCCGAGCTGCATCTGCAACTACACCACAGCTCGTGGAAACGCCCACTGAGTAAGGTCAGGGATAGAAACCACATCCTCATGGATACTAGTCAGGTTCATTGCCACTGAGCCACGACAGGAACTTCTACAGTTATTTTCTTATTACCACTATTTAATTACTACTTTAGTGGCATTCAGTAAATGTAAAAGAAAAATTTTTTCAGTATTTTAAAACAAACTAGATATATTATATTCTAAAATAGATTATCAACTATAATATAGACAAAACCAAACTGCAAAGGATGCCATCCCATTAACTTTAAATTATACTCCATAAAAAAAAGGCAATAAACGCATCTGCAAAAAAGGGAATAATGTATCTCACATACAGTGCATCATACTATCCTTATGAAATGATACCCCATCTGAGTAAAACAGTATTATTAATCCATACGAAGGGCCATAACAATCATTTATACAACACATGCCAGATGAACAGATGCACATTAAACCAAGAAAGTAAAATACAAAAGCAATCCTTGACATAATTCAAAAAGAAATCATGCATTTGGTACTGATTTCTTTGTTAAAATTTTTTAAGTAGCTGTTCTTATATTTCAACCAAATAATAACACAAGTTCAACAAAATTTACCACCAAAATATTTCTTTCAAGTAATGACTAGCTTTCAGGTAGTTAAATTTTCCACTCTTAACATAATTCAAAAAGCAAAAGCATTCTCAAGTTACTATAAATGCTGATTCCAGTTTAAAATAAAAATAAATCTAGCTAAATTTTAATTTGATTAAGGTAGAATTGCTTTGGAGTTCCCAATGTGGCTCAGCAGTAACGAACCCAACTAGTATCCATGAGGAACAGGTTTGATCCCTGGCCCTACCCAGTGGATTGAGGATCTGGCATTGCCATGAGCCGTGGTGCAGGTCACAGAAGCTGCTTGGATCCAGCATTGCTGTGGCTGTGGTGTAGGCTGGCAACTGAAGCTCCAATTCAACTCCTACCCTGGGAACTTCCATTTGCCACCGCTGTGGCCCTTAAAAAAAATAGAATTGTTTAAAAAAATACTTACAGGAGATACGTTGGTGTAATTTTCATAATTAGACATCAAAACACTACATTTTTTATAAACATCGATCAAATCTAACATGTTATTGTTCTCCAAGAAATCATCATAAATCCTCCTAATGTCTCCATAATGGTCATTCACTTTCATATTTTCAACTGGTAAGTTCAGTTTCTCATGTAGTAAGTATTTCCAGGTCAATATGACATCGCTGAGAGAGACTGTAAATTCTCCACTGTGCTGAAAGAGATCATGCCAAAAATAAAAAGATAAAGTTGGGTGCTAGATAATCATTAATTTATAATTAAAGTGGAAAGTATAAACTGAATTTTGTCATAGGAAAGTCTACATTAATTCCTGTGTATTTGAAAAGAACATACAAGTTTAGCTATGGAATAATTTTAAAAGCAGATATAAAAGAAAAAGATTTTGAAAAACTATGATCAAATATGGTGTTTCCACATGGCAAAGTTACCAAATAGTCATCTTATTTCCTGATCTTCACTGAATTTCTTCTACCCAAAGTGGGGGGATGGGTGGGCAATGAACTGTACTTAGGTGCCATTGGTTGGGAAACATCTGATTGTTAATATTTAGTTTCTTTTAGTTCTTTTTGTTAATGTATTTTAATCTTTTATTTAAAACTGTCAATGCCATATTGAATTCCTACATAATACATTACTTCAAGTATTAGTCTTAAAGTATGACCATAAAAATTAAATTTTAAAAATCATGTTCCATTTCTAGGAAAGCAGAAGGTCAGTGCTAAAATTTTGGGTAGAGAAGAATTTTGTATATTCCGTGTTCATCAATACACTAAATTATAACAGCTGCTAAAAAACCAAAAATTTATTATAAATATTAACAATAAATAAATTAATATTTACTAATTAGATAAACCATAGTCAGGTTTCTTTCTATAAGTTATCAGATGTTACTAATCAGGCCAAACTGTTCCTTTTTTTTTCCTCTTCCTCAATATCTACATGACAAATTATCTCGGTGGGCATACTGAGGATTTTCTAAATTGCTGAATTCTGTTCCACTTAAGATCCCAGATATTAATAATAGTGCCCTCTAAAACATGCCAGTCCTAATTCAGTATAAAAAAAATTCTAGGAGTTCTCAGTGTGGCACGGTGGGTTAATGATCCAGCTTGTCTCTCTGGAGGTGCCAGACTGACCCCTAGCCCAGTGGAGCAGATTAAGGATCCAACACTGCTGCAGCTATGGTGAAGGTTGCAGCTGCAGCTGCAACTGCAGCTTCAATCCCTGGTCTGGGAATTTCCATATGCCCCAGGTGTAGCCTAAAAAGAAAAAAAAAATTCTAACTATTCCTTTCCAATGTAGCATGAGTAACAACATTTTTAAACATCCATATATGATTCTGAAAAATGTATTTTGTTGCCCTCTTCCACAGTTAAGTTCTGTCAATAATTTAATAGTTTCTTCTAATACCAATATCTTTCTATTAACAGCATTTAAAAATGGGTAGGTGTTTAAATAGTCCTATAACTCACTGGAACTAAATCATAACACCATCTTTAGCCAATGAGGAATAATAGAAAGAAATCAGAGACAAACTATATGTTATTTTATGGGATGGAAATGCTATAAAATTTGGTTGCGATGACTGCTGTGCAGTTATAAATGTAATAAAGTTAATAAAAATATATTATTTTATATATATCTCTTTCAAATCTATATATTTATATTTTTTATAAAAATAAGTCACATTTTCTAATTACTATACAAGTTTAAGACAAGGTGTCCAAACTGCCTTAAAATAATTAACTCTTTATTCATCCATACGAAGGTAACTAAAGAAAGTTATCTTTATTGTCCTTAGAATAGAGACCTGTTATATTATAATTATGAAAATTAATTACATTTCACGAAACATGTTCAATGAACAACCAGAAAAAAAGTCAGTAATTCTCAAATGCTGGATGGATAACGTAAACGTTAAGACAGATTTAAAATTTCTCGGCATTGTACCAAAATTGTATACTTTACTTCCCAACCAAACATTTATGATTTTACAAACCATAAAATTTCAAAATGCTATTTAAGTTAAATTCAGTTAGAGTTTCAAAACTAAATTGTTTTATTTCAAAATTCCCAAAAACTATTTTAGTATAACAACCTTCATGTTAAAAATAAATTAAGGCTTTACCTAATGTCAATGTACATATCTCATCCTATTGACTATAACTAGTTAAAGTAAAACTATGCAAGCTCTTGATCTTGTGAGAAAAGGTTTTGACTAGATTAACAGTGTTTATACTGGGATTGTAAAAACATTTTAAATCCAAATAAAAATGTACTCCAAATATCAGCTTTCATGATCAGGTGCCCACCATGACAGCATATTCTATTATTCAAACCAGTAACAACTGATTGAGTGAGTCTGTGGTCAAATCGGAAAATGTTTTGCTAGGAAAACATGCCAGCTGGCTAATATCTGAAGGAAGTTCAAAATGTTCAATGCCTTAGTTCTCTGATGGACATAAGAAGGATTGTATTTCATAAGAACAAAAATGAGAGTTTCACTTTTTCAGAGTACTTGTACTTTGGATATTTTACCAAAGTTATTTTTATAATTACTCAAAATTTTATATAAACTTTACATTTTTAACTAACTGGAATTCTTGTTGTTATCAAAAGAGAAAAGATAGCAGGTTTACTTAAGAGAAGTAATTGCTGTGTGACCTCAGAAAAGATAGTGAAATCCTTCTGAGTCAGCTTCCTTTGTTATAAAGTAAGATTGTACAGATTAACAACTGATAAATGGTAGGTAATCAAAAATATGTTTCCTTTTTTCTTATTCAAATTAAAATATCAGTTTATTTGTTGGATGAGGGTGGTAGATAAATGTAATACAATTTTAAAAACTTTTTATTTGTTATGTCACTGTTGGTTCATTTTCATATCTGATAGTCAACCAGAGGTGCCGTGATTGCTTTTCATGAGGTTATAAAATCAATATCTTTGTTTCATCCAATAGAGTATTTGTAATGTTCTTAAGCCTAATTAAGGCAAAAAATAGCCTTAATAACATAATTGCCAGACAGATTAAAACAATGAAGCCAATTCCAACAAAAGGAAAGGCTAAAATTTTATTTGCAATATAGCAATGAAGTTATACAGCAATGAAGTTATATAGTAATGAAGTTATTTTATCTACTATAAAGTGAAGTCAATAATCCTTAATGAATCTATAATAAATTAAATCTTTAGCAGTATAAAAATGCTAGAGAGATGTCATATGATTTAATCTAAAATATATTCCCCCTCAGAAAACCTAAAATCCAAAAACTCAAAGGTTATTTTAACATACCTTTTCTTTTTCCCCACTAAAGCAGTTAAGAAAACAAACACACAATAAATAGACTAACAACTTTACCAGGTATTCAATGGTTTTAATGTGGTCAAATTCATTTGTAAGGCTATACTCTAGGACTTATATTTTTAAACTTCAGAGAGTTGAAAACCTAAGTAGATCTCAAAACACAGTGTGGAAAATATAGATGAAGGATATCCACAACCAACTCTACCTTTTATTACTATCTGATACTTCTGATTGCACCTTGCAGACATGTATAAGTTCTTTCATATTACTGAGTGACTTGTAAGTCTGAGCATAGATGCAGATGCCTGAGCTAACTCTGTATATGGAGAGCTAAAGTAAAAGTGACCCACAACCCAACATCCTCACTGCACACATGCACACATATATATGAACTGTGAAAAGTTCAGTTACAATTCACCTTTCCTCATCTTTCCCAAACAGAGCCTGAATTTTCACAGTGAATTAAGTGAATTAACAAGGAGAAAATTACCAAGTAGAAACAGACTCTGAGTCAACATTACACAGACAAACCCTGAAGAAAAAGTGATTTGGATTGAATATTTTAATATGTCAAAATGTTTACAATGAGACCTAAATCTTCTTTAGGATATATTTCACTTAGTTTGTGGATATCATTATTTTTTAATTATTCATAAATAAAACAAAGGAAGTGATTCAAACATGGTCTATTTGATTCCAGAACAATAGCCCTCAATCACTATACAATAAAAATTTTTTTGTCTTTTTTCTTTTTTTTTAAGCCCACACCTGCAGCATATGGAAGTTCCCAGGCTAGGGGTTGAATCTGAGCTGCAGCTGCTGGCCTACACCACAGCTCACAGCAACGCCAGATCCTGAACCCACTGTTTGAGGCCAGGGATCAAACCTGCGTCCTCATGGATGCTAGTCAGATTCGTTTCTGCTGAGCCATGATGGGAACTCCCAATAATGATTCTGTACAATTTCATATTCTTTATCTCCCTATTTTCCAGTGCATGATCACCAAGATTTAACTTTCAGCTAGCCTGATCCATTTATACAATATCCTCAAAATCTATTATTATCATTTCTTCAGATTGTAAAGAACATTTTTTTTAATGTTCAGGCAATAAAACTGGCAAGACTTGGAAACGAACTGCAAAGGGGAGCAAAGGAAAGAGACCCTATGATGATCTTTGAGTCTCTAGTTTCACTGGCTGAACAATGGAAGGCAAGGTAGGGCGCAAACAACGTGGTCTACTTTTAAAAACTGATGGGCAGACAGTAATTGGACATCAAGGTAAAATATCCAGTGAGTAGCTGGCCATACCAGAGTAAAGCTCAGTAGAGAGGTCTGGCACATAAATACCAGTGAAACAACACAAGGGAAGGATATCGAGTCGAAGACGGTAAAATGCAGCACACTGGAAGATGGAAAAGAAGTGTATAACAAAGAGAGTATCTAAAATACAGGTAGGGTGTTCCCGTCGTGGCACAGTGGAAACGAATCTGACTAGGAACCATGAGGTTGCAGGTTCGATCCCTGGCATCACTCAGCTGGTTAACAATCTGGTATTGCCATGAGCTGTGGTGTAGGTTGGAAGACACGGCTCGGATCTGACCTTGCTGTGGCATAGGCCAGCAGCTGTAGCTCTGATTAGACCCCTAGCCTGGGAACCTCCATATGCCACAGGTGCGGACCTAAAGAAGAAAAAGACAAAAAATAAATAAATAAATAAATAAATAAAATAAAATACAGGTAGAACTCTTTCAAAGGCTAAGAAAGAGACAACAATAAGTCAACAGAAATTAAGCAGAGCATAGAAATAGGCAGTTTAAGAAAATGATACCTAAGTGGTCATATAAGAATTTTTAAAGGTGCTTAAATGCTGTAATTATCAGAAAAATCAAAATGAAATATCACTTTTTCTCTTTCGATAACACTGAATATGGAGAGAGATAAGAAAATTGTACTCTCCTAACTGTAACAGCCAATAGCTATAATAGCTGATAGCTATAATTTTACATTTACTTATATTACTCTCTACTTAATGTCTGCCTCACCTACAAGGCAATAAGCTTCACAAAGACAATAAGCTTCACAAAATCAAGAGCCATGTCAAATTTTCCTCACGATTTTAACCCCAACATTTATCACAATGCCTGGCATACAGCAGAAGCTGAGTAAAAAGGAAAAAAGAAATCCATGGCAAGAAGGAAGAGGGAAGAAAATAACATTTATATAAACAGCTTAATAGTTGTATTGGCCTTCTTGCTGATCTTTGAACCTGCCAGGCATATTTCCACCTCAGGGCTCTTGCATCTGCTGTCCCCTTTTCGCCTGGTAGTCCCTTCCCACAAAAAGGGACTACCTCCTTCCCCACTTTCAAAGCTTTGCTCAAATGACAACTTCTCAATAAGGTCTTCCTTGACCATCCTTTTTCAAACTGCAAAAACTCCACCCCAAACTCTATTGCATCTCCAATAGATGCATCTCCATTGTAATCTACAGCACTTATGACCTAAAATACTAAATATCTTACTAATTAGAGTATTATCTGTCTCTCCCAAATAGACGATTAATTCCATAACAGAAAAGATTTCCTTCAGTGCTATATTCCTAATGCTTAGCATAATAACTCAATAAATACGTGTTGAAAGATTTGACTACCCAGGACAGAATTCTGTCAAAATTCTAAAATGTTCAAAATTTACTTGATATATATCTTTTTTATTTTTATTTATTTTTTTTGCCTTTTGTCATTTTAGGGCCGCACCTGCGGCATGTGGAGGTTCCCAGGCTAGGGGTCTAATCGGAGCTGTAGCCACTGGCCTACACCGCAGCCACAGCAACGCAGGATCCGAGCCGCGTCTGTGACCTACACCACAGCTCACGGCAACGCCGGATCTTTAACCCACTGAGCAAGGCCAGGGATCGAACCCGCAACCTCATGGTTCCTAGTCGGATTCGTTAACCACTGCGCCACAACGGGAACTCCTGATATATATCTTTTTTAAATATGCAAAACAGTCAACTATCCATGTATAGGAAAAACTCTGTTTTAAGATTATATAATTCCTAATTTTGAGGTGTTAAATTATTCTTCTTTTTTCCAAAGGATGATTATAGTCAATATTTTTTCTCAATGGCTTTATATGTCAACATGAGAAATGTTCAAATCTGTCAGTATCTAATTTGGGGGAATATTTTAGTGGTATACGAAATCTAAAAGACTGGGAACTACTGATGTATAGGATTAAAACAATTCATCTGAATGTCATTTCACTCTCTAGCCCGAGAGACCCATTGAAACTACTTCTCCCATCAGAAATCATCTTTTCTAGTCAAGACAGTCTCCTTGCCATCTTCAAATCATTTTTTTTTTTATTTTGTCTTTTGTCATTTTAGAGCCACTCCCTGTGGCATATGGAGGTTCCCTGGCTAGGGGTCTAATTGGAGCTATAGCTGCCGCCCTATGCCACAGTTTTTCAAACGATTTTTTTTATTTTGTCTTTTGTCCTTTTAGAGCCACTCCCTGTGGCATATGGAGGTTCCCCGGCTAGGGGTCTAATTGGAGCTATAGCTGCCGCCCTATGCCACAGCCACAGCAACTGGGATCCGAGCCACGTCTGCAACCTATACCACAGCTCATGCCAACACCAGATCCTTAACCCACTGGGTGAGGCCAGGGATCGAACCCACAACCTCATGGTTCCTAGTCGGATTTGTTTCCGCTGCACCACAACGGGAACTCCAAACCATTATGATTTTAATGGTTTGAATGCTTTCTCTAAACTGACTTTCCCCTTCCTTCATTCCTTCTTTAAATCCTTCCCATCCAAAGACTTCCTTCCTTTAAGTATACTATGTAAAATCCAAGAAGCCTTTCCTTACCACTCCAGCCTACATTCATCCTTCTCTCATCTGAATGCATCTAGCTCCTTAAGCAAAGTTTTTTTCAAACACTAGTTTGGCCCAAGTCAACTGCATAAGAGTCACTTCAGATTAAAGAAAGGCAATTTCGGGAGTTCCCATCATGGCTCAGCAGAAACAAATCTGACTAGCATCCATGAGGATGCGGGTTCAATCCCTGGACTCACTTGGGTTAAGGATCTGGTGTGGCTTTGAGCTGTGGTGTAGGTCACAGACATGGCTCAGATCTGGCATTGCTGTGGCTGTGCCTTAGGCAGGTGGCTACAGCTCCGATTCGACCCCAAGCCTGGGAACCTCCGTATGCCCTGAGTGCCGCCCTAAAAAAAACAAATAAATAAAGACACACACACCCCCTGCCGAAAAAGGCAATTTTAAGAGTCCCAGTGCAGATTAGGAGAACCAGTTTCCAGGACTGGAGCACAGGAACAAGTATTTTTTAAAAGCCCTTCCAAACGATTCTGATTCACAGCGTGACTTAGGAATAATTAATCTATACCACAGAGTCTGATAACTTGGATTATATTTAAATAAACATTATTTATGTGGGCCTTACAGAACTTTTTAGATAAAAGTCTTATAAAGTAAAAATAACTTAATCATAATAGTTGTGTATTTACCTTAAGATTTTAACTTAAACATCAAAGGTACATGTCCTAAGTTAATTTATACATATAAAAGCCTTAGTTTTGAAACAAATCATTTCAAATCCATCCATAATATTTTGACAACCATATGCAGAGGCATTTATGAACACAGTAATATTGATACTATCATAGGAGGGCATATATTGCAAAGAAATTAATGGACTTAAGCTTATTCAAACAGCAACCAAAATTCACTTTTAAAAAAAGTTAGCCTAAATACAGTTTACTAACCTGTTTGTTGTTCTCTGCCATGGAAAGCTGCAATGCCAAGAGCATGGAGTCTGCGCCACATACAGTAGTTCTCTCAGAGTTACAGAGACTGTGCCAATTCCTTCTGAATTCTTTAATCATATCCATGACAGACTTCTGATTAAGTACAGCCATTCTCTTAAAGCAGGACAGAATGCAATGTTAAAAGGCCTTAATTTAATTGGAAATTAATATCTAACATGTGTAAGGAAGAAAAGTTAGAGAAAAATAGTGAACAAGAGGTCATTTCATATTTACTAAGACTGCTTTTAATTAAATTTAGGAAAATAGAATATAATTTCTGCCCAATCATATTTTCTTCTCCTTTAGTTTTCTAAAGCCAGATCTTTTGAAATAAGAAAGCCAGCCTTGTTCAACCTGAAAGTTCATATAAAACAGATAAATGCAAATTCTTCAAAAATAATTATAGATACATACATAGCTACTTAAAGCCTTTTTAAAAAATATTTGTTTTGAGATTGACGGCAATATCTGTGGTAGAATGCAAAACAAAAAAGTCAATTTCTTCCCATGCTTATATTGTCCCAAAAGGTGTGGTCTATTTTTCACCCCTTTGAATCTGGGTCAGCTATGTGCCTGCATTTGATCAAAAGAATGTAGCAAGAATGACATCATGGGAATTCCAAGCCTAGACCTTGTGCAGAAAAGAGTTAATACAGCAGGTCTGACTACTGTCCTTTGAAAAGCCTGCTTACAGGGTTAGCCCTTGGTTGGCAAATGGGAACTCAGATTTCAGGAGGGTTTCCAGAAAAAAAGGGCTCACTGCGCCTAAACTATTTGTACAAATAATATGGTTTATGCTGAACATATGCTTTCCTCTTGAGTCTGGAATTTTGGAACACAGAAGATACCCTGATGTTTGGCCTCCAGTAAAAACCCTGGGCACTGAAATCTCTAAAGATCTTCCCTGACAGACAATATTTCATGTGTTCTTGCTGGAGAATTAAGCATATCCTGTGTGACTCCACTAAGAGAAGACTTTTGGAAGCTTAAGCCTGATCTCCCCTGGACTTCACTACATGTATCATCTCCCTTTGTTGATTTTATTTGGTATCTTTTTGCTGCAACAAATTACAGTCATGAATACAACTATATGCTGAGTCCTCTTCGCAATTTATCCAAACTGGGATGGTCCTGGTGGCCTCCTGACACAGGGCCTTGCAGCTCTGGCTCTTACTCTCTTGATATTTTTAGAATGACATATGAAGATGTCCAAGTTATCCTGCTGGAGAGGCCATATGGAAGAGAACCAAGGCACTCTAGCTGACAAACACCACCAACGCACAGACATGTGAGTAAGGCTATCTTAGATTATCTAGCCCTAATCAACCTATAGATGAAATACAGCAAAATAAGTGATTCTAGGCAAGACCAGCAGAACCATGTAGCTGGGTCCAGATCAAACTGCTGATCCACAGAACCATGTACAAATAAAAGGGTTGTTGTTTTAAAGCTACTAAATTTCAGAGTAATTTGTTACACAGTAATAGACAACAAATACAGTAATAGCTAATATTTAAAAGGTTTCCTGGTGCCAGATACTTTCTAAAAGCTTAATATTTCTTTACCTCATTCCATCTTCACAAAAGTCCAGTGAAGAAGGTCTATTATCCTCATTTTGCATCTGAAGAAAGCAATACCCTATAGCACTCAGTTAGCAAATAGCCAAATGGACCTAAATCCAAGCTACCTAACTCCAAAAGCTGTGCTCTTAAATCACTATATTACATAACTTCTCCTGACAGACAAAAGCCTTTCAAAATAATTGGATGTAGTTCCAACATTTAATATACTCAGTCCTATATGAAGCAGTCAATTCTTTTCTCTGAGTAAACAAACATGCTGGCTAAGATTTTCCTCCTATTTTCTTTTAAGTACCTCAGTCTCCAACTTAGCCACATGTCATTATATTGTTTTGGATATTTTACTGTACACATCCCATTTACTTACTCCTTCAGTTATCTTTCTCTCTTTTTTTTTTAATGTGGTATAAACAGAATCCCACATGTTTACTAGGAATCTTGGGTTTGTATGATCAAAAAATGGTCATGTGCTATTTATAAACTAATAATTTATAGACATAATCAGTGATACAATTTAAAGACAAGTTATCAGGAGTTCTCTTGTGGGTTAAGTATCCAGAGTTGTCACTGCACCAGCTCAGGTCACTGCTCTGGCAGAGATTTGATCCCTGGTCAGGGAACTTCCATTTGCCACAGGCAAGGCAAGGCAAGGCAAAAAAAAAAAAAAAAAAAAAGATGGTACAAGTTATTAGAATTCCTGGCCACAGCAATCAGACAAGAGAAAGAAATAAAGTGTATCCAAATTGGAAGGGAAAAAGTAGAACTGTCACTATATGCAGATGACATGATACTATATATAGAAAACCCTCAGGACTCCACACAAAAACTACTCAATCTGATAAACGAATTCAGCAGAGTAGCAGGATACAAGATTAACATTCAGAAAGCAGCTGCAGAGTTCCCACTGTGGCTCAGCAGGTTAAAGATCCGACGTTATCTCCATGAGGATATGGGTTCAATCCTTGGCCTCACTCGGTGGGTTAAGGATCCAGCATTGCTGCAAGCTGCAGCATAGGTCACAGATGTAGCGTGGATCCAGTGTTGCTGGGGCTGTGATGTAGGCCTGAAGCTGTAGCTCCAATTTCACCCTTGGCCCAGGAACTTCCATATGCCACAGATGCAGCCATAAAAAGAAAAAGGAAGGAAGGAAGGAGGGAAGGAGGGAAGGAGGAAAGGAGGGAAGGAGGGAAGGAAGGAAAGAAGGAAGGAAGGAAAAGAAAGAAGGAAGGAAGGAAGGAAAGAAAGAGAAAAAAAGAAAGAAAGAAAGAAAGAAAGAAAGAAAGAAAGACAGACAGACAGATGAAGAGAGCTAACAATGAAATACCAGAAAAGCAGTCCCCATTGTGGCACAGTGGAAACATGGATGAGGATGCTGGTCCAATCTTTGGCCCCCCTCAGTGGGTTAAGGATCTGGTTGCTGTGAGCTGTGGTGTAGGCCACAGACACGGTTCAGATCCTGCATTGCTGTGGCTGTGGCTGTGGCCCACAGCTATAGCTTGATTCAACCCTAGCCTGGAAACTTCCATATGGCATACCTGTGGCCCTAAAAAAGCAAACAAAACAAAAACAAAAACAAAAAACAGAAAAGGGATATAAAATATAATACCTTTTAAAATTGCACCAAAAAAATAAAATACCTAGGAACAAACGTGACCAAGGAGGTGAAAGACTTGTATGCTAAGAACTATAAAACATTAATAAAGGAAATTAAAGAGGATTTAAAGAGATGGAAAGATATCCCATGCTCCTGGACTAGAAGAATTGATATTGTTAAAATGGCCATACTACCCAAAGCAATCTACAGATTTCATGTGATCCCTATGAAACTACCCATGACATTTTTCACAGAACTAGAACAAATATTCTAAAAATTGGTATGAAACCATAAAAGACCCATAACTGCCAAAGCAATCCTGAGGAAAAAAGACAAGGCATAACTCTTTCAGACTTCAGACAATACTAATCAAAACAGTGGGGTACAAAAACAGCTGTATGGATCAATGGAACAGAATAGAGAGCACAGAAATAAATGCAAATACCTACAGTTTATTAGTCTTCGATAAGGGAGGCAAAAATACAAAATGGGGGAAAGCCTCTCAGCAAACTGAAAAGCTTCGTAAGACTAGAAAAGTGCATGTAAATCAATGAAACTAGAACAACATCTTCATGCCATACAGAAAAATAAACTCAAAAGGGCTTAAGGACTTAAACATAAGAGATGATACCATAAAACTCCTAGAAGAGAACATAGGCAAAACATTCTCTGACACAAACTGTAAAATGTTTTCTTAGGTCAGTCTCCCAAGGCAATAGAAATAAAAACAAAAACGTTTAAAAAACAAACAAAACCAAAAGGGACCTCAAACTTACAAGCTTTTGTATAACAAAGCAAAAAAATAAAAAGGCAACCTAGGGAATGGAAGAAAATAGTTGCAAACGCTGCAACTGACAAGGGCTTAATCTCCAAAATATACAAACAACTCATACAATCAAACAACAAAAAACAAAAGACACAATTGAAAAATGGGCAGAAAATCTAAATAGACATTTCTCCAAAGAAGAGGTATAGATGGGCAGTAGGTACATGAAAAGATGTTCAATACCGCTAATTATTAGAGAAATGCAAATCAAAACTACAATGAGGTTCTACCTCATACCAGTAAGAATGACCAACATTAACAAGTCTACAAAAAACAAATGCTGGAGGGGGTGTGGAGAAAAGGGAACCCTCCCGCACTGTTGGTGGGAATGTAAACTGGTACAACCACTTTGGAAAACAGTATGGACGTACCTTAGAAAACTATACACAGAACTACCATATGACCCAGCAATCCCACTCTTGGGCATATATGTGGACAAAACTTTCCTTGAAAAAGACACACATGTTCATTGCAGCACTATTCACAATAGCCAAGACATGGAAACTATCCAAATGTCCATTGACAGATGACTGGATTAGAAAGATGTGGTATATATACACAATGGAATACTCCTCAGCCATAAAAAAAAAGAATGAAATAATGTCATTTGCAGCAACATGGTTGGAATTAGAGACCCTCCTAAGTAAGTCAGAAGGGGAAAGACAAATACCGTATGATATCACTTATATCTGGAATCTAATATATTGCACAAATGAAACTTTCTACAGAAAAGAAAATCACAGACTTGGAGAACAGACTTGTGGTTGCCAAGAGGGTGGGGGAGGGAGTGGGATGGTATGGGAGTCTGGGGTTAGCAGTTGTAGACTATTGCCTTTGGGATGGAAAAGCAAGGAGATCTTGCTGTTTAGCACCGGGAACTATGTCTAATCACTTGTGAAAAATATGTGTAACCGGGTCACCCTGCTGTGCAGTTGGAAAATTGACAGAAAACTATAAACCAGCTATAATGGAAAAATAAAAAAAGAAAGATGTGGTATATATACACCACAGAATACTACTCAGCCATAAAACAGAACAAGATAATGTCATCTGCAGCAAAATGGAAGCAACTAGAGACTCTCATACTAAGTGAAGTAAGTCAGAAAGACAAATATCATATGATATCACTTATATGTGAAATCTAAAATATGGCACAAATGAACCTATCTACAAAACAGAAATAGACTTAAAGGCATAGAGAACAGAATTCTGGGTGCCAAGGAGGAGTGGGGAGGAAGGCGATAGACTGAGAGTTTGGGGTTAGTAGATGCAACTATTACATTTAGAATAGGTAAGCAATGAGGTCCTGCACAGGGAACTATATCCAATCTCTTGGGATAGACCATGATGGAAAACAACGTAAGAAAGGGAAAGTTTACATATGTATGACTGCATTACTCAGATCTGAGCTGCATCTGTGACCTATGCCGCATGTTGCAGCAATGCTGAATCCTTAACGCACTGAGAGAAGCCAAGGATTGAACCTGCATCTTCACAGACACTATGCTGGGTTCTTAACCCGCTGAGCCAAAATGGGAACAATCCCCCACAATTTTTTTAAATAAAAAATAAAGATACAAGTAATAGAGTTTAATTAAAGCAGCTACAAAAGGAGTTCCCTTGTGGTGCAGAAGATTAAGGATAAGGCATTTTCACTGCAGTGGGGCTTGGGTGACTGCTGTGGAGGTTTGATCTCTGGCCAAGGAACTTCCACATGCTGCTGGCACGACAAAAAAAAAAAAAAAGGTAGCTCCAACCTAGTAAACAGTAAAATTTTCTTCAAAACATCACCCTCATCTCTTAAAAGGAAAAAAAAAAAAAAGAAAGTAGAAAAGTAAATCCTCAGTGAAATAATTAGTTTGCCTGAAATAAAATTTTAGTAGTAGATCATTTACTGGTATTATTTAAAGATACTATAAATTCAGATTGCTAAGAATGAAGATTAATCTGGAATTAGACTGTTCTAAATCCTGGCTTCACCGGTTGCAAGCTGTGAAAATTTCTTCAAGTTATGTCATCGCTCCCTGCCTCAGCTTCCTTGTACTGAAAATGAAAATAATAATAGTCCTATCTCACAGGGTGTTGTGAAAAGTAAATGGCATAAATACAAGTTAAGCTTTTAGAACAATGTCTGGCACATATGAAAGTCAATAATTTCAGAGCTTCCTTGTGGTGCAGCAGGTTAAGGGTCTAGCATTGGCTCTGTGGTGGGGCAGGTTTGATCCCTGGCCTTGGAACTTCCGCATGTCCTGGGTGCAGCCAAAACAAAACAAAACAAACAAACAAAAAACCCAAAAACAAAACACAAGGGGAAAAAAGTCAGTAGTCTTATCCAGGTGTCAGCACACTTTTGGAAAGGGTCAAACAGTAAACATTTAAGGTGCACAGGCCATAAAGTCTCTGTTACAACTATGCAATGTGACCTTGCACTGTGAAAATAGCCATAGACAATACATAAACAAATAAGCATAGTTGTACATCAGCAAAACTTTACAGAAAAGGAATTTTGAATTTCATGTAATTTTCACATAACACAAAATATTATCCTTCTTTTGATTTTTTTTCCCAACCATCCAAACACATAAAAACCCATTCTTAGCTTAGGAACTGGCCACACATAAACAGAAGTGCTGCCAGTTTGCCAAGCCTGGTCTAGTCTGGATTCTTCCAGTAGCTAGCTGGCTGTGGGAGCCCAGGCAATAAGCTTTACACCTGACTGCCTAGGTAGAAGTATAATACCCTCCAGAAATCAATGAGACAATGAATACACAAGCATTCTGAATGTCAGGCTGTACCATACAAAAACGGTAGTAGAAGGCAGCAGTGATAATAAACATTTGCTTTTAAAAACTAGATTCCAAGTTGCACTGTAGCAAAGACTGTAAGGCAGGGAAATGTCACGGGGGAGGGAGGGAGAGATGGTTACCAGAACTACATTTTTGAGTCAGACAGTCTAGGGTCCCCATTTATTGGCCTTCATTCAGTATTTAAAACCTGATGAGCATAAACTTCTTCATCTGTAAAACAGAAGATATCGCCTACCTCATATTATGAGACGTTAGTGAGACAGGTAAATAATCCCTCTAGTGACGGGGACTTGGTAGGTGCTCAATAAAAAATAGCAGTCAGTTGCTGCTCTTAGTCAGAATACAGGTCCAAACAGTTCCTTGGGAGGCTCTAACAGAGAGAGGGTGGAAGTGGGGAAGTGAAGTCTATACGTCTTAGGACTGGAACCCTGATTTCCTGCCTAACTAATGAATCTAAGTAGGGGTCTGGGAGCCCTCAGGACCTTCCAGCTCCATCACTGGATCCTACGAACTCTGTTTAACACCCCCAGAACAAGACTCTACATATAATACCCTAGACCATCACATGACGCTTTGCTGTTACCGAAAATTTCTCACAAGTCGCGGCTTGAAGCGCCATTTAAAGTGTGACAGGCAGGTGAGGAAGAGGTGACACTCACCTGACTGAAGGGAGACCGGAGAAGCGCAGACTCGCCTGAAGAAAGCTCTGACTTAACGGCAGTTCTGCGACTGTTTCAGTGATCTTGGTTTACGTTTTAAATCTCGCGGGAGGGCCCGGGAACCAATCATCGCTCCCGCCCTCTGACCCGGAAGCAAAGCCGGCGCGCGCCCCAGCAGCCCCCAGCGGACACCAGCTCCCCTCTAGCTGCTTCCAGGCGCAATCCGGTGCGTATCGCGCGTGAGCCCAAGCGACCGCCCCGCTAAGCTACCCGCCGCCCCGCACCCCCATCTTATCCCGGAGAGTTCCTCCTTTCTCCGGGGCCGTTCCCCACTCCTCTTCCTTCCGACCTCGGGCTTGGGGAGGTGATAGCGGGGTCTCGCGGGATTCCCTGGAATTACAAGAGGCGTCAGGGCTCTGCAAAGACTTCTCTTGTTCCCTCCCTCCTCTGTCCTAGCAGCTGTAGAGGGGCAAGTCCAGCCTGCCTTGCACAATGAGACCCTGAGAACGTGATTTGACTGGGCGCTACTTTAATGAGCCATTAGGGACCGAGTTTCCTGATCTGGAATCTTTTGCACTTGCCACGTCTTACCTGCTGGTCACCCTTAACAAATGTTCAGCCTCTGATACCCACTCGTAAGGTTTATAGACTTCCCGAGGTGGAACTCATCTGATTCTCAGTGAACATGCGTCAGGTATTTGATATGTTTGTTATCGAGCCTAGCTGTTTTCAGGACAACCCTGCCATTCAATAAAAGGGGAAAAAAAAAAAAAGACCTTTTTAGAATTCCTAAGTCTCATCTGGGAATGCTACTTCCAGGATGCACACCAAGCTATAAATGATTAGTTGTTTTGTGCCTGGTTTTATGAATATTATTCTTATATCACATTTTGGCTCTACTTCCTACAGGTTCTGTATTTTGTGTTTGCTTATATTATAGCACTTTTCACCCTGAAACATGAATAACCCTCGATTGTGAGCTCCTTTAAGGCAGGAATCTGTGTTTTTCTTCCCTAGTACTGGTGTCCGAAAGATAGGACATAAGAGGGGCCCTGACCCTGCACATCTGCTCCTTCTGCATAATAAATTTAACTAAGAAATTAGCAGGGGACAGGTTAAGAATAGCTCCAAATTTCAAGTCCTTGAGGAACTGACATCCTCTCCTTTGGGTGGGCCTGGTCCCAGTGCTTTGTCGAAAATAAGCCAAAATGGAAAACAAAAAGTTAATTTTTAAACAATTTTTTTAAAAAGGAAAGTCTTTCAAATTCTGGCTCCTCTTATGAGCTCGGCAAGCTAGTTAACCTCCTGAAGTCTCAATTTCTTCATGTGTTAAGATGGAAACCATAGCTAATACTCCGTCTTAGGTTTGTACAAGTATTAGACATGATAATGTCAGGAAATTACTTAACATGGCACCTGCAAATAGTGCTCCATAAATGTTAACCATCATTAATTTTTTTATTAATGTATTTATTAATGTGGTTCTATAAGTATTCACTTTATCTTTTGAACAATGTAAACAGAATTTAGCAGTGACTTACTCTGCACTATTATTCACAAAGTATTTAATTTTTTTAGCTGTTTTTCATCACTTTATTGTTTTGATTAATTTGTTGAAAATAACACCTTGACCATTTCCGTCTGTGTCTGTGTTGTAATCCACAGATTCGTGACCTTTTCCGATAGACGGCTATTTTTACAACTGCGCAAATTTTGCCGTACAGGATGAAGCAAGATGCCACAAGAAATGCTGCCTACACCGTGGATTGTGAAGATTATGTGCATGTGGTAGAATTCAATCCCTTTGAGAGTGGGGATTCAGGAAACCTAATTGCTTATGGTGGCAATAATTTTGTGGTCATTGGTACATGTACATTTCAGGTTAGTGTATAAAACTACGGTGAATGACAGTGAAAATATTTCACTGATAAAAGGACTTGTACAGACTTCAGTAAACTGGCTTTGGAAGTATATTGAGTTTGAATGTAAAAAAAAAAAATGTTACAAAGAACTACAGAGGAAGATATTCCCAGTAATATATGCCTGATATTTGTGCAAACAATAAGTAGTGAAAAAGAAAATACAGTTGACCCTTGAACAACACGGGTTGAATTGCATGGTCCACCACTTATACATGGATTATTTTCAGGAGTAAATACTGGGATACTACAGGATCTGCTTTTGATTAATCTGCAGGTGTGGAGGAACTGCCGACAGGGAGAGCCTACTGCAAGTTATACTAGGATTTTCAACTGTGTGGAGAGTTGGCATGCAAACCTCTGTGTTGTTCAGGGGTAATGGATATATATATATACACACACAAATGCATGCACCTCTTTTGCCTCATGATTAGAAATGAAATATCCTGTTAATTGAAAGTTACGCTTAACTGAACATTGTTATCTACAGGGAAAGTACTAATTAGAAACCCACCTTTTCTACATTCCTCTTTGACACAGGAAACAAGATAATATGGAGAGTTTAAAAAAATGATTCTCCAGGAAGTTTTATAGCTGTCAAGATATTCAGCTTTCCTATTAATCTTGTCCCATACTTTTTATACAATTAAAACATTCATCTAGAATATACAAAGAGTGAGATCGTCGTAATTGAACAGGCAGTTTGACATAGTCATTAAGACAGTGCACCCTGGAGCCAAAACGTCTAGGTTTTTATTCCTGCCAGGCTTTACCTTTTAATAGCTATATGACCTTGAGCCAGTACTTAACTTCTCAGTCTGTAAAAATGAGGAAAATAATACAGTTGATCCTTGAATGATGCAGAGGTTAAGGGTGCCAGCTGTTGTGGGCAAAATCCAGATATAACTGTAATTCTGCAGCTACTCATCCACAGATTCAACCAACAGCAGATCATATAGTCCCATAGTATGTATGTATTGAAAAAAAAAAAATCTGCCTGTTAAGCGGATCCATGAAGTTCAAACCCATGTTGTTCAAGGGCGAGTTTTGTGAGGATGTAATGAATCAGCATGTACAGTTTCTAGAAGGCTTCTGATGCATTTCACTGTCACTGAATTGGTCAGTGGTAACACTCAGGTACAGCCCCATATTTAAGGGTGTGAATACACACCATTTTTCCTCACAGGGAAGCTAGTTCTACATGTTAAGAGAGACTCTGAGTAATGAGAGGTCAACACTAGGAATCTCTAGTTAATCACTGATCAGAATGTTATTCATGGAACAGTATTCCTCATGTTCAATCAATAAGGTAATTTGACAGTGACCAATTTGCAAAAATTTAAAATAACTTTATCACCAGAGGGATATTATAAACATTATAAATATTTCTTCTTTTACTCAGGAGACAATTCAGTATATTATAGTGTTTTGACATCACAAATGCAATTTAGCGTTTTACAGTGTAGTAATTGTGTTAGGTTATACATAATTCGACTGCATGCTTATTTATCCTAAGGAGAAAGTGTGAATTGAAAGCTCCACTTTGTTGGTATCTGAGTAGAATATAAGAGCTCTTATATTATCCCACGTTGTTGCTTAGAATTGCGGTAGGAATTTCTAGCTTTTAGGCTAAATATGACCCTCGGCCTGATTTGACCTATACTCAGGTTAGGATCATAAAAGTCACATGATTAAGAGAAATAATACAACATACTATCGAAAAACACTGAAAGGAAACCATTTTTCTTTTTTTTTCTTTTTTTTTTTTTTTGCATTATAGCTGGTTTACAGATTTCTGTCAGATTTTCCAACTGCACCATGTGGTGACCCGATTACATGTACATATATGGATTTGTCACATGTAATTAGATATAGTTCCCCGTGCAATACAGTTGGAGCTCCTTGCTATTCCATCATTAAAGCACTAGTTATCCCCATTCCCTCCCACCCCTTCT
>PVHT021183619.1:13295459-13320933 GCA_004024745.2 Catagonus wagneri | reverse complement strand
GCCTACATTCCCACCAACAGTGCAGGAGGGTTCCCTTTTCTCCACACCCCCTCCAGCATTTGTTGTTTGTGGACTTGTTAATGATGGCCATTCTGACTGGTGTGAGGTGGTATCTCATGGTAGTTTTGATTTGCATTTCTCTAATTATCAGAGATGTTGAGCATTTTTTCATGTGCTTGTTGGCCATCTGTATATCTTCCTTGGAGAAATGTCTATTCAGGTCCATTGCCCATTTTTCAATGGGGTTGTTGGCTTTTTTGCAGTGGAGCTGCATCAGTTGTTTATATATTTTAGAGATTAAGCCCTTGTCAGTTGTGTCATTTGAAAAAGTTTTCTCCCATTCTGTAAGTTGTCTTTTGGTTTTCTTTTTGGTTTCCTTTGCTGTGCAAAAGCTTGTGAGCTTGATTAGGTCCCATTGGTTGATCTTTGCTCTGATTTCTGTTGCTTTGGGAGACTGACCTGAGAAAACATTAGTAAGGTTGATGTCCGAGAGTGTCTTGCCAATGTTTTCTTCCAGGAGTTTAATAGTGTCTTGTCTTATATTTAAGCCATTTAGAGTTTATTTTTGTGCATGGTGTGAGAGTGTGCTCTAGTTTCATTGATTTACATGCAGCTGTCCAAGTTTCCCAGCAAAGCTTACTGAAAAGACTTTCTTTTTCCATTTGAGGTTCTTGCCACTTTTGTCAAAGATCAATTGGGCGTAGGTGTCTGGGTTTATTTCTGGGGTCTCTATTCTGTTCCATTGGTCTGTATGTCTGTTTTGGTACCAGTACCATGCTGTCTTGATTACTGTGGCCCAGTAATATTGCCTGAAGTCTGGGAGAGTTATGCCTCCTGCTTGGTTTTTGTTCCTCAGGATTGCTTTGGCAATTCTGGGTCTTTTGTAGCTCCATATAAATTTTTGGATTGTTTGTTCCAGTTCTGTGAAAAATGTCATGGGTAATTTGATAGGGATTGCATTGAATCTGTAGATTGCTTTGGGTAGTATTGCCATTTTTACAATATTAATTTTTCCGGCCCATGAGCATGGAATATCTTTCCATTTCTTTATATCTTCTTTGATCTCCTTGATTAATGTTTTGTAGTTCTCTACATATAAGTCTTTCACCTCCTTGGTCAGGTTTATTCCCAGGTATTTGATTTTTTGGGGTGCTGTTTTAAAGGGTAAAATATTTTGGTATTCTTTTTCTACTATTTCATCGTTAGTATATAGAAATGCGATTGATTTCTGAAGATTAACCTTATATCCTGCTACTTTGCTGAATTTGTTGATCAGTTCAAGTAATTTTGGAGTTGAGTCTTTGGGTTTTCTATATATAGTATCATGTCATCTGCATACAGTGACAGTTTTCCCTCTTCTCTTCCTATTTGTATGCCTTTTATTTCTTCTGTTTGTCTGATTGCTGTAGCTAGGACTTCTAATACTATGTTGAATAACAGTGGCGAGAGTGGACATCCTTGTCTTGTTCCAGCTTTTAGTGGGAAGGCTTTCAGCTTTTCTCCATTGAGTATTATGCTTGCCGTGGGTTTTTCATATATGGCCTTTATTATGTTAAGGAATGTTCCCTGTAATCCCACTTTCGTAAGAGTTTTGATCATGAATGGATGTTGGACTTTGTCAAATGCTTTTTCTGCATCTATTGAGATAATCATGTGGTTTTTAACTTTTCTTTTGTTTATGTGGTTTATGACGTTGATTGATTTGCGTACATTGAACCATCCTTGTGCACCTGGGATGAATCCCACCTGATCGTGGTGTATGATTTTTTTGATATGCTGTTGGATTCGGTTGGCTAAAATTTTGTTGAGAATTTTTGCGTCTATAAAAAACCATTTTTCTAATGCAGTCTACTAACTTACAAAAGAATAAAGCAGCCCCCTACACGTGAACCTGATATTTGGCTTCCTTGATGTTAAAATTAATGGCTGTGGGAGTTCCTCTTGTGGCCCAGTGGTTAACTGACCTGACTAGGATCCATGAGTATGTGGGTTCGATCCCTTGCCTTGCTCAGTGGGTTAAGGATCCAGCGTTGCCTTGAGCTGTGATGTAGGTTGCAGATGTGGCTGGGATCTTGCTTTGCTATTGCTGTGGTGTAGGCCGGCAGCTGTAGTTCCAGTTCGACCCTTAGCCTGGGAACTTCCACGTGCTGGGAGTGCGGCCCTAAAAAGCAAAAAAAAAAGAAAAAATTAATGGCTATAACACAGAATTGTATTTAGAAGTATTTATCTCTAGGTTATTTATTAGGGGAAAAAAATGTTGTGGGAGGAAAAATTGGGAAAAAAAGGCAGAGGTGATGGATGGCAGAGAAAAAAATGGGAGCAAAAGGGGAAAATGACAAAATGAGGGGGGAAAAGCTAGCAAAAACATTTGTATTCATCTTTTGTAGTTTGTGGTCATATGCATTTTCCCATTTGATTCTCAGACCTATGAGACTGGCAGTGTAGGTTTTACCCCCAAATTACCTGAGGAAAGAGTTGGATTTTTATTTACTTAGCAAGTAATGAATACAAATTACATTCTGTGTCAGGTACTGGAGATTTGGTTAAATGACTAGCTTTGTCCTCATAGAGTTTGCATTCCACTTCAAAGACATTTAGGGATTTATCTGGCTAGTAACTGAAAGAACAATCTGTAGACCCCATTTTAAAATCCCTGTTCTTTTCCTTCTATTCTGCTCTTCAGATAGGTTGAAGCCATAATTGAAACAGTTCTGTAGGAGAATTGAGTTTCAGTAATTTGCCCTTGGGGGTTCAGATTGCTTCTTTTGAAATTATTTTTTTATCTAGTTAAGCACTATTAAACGTTGTTCCTATTCTCTCATTTTAGGACCATGAAGTTCTATAGCACTCTGTTTCTTATCTTAGAGTTCCAGTTGTGGCTCAGGGAATTAAGAACTTGATATAGTGTCCATGAGGATGTGGATTCGATCCCTGGCCTCGCTCAGTGAGTTAAGGATCTGGCATTGCCGCAAGCTGCAGCATAGATCACAGATGCGGCTCAGATCCAGTGTAGCTGTGTCTGTAGTGCAGGCTTCAGCTGCACTTCCAATTTGACCCCTGGGCCAGGAACTTCCATATGCCACAGGTGCCGCCATAAAAAGAAAAAGGAAAAAGAAAAAAAATTTCTTATCTTGAGAGAAATCTAAGTAAAGATAAGTTGAATTGAAAGGTTTTTACATTCCTGTCAGAAAGGCAGTCTTCATTCTAAGACTTAGGAAAACACTGCTGCTGTAATGAATTTGAATTTCATCAAAGCATTTTTCAGAAACAATCCCACAGTGTTCTTTTGACTATGTTGGAAATTTGAGCGAAATGATAGTACTTTTGATTGGTGCCGTGTATTGTCAGGTACTTAATAAGTGTAGATCAGGTGCTGGAAGTGATGATACTTACTTTTTTTTTTTTTTTGCCTTTTGTCGTTTTAGGGCTGCACCTGCAGCATGTGGAGGTTGCCAGGCTAGGGGTCGAATTGGAGCTGTAGCCACCAGCCTACCCACAGCCACTGCAAAGCAGGATCCGAGCCACGTCTGCGACCTACACCACAACTCACGGCAACGCTGGATCATTAACCCACTGAGCAAGGCCAGGGATCGAACCCTCAACCTCATGGTTCCTAGTCAGAGTCGTTAACTACTGCACCACAGTGGGAACTCCGATAATACCTCCTTTAAAAAAAGCAAGCACCCCTGCCCTCAAGGAGATGTCTGATTGTAAAGCAGTGCAATAAGATAGCTACAATAAAAGTCATACATAGGGAGTGTGAAAGGTTCTGTTGAAAGGGTCATCAGTACTGAATTGCAGCCTCTCCTGTGACTTGGATTAGAACACCTGACTTAGGCAAGCATATTGAATTTATATAGAACATGAAGCTGAGAAGGATACCTAATGCCTTGGGTAAAAGACTTAATTTAGTAAAATTTTATTGAGCACATTGTATACCAGGCTCAGAATCCAGATATTGTTTAATAGATTGGATTAATGGGCCAAAATAGAACAAGCTAAAATTTAATAAAGGTGAATATAACATATTAAAATGACAGACTGCTAGAGCTAGAAGGGACATTTGTGACTTACAGTTTTTAGTCACCTGGTTGTTCATCATGAGTCAGTGCAATGATTAAACTGCCACAGGAAGTTAATTCAGTGCTGTCCAACAGAAATATAAAGTGAGCCACAAATATAAATTTAAATGTAATAACCACATTATAAAAAGTAAAAAGCAGATGAAATGAATTTTTATGATGTATTTTTTACCCAGCGTATCCAAAATATTTTCCGTATAACCAATATAAAAAATTATTAATAAGATACTTGATATTCTTTCTATACTAAGTCTTTGAAATCTGGTAGGGAAAGTGCATAGCTTAAACTAGACACATTTCAAGTGCTTAAAAGCCCCATGTGGCTAGTGGCTACCATATTGGACCTCATAGCTCTATACTCTCCTCTGTAAATTGACAGTACTGTTTAATGTTGACTTCAGCTCTTAGCAGTGTATTATGACTCAAAGGATAATGTACTTGAAGATAAATCTCAGAGTGGTTACATAAAATGTTTGAACTGTCATGCAAAAGAGGGATTAGACAAAATGGCAAATATTTTTTGTGCTGTTTCTCAGTTCTGTTTGAGTAGAGTTTTACAGTGCTTTAAGACTGATGCTGAAGCTGCTTCTTCGAGTCTGTTCACCCAGGGGAGATCAGCTATGACCATATATTTGCCATCACCAACTTAGACTTACTCTCTGGTTCCCGAGAGCAGATTTTGGAACAAGTAGAATTTCTATGGAAACAGATTTTGGTTTAATGTTAAAGATAACTCTTCTAATAATTAAATCTACCCAGAAATTGAATAAGCTCCCCCAAGAAGTAGCTAGTTCCCTCTCACTAGAAAATGTTCCGAAAAGGGATGTGCAGCCTCTTTTTTTAAATGTTCTACTAGAGATTTAAGCCTTTAGATGAAAGAAGTGGACTAGGTAGACTTTACAGTCTCATCCAACTAAAATTCCATATTTGGCCCTAAATGGGTGTGGTGGGAGGGCCTGCCAATTTCAAACCTTTAGAATAGCCCTTTCATTAACCTGGCTTTGCCCCAACCTCAAATATGCTAGAACCTTGAATAATGATTTGTATTACAGTAAGTTTTCCAAAGTATCTTAATTTCCTGCCTGTACAATACTGGCTACACTCCAGACTAAACCTAAAATAGTATTCGTCTCTGCCTATACCACACACACCCTGGCCTTTTCGTTGGCTCAGTGGCAGACATTGCTTCCAGGAAAAAAAGGTTTCACTGGTAATACATAAAGCTCAGGCTGTACGGTCCCCACGACCACCCAAAAACTCCATATATATTTTGGATAACAAATTGCAGGGCCTAATTGTCAGTACTGTTGTTGCAGTAGCAAAATAACATGTGTTTTGATGGTAAGAAACTTCATTTTTAGAAGATTGATTTGTCAAGTGTGGAAAAATAGATGTAACCCAAACTGTGAAGTCAGCTATGGTTAGGCTCCTAACCTTATTTTTAAATTACTTAGTGATTGCTGCCTTGCCATATCTGGCTGTTAGCTATAGTTATTATACAGACAAATTATGAAGTAATAAAATTTGACAGTGTTTTTATTTCCTTGATAAATGCATTTTTGTTTCCTTTTTTAATTATGGAAAAACTTTTTTCTGTTAACTCTAAGCCCACCTGAAATTTAAAGTCATTTTCAAGGGGTATCTGTAGAAAAGGATATGTGTACTATATTTGTGAAATGGCTTTGCTGGGATTCCAATGGCTAGTCTGGAAAAATCAACACATCCACTAGGATTCAGTTAAAGTACACTTTTTTTTCTTTTTAGGCCTGCAGGTGCAGCATATGGAAAGTCCCAAGCTAGGGTTCAAATCAGAGCTGCAGCTGCAAGCCTACGCCACAGCCACAGCAACACAGGATCCAAGCTGCATCTGTGACCTGCACTACAGCTCACGGAATGCTGGATCCTTAACCCACTGGGTGAGGCCAGGGACTGAACCCACATCTTCACAGATAAATGGGTTATAGTTGGTTTTAAAACGCTGAGCTACAATAGGAACCCGTAAAGTACATGATAAATGTTATAGTCAGGTTTATAACATGCTGAGCCACAACAGGAACTTGTAAAGTACACATTTTAAAATTTTGCATTTAGATTCAGAATGAATGGAATTCTTTAAATGGTCCTTCAGATAATTCCTGTCTATATAGGCATATGTATTTGATTAAATATCTGGTTTCACCTGCTATGGATTTTTTTTCCCTTATCCTGTTTTATAATCTTAGACACTTTTATAAAGAATAACTATAGTCACTTAACACAAAAGAGTCCTTGGGCAAATTTGTTAGGAAAATTTTGCTTTAGTCTCTACACACGTTTAGAGTTTTGATTTAAATAACAATATTTTTTAAAAATTTCAGTATTTTAAGCTCATAAAACATTTTAAAATATGTATTGTCCATATAAGGTTAAAGAATAATAATTATTGACCCCTGTGTACCTACTACCTAGCTTAAGAAAGGGAACATTAGCAATTCCTTTGAAGCCCCTTGGTTATTCTTTCCTTACTGCCTCTTCTCACCCCTAAGAGATTACTAAGTCTGAAATTTTATGTTTTTCATAGTTACTGTATGCATAGGTGTTGCAGATCAGTGTATTATTTTTCATGTTTTAAATTTTTGTAATCAATGAAATTCTATATTATGGTGTTCTACTGTTTGTTATTAACAGTGTATTTATTAGATTCCTCAATGTCAAGGTTCACTTACTGTCATTGCAGTATGGTGTTTTATAATACAAATATACTGCAATTAATCTTTTCCTCAATTGGATATCGTTTTACTGTTGAAAGCATTGCCTGTATACATAGTTTTGTGTCTTTCGTTTGTGCTTTGTTATCCCCTCCTTGGACCTTTTTCCTTCCTGATAGATTCTGTTTTATGTGTCTAAAATCTTTTTCAGATTCTTTTCCATTATAGATTGTTACAAGATTTTGATTATAAATCCCTGTGCTAAACAGTAGGTCTTTTTTTTTAACCTATTTTATATATAGTACTTTGTGTGTGTTAATCCCAAACTCCCAGTTTATCTCTCCCCTCCCCCTTCTATTCCTTTTGGTAACCATGAGTTTATTTTCTATGCCTGTGAGTCTATTTCTATTTTGTAAATAAGTTCGTTTGTATCATTTTTTAGATCCTACTTATAAGTGATGTTATATGATATTTGTCTTTATCTGACTTATTTCACTTAATATGATAATCTCTAGGTCCATCCATGTTGCTCCAAATCGCGTAATTTCTTTTCTTTTTTTTTTCTCCTCTTTTCAATTTTTATGGCCACACCTGTGGCATATGGACGTTCCTGGGCCAAGGATTGAATCCAGGTGACAGCTGCAATCTATTCAGTAGATGTGTTAATGCCAGATTCTTTAACCCAGTGCACCAAGCCAGGGATCAAAGCTCTGCCTCTGCAGAGACCCAAGCCACTGTAGTTGGTTTCTTAAAGCACTCTGTCACAGCAGGAACTCCTATTTCTTTTTTATGACTTAAGTAGTATTCCATTATATATGTACACATTATATATGTTACATACACACACACACACCTATGAACACTTAGGTTGCTTCTATTTCTTGACTATTGTAAATAGGCTGCTATGAACATTGGGGTGCATATATCTTTTTAAATTAAGTTTTCTCCAGTTTGGAAGTTTTACATGCTATTTCTCTTTTAATGGTTACCAAAGATATTTTCATATGCATACTTAATTAGACAAAGTTAAAATTAGTTATCTTCAACTTCTTAATGAATAAAGCAAAGACCTTTATCACTTGAACAGTTATCACCCCCTACAGGCTTGTATTGTCGGTTTTTTGGAGGTTTTTTTTTCTTTTTTTTTAAGTTTTATTGAAATATAGTTGATTTACATTTTTGTGATAAGTGCTGCTATTCAACAACGCAATTCAGTTATACATGTACACACATATCCATTCTTTTTCATATTCTTGTCCCATTTAGATTATCACAGAATATTGGATAGAGTTCCTTGTGCTACACAGCAGGTTCCCACTGGCTCGTCATTCCATGTACCACAGTGTGCATATGCCAGTCCCAAACCCCCAGTCCATAGACTTATATTATTCTTGTCTTTTAGTTCTCTCTCATTTTCTTTTAACCCAAGAACTTGATACTGTTTTATATGAACTTTGATGTTTTACTCACTGTTCCTTACATCTCAGGTCTACTGTCTGGAGTAATTTTTCTTCACCTGAAACCACATCCTTGACAAGAAAATGTTTATTAATAAACTTTTTCCTGGGAGTTCCCTTTGTGGCTCAGTGGTTAGCGAACCTGACTGGCGTCCATGAGGACACGAGTTCAATCACTGGCCTTGCTCAGTGGGTTAAGGATCTGACATTGCCATGAGCTGTGGTGTAGGTCACAGATGCAGCTCAGACTCTGCGTTGCTGTGGCTTGGTGTAGGCTGGCAGCTACAGCTCTGATTGAACCCCCCTGGTATGGCAACCTGCATATGCTGTGGGTGCAGCCCTAAAAAGAGAAAAGACAAGATAAATAAATAAACTTTTTTCTCTAAAGGGCCAGATACAAATATCTCAGACCTTGGCAATTATTTAAGGTGTCTGTTGCAAATTATTTGATTTTTACTACTCCTTAAAAATACAAAAATGATTCTCAGTTTGTGGGCCATACCACACCAGACCGTAGACCAGATTTGGCCCTTTAACCATAGTTTCAGACCTTGGCAGTCCTTTAAGGTGTCTATTGCAAATTATTCTTTGTTTTTTACTACTCTTTAAAAATGCAAAAAAAAAAAATGGAGTTCCCGTCGTGGCGCAGTGGTTAACGAATCCGACTAGGAACCATGAGGTTGCGGGTTCGGTTCCTGGCCTTGCTCAGTGGGTTAATGATCCGGCGTTGCCGTGAGCTGTGGTGTAGGTCGCAGATGCGGCTCGGATCCTGCGTTGCTGTGGCCGCGGCGTAGGCCAGTGGCTACAGCTCCGATAAGACCCCTAGCCTGGGAACCTCCACATGCCGCAGGTGCGGCCCTAAAAAAAAAAAAATAAAAATGCAAAAATGATTCTCAGCTTGTGGGCCATACCACACCAGACCGTAGACCAGATTTGGCCCTTTAGCCATAGTTTGCCAGCCCCTGCTTTAGGAGATTCTCTAGTGAGACTTTAATGATGCCAGCCCTTGGTTTCAGTTTTTATGAAAATATCTTTAATACAGCTTCATTCTTAGGAAACAATTTTATTCTAGCTACAATTCTACAATTTTTTCTATCATTTTGAAGATACTATTAGACTGTTTTCCTGAATTTGTTTCTGCTGAGAAATTGATGGTTGTTCTAATTATTATTCATGTATAGGAAACTTGTCTTTTCTTTCTGCTGCTATTGCCAATACACCTCTCTCTCTCCTTCCTTCCTTTCCCCTCTCCTTCTCCCCCTCACATATATACACATACATATATATCATGAGAGTTCGTGTGTTCTAAAGCTTTATTATGTTTGTCTAGCTGAAGATTTCTTTTTATTTAAGATGAAGATTTCTTTTTATTTAAGCTGCCAGGGATTTATTGTTCTTTCTAAATGTGTGTATTGGTGCCTAAAATCAAGTATGAAGAATGCTTAGACATTATCTCCTCAGGTATTGTGTCTTTCCCCTATCCATCCATTCACTTCTACAACCCGAATTAGATATACGGTGAGACTTATTACTAAATCTCTTTTAACATCTCTTTCTGTCTTCTCTTTGCTACGTTCTGAATTTTTTTCAAATCTGTCTTCCAACTCCTCTAATACTGTTTTTCCCCCTCATTGTAGTATTTTCATTTAAAAGTTTTTGTTTGGCTCTTTTTAAAATCTTGTCAGAATTCATTTGTGGCTTAGTGGGTTAAGGATCTGGCATTGTCACTGCAGTAGCTTGGGTTGCTGCTGTGGTGCAGGTTCAGGCCCTGGCCCAAAAAGAAAAGAAAAAATTAGCCGGGTCATTTTTGGTGGTCTCTTGTTGATAACTCATAATTTTGTATTGCCTCTTCTAGATCCTTAAAAATATATCTTTTTTTTTCATCTAATATCTTTCCATGTTTGATGGAACATTTTTTCATCTAATGTCTCCATGTTTGATTCTTCTGTGTCTGCGATACTTTGTTTTCATAAGTAGTAGTGCATCGGGTAAGATCATGTTTGATTGTACTATATCTGTGAGAACTTTATGAGACCAGTGTAGAATTAGTTCATCCAAAGAGAATGTGCCTTTTACTAGGAAGTGCTTGGGGCCATTAGTGACATGCAAACATTTTGAAATAAAATGTTATTTTCTAGAACACATGGTTAATGTGAATTCAGGCCCCAAAATCATGTTATGACCAGCCACTGGTTGAGATTTCTCACAAGTGACTTTTCCTCTTTCTTGACCTTCACCCATGGTACATATTTTGCATGGCACTTTTGGTTTGGGGGTCTGTTTTTCCCTGCTTCCCCTCAAAAGGTACTAGATCTTTGCAGAGAGGACTGATCTACATTCCTCTTTGTGCAGGCACTGTTTTATCTTCTGTCCCCTACAAACCAAAGCTATTAGTTATTGGATGTAAGCAGATGTCCTTAAGATAGCTGGAGTTCCTGTCGTGGCTCAGTGGTTAACGAATCCGACTAGGAACCGTAAAATTGCGGATTCAATCCCTGGCGTTGCTCGGTGGGCTAAGGATCTGGTGTTGCCCTGAGCTGTGGTGTAGGTTGCAGATGCGGTTCGGATCCTGCGTTACTGTGGCTGTGGCTTCGGCCAGCAGCTACAGCTCCGATTAGACCCCTAGCCTGGGAACCTCCATATGCTGCGGTACAGCCCTAGAAAAGGCAAAAAGACCAAAAAAAAAAAAAAATAGCTTTATGCCTCAGTTCTCTGTTGCTTCTCTGGATTTTGGATTTTTGTAATTGGAAAGCTTTTCAGGTTATTTTCTGTATTGCCAGGCAGAGGTGACTTGACTTTTCAGATTTTTTCCTCATCTTCCCATGAGAATAAACTGAAATCTTTTAGGTAGTACTGAGCCAGATAAATAAGATGACTTTATTAAACACTTACCCAGAATCAAATATCCAAAGACTGATCAGATCATTCTTTACATATTTGCTATTCATAGAGTCTAATAGTATATAGTATGGGTGAACAGTTTGTAACATCCCACACGTTTCGTCCCATGTGTAGTTCTAAGTGAAAATCATTGATACTCATTATGACTTTGAAGCATTCTAAGGTACAAATTATCTTGTACATAATCAAAACTTTATGTTCAGTGTATATTTTTTATATTGTCACTTGATAATCCATGTATGGTAATTCATTTACCTAGAATATTCTGATCCTTAGAGTATTCCACTTTTATTGTGTTTTCTGTGAAATGTATTTACTATTAGAATAAAATCTCTCTTAAGATAAGGTATAACGTGTTTATTTGTTTTTAGTTACCTTAGAGAATTATTTTCTGAGACTTAGACAGCTTTGGATATTTTTATTCTTGTTGTTCAGTAAACCAGTTGTACCTTAATATCTAATCTGCTTTTGAACTTCTCAAAAGAATATTTATGGCCCCCTGATAAATTCCTCATTATAATAAAATGTAGAATTTTATACTGCTTGTTCTCATAACCTTTTAAAACATTTACTGTGTATGCTTAGGAGGAAGAAGCAGACATTGAAGGAATTCACTATAAAACACTACGAACATTTCAGCATGGAGTCAGGGTCGATGGCATAGCATGGAGCCCAGAGACTAGACTTGATTCATTGCCTCCAGTAATCAAGTAAGTTTAATATTATTAAATGCAGCATTTACTAATGTCCTTTGTGTTAAGTGACCTGAAGCCTTTAATCTTAGGGACTTTTTTCTTCCATATCCCCAACTCTAGGTATTAGTGACTTTTAAGATTTGCTATTATTTCATTATTTAGGCTTATCTGAATTTGAGATTTAAATATATAACCATAGTAGTGATACCTTGAACATGTGTAAACCTAATTACATAGCTCTTTTTTCTGAGATTCATATGGATCATTTGAAATCTTTATAGATTTTTCGCTGAATTTACCACTTATCGAAAGTACACCTCTTTTAAAATAACTAAATTTGGTAGTCCCCTTGTGGTGCAGCTGGTTAAGGATCTTTGATACCACTGCAACAGCTTGGGTTACTGCTGTGGTGTAGGTTCTTTTTCTGACCTGGGAATTTCCACATGCCGTGACTGAGGCCAAAAACCAAACTAAAAAAAAAAACATAATAGAGTTCTCATTATGGCTCAGCAGTAATGAACATGGCTAGTAGCCATGAGAATGCAGGTTCAATCCCTAGCCCCACTCAGTGGATTAAGGATCCAGCGTTACCATGAGCTTTGGTGTAGGTCACAGATGCGGTCATTAATTAATTAATTTGGTTGAGTTATTAATCAGCCTTAATGCCTCATACATAAGCCAAGGTCACATTTTCATATTTAACAATGCATAAAACTATTTTTGATCCTTGGGCTTCAGTGTTTGTTGAAAGCATTTGAAAAGAATGACTGCTTCTTTGAAAAAAATCTTAACACGCTTGCCGAGGCCTTCACAAAGGCAGTAGTATGTCAGTTTATTTAAGGCTTGTTACAGAACACTAACCTTACTTCCACAAATGACAAATCGAAAATATATGTCACCTTTTTAGTAAACAGTAGTTAGCAACCATTATTTAGCTTTTACTGAGACAGCCTAATTTGTGTGTATGTATGTTTAGGGCCATACCCACAGCATATGGAAGTTCCCAGGCTAGAGGTCAGATCCAAGCTGTACCTGCTGGCCTATACCACAGCCACAGCAAAGCAGGTTCCAGGCCTCGTCTGCAACCTATACCACAGCTCACTGCAATACAGGATCTTTAATCCACTGAGTGAGGCCTGAGATCAAACCCACGTCTTCGTGGACACTAGTCAGGTTCTTTACAGCTGAGCCACAAAGGGAATTCCTCAGACTAATTTTTTAATTAAGTCTATTTACAATCTGTGAACTGAACTCAAAGATAGCTTGGTAGGTGTTGACAAATACATATACTTGTATAATCTACATACTTGCAATACATAGCATTTCTGTTACCCCAAAAGATTCTTTTTGCTCCTTCCCAGTTAATCCCTGTATCCCATCACCTGTCTAAGCAAATATCGATCCAGATTTCTTTTAGCAGAAATTAGTTTTGCCAGTTCTAAACCTTAAAGTAAATCGAATCATACAGAATGTATTTTTTGTGTCTGGTTTAATGTTTTTGAGATCTATCCATGTTGTGTATTCTGTAAATTGACATTGAAGAAATTTCCAGTTTTTAGCTATTATGATTAAAGCTGCCGCAAGGATCACTGTATACAGCTTTTAGTGGATATATGATTTCTTTTCTCTTAGAATTAGAATTGCTGAATCAGAAGGTAGATATATTTTGAACATTGAAGAAAGTATCAGTTGGAGTTCCTGTTGTGGCTCAGCGGAAATGAACCCAACTAGTATCCATGAGGATGTAGGTTCAATCCCTGGCCTCACTCAGTGGGTTAAGAATCCGGTATTTCCATGAATTGCAGTGTAGGTCGCAGATGTGGCTCAGATCCCACATTGCTGTGGCTGTGGCGTAGGCCTGTAGCTGCAGCTCAGACTTGACCCCTAGCCTGGGAACTTCCATATGCTGCACCTGCAGTCCTAAAAAGAAAAAAAAAAGTATCAGTTTATACTGGTTCTACCATTTTATATTCCCAACAACAGTATTTATTGTTGTCAATCTTTTTAATTTTAGCCATCTGGTTGGTACCATAGTGACATTTCCTAATGACTAATGTTGAGCACTTTGTCATGTACATTCTCTTTGCTACCTAAGCTATCTTGGTTTACAAGATTATGAAGTTGGTCCTATGGTTTTTTTTTTTGGATGCTTTTATAGATTTATAGCTAACTGAATTTTGAGTGGTCTATACAACAGATTTTGCCAACATACACAGGTCATTATTGACAGCAGTGTGCTGCACATGTCCTTTCATATTAAAAGGAAGTGTTTTTGGTGAGCTAGAGTCACTCAGTTTCTTTGCATTCTCTAGTGAATATTAAAAGCTATTGAAACTGTCTTATTCCTGTGGTTTTGCTTAGTGCCTGTTTTCCTCTCCTTCTTTTAGAGGATTTGCCATATTGTTTCATCTTTGTTGTTATTGCCTTTGAATAAGCTGCTTCAAATCCTTTTTGAAACTACAGAAATACAAATAAATTCAAAATATTGACCAGCCGTTAATTTTAAAGACAGTATCTTTAGACCAAGGCGGCAGCATAATTCTGTTGTTTTCAAATAAATTATATATTTTTATTATAAAAATAGTACACTATTAAATTTAGAATATACAGAAATTTTTAAATGCCATCTATATTCCCAAATAATAACTTACACAGTTGTGATTAAACTGTATAATACTTTTATACTTTTATTTTATTTTGCTTTTTAGGGCCACACCCACGGCATGTGGAGGTTTTCTCAGGCTAGAGGTTGAATTGGAGCTACAGCTGCAGGCCTGTGCCACATCCACACCAGATCCGAGCCACGTGTGTGACCTACACCACAGCTCATGGCAAAGCCAGATCGTTAACCCACTGAGCAAGGCCAGGGATCAAACCCGCAACCTCATGGTTCCTAGTCGGATTCACTAACCACTGCACCATGAGGGAACTCTGTATACTTTTATACTTTTAATACTTCTTATTTTACTTCACTTTTTTTTCATAGTATCCCAGAGTAAATAGTATTTTGTTTCATTACTAAATAGTGGTCTATCATGTCGCTGAGGTATAACTTTGTACATAACTTTGGGGGTTTGCACCAAATTAATCAAGTCACTGATATCAAAATGGGCATTAGTGGAGTTCCTGTCGTGGTTCAGTGGTTAACGAATCCGACTAGGAACCATGAGGTTGCCTGTTCAATCCCTGGCATCACTCAGTGGGTTAAGGATCCAGCACTGCCATGAGCTGTGGTGTAGGTTGCAGACGCAACTCAGATCCCGCGTTGCTATGGCTGTGGTGTAGGACAGCAGCTACAGCTCTGATTAGACCCCTAGCCTGGGAACCTCCACATGCCACAAGTGCGGCCCTAGAAAAGACAAAAAAAAAAAAAAAGGCATTAGTGGAGTTCCTGTTGTGGCTCAGCAGTAACAAACCCAACTAGGATCTGTGAGGACGCTGGTTCAATCCCTGGCCTTGCTCAGTGGGTTAAGCATCCAGTGTTGCCATGAGCTGTGGTGTAGGTTGCAGATGCAGCTCAGATCCTCCATTGCTCTGGCTGTGGTGTAGGCCGGCAGCTACATCCTGGATTTGACCCCTAGCCTGGGAACTTCCATATACTATGTGAGTGACCATAAAAAAAAAAAACTTGGGCATTAGTAACCTGGGATACCACGTATATGCCAAAGACAGCAAAGGAGGCATTTTGGATTTTTGTTTTTGAAGAAATATGTGTTGCTTTCAGGACCATAGTTAAATTGGTTGGGTTTCCACCTTCTCTTTTTTCTCCTCCCTATAATGTTCCAAATCAAAGAACCTGTTTTCCTAATTCATTGTTAATTAAATATAGGTGTTGATTAAATTAAATGAAAGTAAAGAAGATGGGAATTTACATTTACATTTTAAAATGTAATTGATGGAGTACTTAACATTTATGAACTGACATGTATGAAAGAACATAAGAAGTAAACTAATTTCATTTATAAAAAAGGAAACTGAAACCTGGAACAATTGAGTGCCATCCTCAAGTCACATAGCTAGGACGTGGTGAGACTAGGCTGAGCTGGCTAATGAAATGAAAATCTACTTGGTAAGATATGTCAGATTTGGGGGCATAATTTGATACTCAGTATCTTTTAAGCTATTTAATGAAATGGTTATGTATGTGTATACTGTTTAGGATGGTATATTAGTTTCCGAGGGCTGCCGTAACACTTTGGTAGAAACATGGTGGCTTAAAACAACAGAAATTTATTCTCTCCCGGTCCTGGAGGTCACAAATCAGAAAGCAAGATGTCAGCAAGGTTGGTCTCTCATGGAGGCTCTAAGGAGGAATCTATTCCAGGCCTCTCTCTGGTTTCTGCTGGCAGCTGGGAATCTTTTACATCCTTTTCATTGTTGACGTATCACCTCAGTCTCTGCCACTGTCTTCACATATCCTTTCCTGTGTTTCTGCTTTTCTGTGTCTTATTAAGACACTCGTCACTAGATTTAGGGCCCATCCTAAATTCAGTCTGATCATCTTGTAATCTTTAACTTAATTATGTATGCAAAACCCTAGTTCCAGAGAGGCCACACTCAACAGGTACTAGGGATTAGGACTGGACATATCTTCTGGAACCACTGTTCAACCTACTACAGATGACATGACATTCTTATGCACTGTGTAAATATACAGAAATACAAAATAAACTATGCACCAATGTAGAGTGTACCCTTTTATATAAACTCTTTTAGAATTTCACTAGATAACCAAGAAAGCAAAGGGCTTATATACCGAGAACTACAGAACATTGCTGGAAAAAATGAAAGGAGACACAAATTAATGGGAAGACAGCCCATGTACATGGATAGGAAAACTTAATTTTGTTAAAATGTTCATATTACCAAAGCAATCCACAAATTCAGTGCAGTCTCTATCAGAATCCCAAAGTGGGGTGGGGAGGGGCAATTTTGAGAAAGAAAAGCAAAACTAAAGCCCTCATCTTTACTGATTTAAAAACATAAAGCTTCAGTAATCAGGAGTGTGATACTGGCCTGAAGACAAACGTATAGACTAGTGGAACAGAGTAAGGAACCCAGAAACAAATCCTTACATGTGTGGTCAAATGATCTTTGACAGAGGTGTCAAGGCTAGACAATGGGGAAAGGATAAATGGTCCTGGGAAAACTGGATGCCCATATTCAAAAGAATGAAGTGGGACCTTTATACCATATACAAAAACTAACTCAAAATGGTTTTAAGGCCTAACCATAAGACCTGAAACTATGGAACTCCTAGGTAAAACCATGGGAGAAGGTGAAGCTGGGATAAAAACTAGGAAAAATGGCCCCAAACTCCTCTCTCGTCAGTGAATATTCTGCCCATTCATTTTCACACCCCATATAACCAGCTTGTCCAAGAAGCTTAGGGTAGCTACTCATCTCAGTCTGCTCACTCTTCCCTTGAGCATGTACTGTCACTCAGTAAATTCTCACTTTGCTTGTTTGACTTCCGTGTCATGTCACTGAGTTCTTTCTGCAATGAGACAAGAACCTACTCTCTGATAACCCCCTTTCCACCCTTCTTTGCTCCTTTGCTTCATTTTGCTCTTTCCTGTACACATGCCAATATTCCAGTTCCAGAAGTGAGAACCCAACTGGCTGGCGTGGATCCCCTGGCCAAGTCCAGCTAACATTGCTTAACAGGGACCAGATTTACCCTCCTGCTGAAAAAGATTGAACACATAAAACATAGAAGTAATGGTTTTTGAACATGGATGTCAGGTAGTGCACAGCAGTCAACCTTGAGAGAGGGGTTACAGGTGAGGTAAGCCTTAATGCTTGCTCCAGCTTGCCACCTGGAGAGAGTTTCCAGGCTGCAGCACAGGGAGGGGGGAGTCCAGGGAGATAGCAGTCAGAGTACTAGAGAGAATAGAGCTAGAGAGGTGCTGGGGGTAAGGAGAGTTAGTTCAAGATCTGAATCACAGGAGGATCTCCTTGAGCCTTCAGCCAAGTACTGTTCAGTACATGGCTGGAAGAAAACTGCTGGAAGCCAGGAAAAGAGCCACCTAAAGCATTAGAGGGAACACTTCTTGGAGCCTTCTCAAGGCCTGGAATAGTTTGTTTCCACCAGTCAGAACAGTAAGCCTTGTAAACCACCAAGTATCCAGTAGAATATTCAGAACAAGAGTCATCAGTTTAGTCTTCCAGTCTGCTCTTGTCCTGCCTAACCAAAATTAAAATCAAACCTGAAAGAATCCAGCTGTTTCCAAGTAACTTAACTGCATCCCAGAACAAAGCTCAAAAATATTTACAAGAATACAAAAAATATCCACCATCCAAAGGATAAAATTCGTGATTCTGGCATCTAGCCAACCCTCAGCTGAGGAAAAGAAGCAGAAAATGAAGAGGAATGAACAATGCTTTATCTCAGAAATTCTATGAATGTTATAGTCGCTTCCTATCCCATCTTGAAAAATATTGAAACCCTTGTGCCGTCTTAGTGGGAATGTAAAATGATACTGATGCTGTAGAGACAGTATGGCAGTTCCTCAAAAAATTAAAAATAAAATTGCATGTGACCCAGTAATTCTACTTCTACATATATATACTCAAAAGAAGTGAAAAGCAGAGTCTCAGAGAGCTATTTGCACATCAGTATTCATTGAAGTATTATTCTCAGTAGCCAAGAGCTACCGTAAATATCCATCAACAGATGAATGGATACAGAAGATATGGCATATATATGCAAAGTAATCAGCCTTCAAAAAGAAGTAATTCCTGTCATCTGCTACAACATGGATGAACCTTGATAATGTAATGCTAAGTGAAATAAGCCAGTCACAAAAAGACAGTTCCATCATGATTCCAGTTATAAAAGTATCTAAAGTAGTCCAAACTTTGGAAACAGAAAATAAAGTAGTGGTAACTAGGGCCTGGGGAAAGGAGGAACTGTTGTTCAGTGGATACTGATTTTCAGTTTTATAAAATGAAAATGTTCTGGAGATCTATTATATAGCAATGTGCATAAACACCAATGCAGTATACACTTAAAAACAGTTACGATGGCAAACTTTATGTGTTGTTGACCATGGTGTTTTTACAAGTTAATGTAGTAATGACAAAAATTTTTCAAAAATACATTTTTTTTTGCTTTTTTTTTTAGGGCCACACCCAGGGCACGTGGAGGTTCCCAGACTAGAGGTCGAATTGGAGCTGTAGCCACTGGCCTATGCCAGAGCCACAGCAACGCCAGATCCAAGCCATGTCTGCGACCTACACCACAGCTCACAGCAATACCAGACCATAAACCCACTGAGCAAGGCCAGGGACCGAACCCACAACCTCATGGTTCCTAGTCGGATTCGTTAACCGTTGCACCACGACGAGAACGTCCTTGTTTCATATTTTTAGACTATATAGTGAAGCTACTAAAATTAAAAACTGCATGGGAGTTCCCATCGTGGCTCAGTGGTTAATGAATCTGACTAAGAACCATGAGGTTGCGGGTTCTATCCCTGGCCTTGCTCAGTGGGTTAAGGATCCAGTGTTGCCATGAGCTGTGGTATAGGTTGCAGGCGCAGCTCAGATCCCGCGTTGCTGTGGCTGTGGCAAAGGCTGGCAACTACAGCTCCTGTTAGACCCCTAGCCTGGGAACCTCCATATGCCGCGGGTGCAGCTCTAGATAAAAAGGCAAAAAGACAAAAAAAAAAAAACTACAAAACTGCTTCTAAGTCACTCTGTTATATCTAGAAAATGTAGGTATTTCCTAAGAAATATTTCTTATTTCCCTCTCCAGCCACTCACATAGACACACAGACACCTCGGTCAGGTGTCTTTCCCTCTGAACTCAAGTAAATGCAAAGACTGGAAATTCTGGTTATGAAAACTTTATACCAGCATAGTCCCAGTTTGGGAGATAAGATCTATAGTTGACCCCTGAACAACTGCAGGAGGGTTAATCTGAATGTAATTTATAAATAGCCCTCCCTATTCATGGTTCCTCCACATCTAATTTTTGTATATTTTCCAAAAAATTCAAGTGCCTCCTACTTTCAGTCACGGCTGCATAACATATTTTACAACAAATCCATAACATCCCTCTTCTGCCTTAAAAAAAAGCGTGATTATAAATTATGAAAACAGCTTTGGTAATGGGGGGGCTGTCACCTACATAGGCTAAAAATGGATTTGTTTTTGTTTTCATCTAGATTTTGTACTTCTGCTGCTGATATGAAGATTAGATTATTTACTTCAGATCTTCAAGATAAAAATGAATACAAGGTATGTTGTCAAGCATAATTTTTAAATTTCTTTTGCTTTTCAATTGGATTTATTTAATTTAAAATGTCTTTATGGTTATCTTTAAAATAGATGGTTTAGGATCTCATTTACTCTATTTTGGGCTATTGTTAGCAACTCAGTTGATAATAATAACTTTATATTATAAATGTAACATTACTTATTAAAATATTGGTAGGCACAGCAAATGAGCAAGAATTAGATTTGGGGAGTTCCCGTCGTGGCTCAGTAGTTAACAAATCCAACTAGGAACCATGAGGTTGCAGGTTCGATCCCTGGCCTTGCTCAGTGGGTTAAGGATCCGGCATTGCCGTGAGCTGTGGTGTAGGTTGCAGACGCGGCTCGGATCCCACGTTGCTGTTGCTGTGGCTGTGGCGAAGGCCAGCAGCTACAGCTCCTGTTAGAACCCTAGCCCGGGAACCTCCATATGCCGTGGGTGTGGCCCTAGATAAGGCAAAAAGACAAAAAAAAAAAAAAAGAATTCGATTCGGTGTAACAGACATGAACACACATAGAGTACGAGTTGAACTTCAAGGGAGTAAATTCAGTATAGCTTGGTACAAGACTTGATTAGAAAATGGTTAAAAGCACAGACACAGGGACCAGACCATCTGGGTTTGAAGTCTAGCTCTACCACTTTAGTAATAGTATGACTTTGGTCAGGTTCCCAAATCTCTTTGCTTTCATTTCCTTATTTGCAAAATGAGGATGATCATAGCATCTGCCTCATAGGATTATGAGCATTAACTGAGCTGATTCATATAAAACACTTAGAACAGTGCTTTGTACATTGTAAGCTCTGTGTATGTGCTTTCTATTAGTATAATAAATAGCCCTGTAAAATATATCAGACAATGGAAAGACAAATACTGTATGATCTCACTTATGTGTGGAATTTTTAAAAGCTGAACTCATAGAAACGGAGAGTAGAATGGTGATCATCAGGGCCGGGGGAGGGGAGGGTGGGAAATGAGGAAATGATGATTAAGGGTACGAACTTCCAGTTATAAGTTCTGTGGATATGACATACATCAAGATGAGTATAGTTAACAATACTGTATCATATATTTAAAAGTTGCTGAGAGAGTAGATCTCAAGTGTTCTCACCACAAAAGAAAAATAATAACTATTTGAGGTGATAGAAGTATTAAGTAACCCTATTGTGGTAGTCATTTCACATTATATATTATGTATATCAAATCATCATGTTGTACACCTTAAACTTACACAGTGTTATGTATCCCAATAAAGTGGGGAAAATTAAATAAATAGCTCTCGGTTTGGGTTGAAATTGAGTCATGTTTTTTATAAGAACAGTATTGCCTTCTTGACTGTCTAATAAATCAAAAGTATGAATAATGTTTCAAAACAAAGATAAACTATAAACCTTTCCAATCATTTAGAAAATAGGAAAAGTTACTGTCTAAGCTATATACAGTTTTACTGTAATAAAATATACTATATATTTAATAAAATATACTATATATTTAAAACTATCAGAAAAAAAATTTAAAAAACTGTATCAATAGGAGGAAAAAAACTGTATCAATGAATAGCTAAGTATAAAACAGGGCGTAAAATTTTGACCCATCCAAAGAGTCAATAGTTAAGAGTACCCATTGTGGCGCTAGTATCCATGAGGACACGGGTTCGATCCCTGGCCTCGCTCAGTGGGTCAGGGATCCAACATTGCCGTGAGCTGTGGTGTAGGTCGCAGACACAGCTTGGATCCTACATTGCTGTGGCTGTGGTGCAGGCTGGTAGTGGTAGCTCCGATTTGACCCCTAACCTGGGAACCAGTATGGCCCTAAAAAGGCAAAAAAGGTCAATAGTTATTAACTACTATTATTTCTAGCTATAACAGACATTAAACATTTAATGTTAGTTTGACTTGTAGACTGTGACATAAGCCTGAAGAATGATTTAGAGGACCTATGTTTGTTAAAATTACACAGGAATGTTTGAATCAAATCTTTTTTCCTAATGATGTATTTCCAAATAGGAAGCAGTTCCAAATAGAACCACTTTATTAATCTTAGAACTACGATCAAATTTGAGTAATTGGAAGGAAAGTAGGAAGCAAGAACAGTATCCATTAAATACTTAAATATCTGATATCAGGAGTTCCCATTGTGGCGCAGCAGTTAAGGAATCCAACTAGGAACCATGAGTGCAGGTTTGATCCCTGGCCTTGCTCAGTGGGTTAACAATCTGGCGTTGCTGTGAGCTGTGGTGTAGGTCGCAGACGCAGCTCGGATCTGATGTTGCTGTGGCTGTGGTATAGGCCAGCAGCTGTAGCTCCGATTCGACCCCTAGCCTGGGAACCTCCATAATCCACAGGTGCAGCCCAAAAAGGGGGGTTGGGGGGGCAAGTAAATAAATAAATAAATATCTGATATCTGTTAGGATATTTGATTATAAAGATTTAGATAATTGGACCTTGCCTGATCACATAGTCCTCTACCTTACAACTTCTCATTTGTTCCTTTTGGGGCCAAAAGAGGATTTCTGGGTCGTTGTGATAATTGGCTTATAATGCTAGCTGTCTCCAGTGCTGGCAGTCACATCGAGCAATTGAGTAAAAACAGTAGAAGATGAAGGCCATGCTATGTGATTATTAGGTAGCAGCCAGTATTCAAAGCAGCAGGTATGAGGTAAAAAGTCAAAGGGGACTTTATCTCAGTGCCCCTAGAAAGTTCTTCTGGCTTTAACTTTTATTTAAGTTTTGTGTAATAAGTGAGAAATGAGGTTATATGAGGACAGGTGCAGTTTAAAAAAAAAAGTTTGTGTGTTTTTGTAAGAAATGCAAATTCTAGAAAAGAAAGATCAAACTAATAGCAGTGGTGAATGATCAGCTTCTTTCCAAGATAAACCTTCCAGAAAAATGAGTGCATAAATCATACTTTAAAAATAGCAGATTGCTTAAGAAATATTTATAGAAAAGAAAAGCATGCGGTGAAAGCAATGAAGTGAAAATATTAGGTAGGACTATTGTAGATTACTTTTCTGTGTTCTTATTAACTTTTCCCCTTATGTCAGGTTTTAGAGGGCCATTCAGATTTCATTAATGGTTTGGTATTTGATCCCAAAGAAGGCCAAGAGATTGCAAGTGTGAGTGATGATCATACCTGCAGGTAGGTTGCTTTATGTTACAACCAAATTTTTTAATCTTCATCTTATTTTAGTGAGAATTATACTTTAAAAAATAGAGAAAATGTAAACACATGTTCCACAACATGTTGTAAAAGAAAAATGCTGTATTTAAAAAGTAAGTATGGGAGTTCCCGTCATGGCTCAGTGGTTAATGAATCCAACTAGGAACCCTGGCCTTGCTCAGTGGGTTAAGGATCCGGCGTTGCCATGAGCTGTGGTGTAGGTTGCAGACGCGGCTCAGATCCCGCATTGCTGTGGCTGTGGCATAGGCCAGCAGGTACAGCTCCTGTTAGACCCCTAGCCTGGGAACCTTCATATGACACGGATACGGCTCTAGATAAGGCAAAAAAAAAATACAAAAAAAAAGGTAAGTATGAAACAAACATGAATTTCAAAGCCAGTGAGTTTAGTTTTCATCTCAGTCTGATTCATGGGTTCTTCCCTGCCTCTTATTTTAGATTTGCACACTTATGAAATCTAAATATATATATTAGGTCAAACATTGGACGCAATCAATAGCATAAAAAAATCAGGAGTTCCCGTCATGGCTAATCTGACTAGCATCCATGAGGATGCATGTTCGATCCCTGGCCTCGCTCAATAGGTTAAGGATCATGGTTCCTGTGAGCTGTGGTGTAGCCCAACGGCTACAGCTCTGATTCAGCCTCTAGCCTGGGAACCTCCATATGCCTCGGATGTGGCTCTTAAAAAAAAAAAAGGTGGAAAATCAGTTGCCATAATATGAAGTTATTTCATAGATCCTATTTGATAAGTTAATGTTTAATAATGAAATGAGAATCTCATTTGCTGAGGCAAGACTCATGGGAAATTTAGTGCTTTGACAAGTTTGAAAGTCTCTATATAAAGTTTTCCTATAGATACTGTACATTTCAATATCACATTCTTCTACCTCACCTCCTACTTTGGAATGGATGAGGTAGGTATAACATTTTAATAGTACCTAAAGCTGGAGAATATTGCAAGGAGAGAACAAGATGAAGGAGAGAACAAGAGTACGAGGTGGAAATAAGCTGAGGGATCAGGAGTGAATCAGTAATTAGAGAAGTGCCAATTGCTTCATTTGTGTTAACAGTGCTGTGAACAAAAAGAACCACCAACAAACAAAAAAATGCTGCTCTGATGTTTTGCATAGTTTTAATATTTGATAAAGCTATGACAAAATCATTCATATTTATAAATATTTGTATACATACAAAATTATTCAGTAAGTGTCCTTTCACATTGGAAGTGAAGTCACTAGGTTCTTTTCAAATTTAATATTCCTAATAGCTCATCCTTTTAGAGTTATAGAATCCTAAGCCATTATTTTTCATGTATTGCCTGTGAAAATTTTCATGTCAAGGACACGAAAGGTTTACATGACTTAAAGATTCTGGGGGCCCAAGTGTTAAAAAACCAAGTTTGGGAGATTGGATTAAGATGGCGGAATAGAAGGAGTGGACCTCAACTTCTCTCCCAAATAACAGCAAAAATACAACCAAATGCCGAGCAACCTTCAACCAAATGGACTGTAAACTTCCAAAAAAGATACTCTGCTCCAGAAGACACAGAGGAGACCACATCAAGAGGTAGGAGGGGCGATTACGTGATAGAAGCAACCCCATACCTCCCAGGTGGGAAGCCCCACAGACTGGAAAGTAACTGCATCACAGAGACTCAGCTACAGGACTGAGAGTTCTGAGCCTCACGTCAAAACCCCACGCCTGGGGATCGGGCACATGGAGCATCTGGCATTGAAGGCCAGCGGGGCTTGTGTGCAGGAGCTCCACAGGACTGGGGGAAACAGAGACCCCACTCTTGAAAGGCACACACAGACATTCACGTGCACTGGGTCCCAGGGCAAAGCAGTCTCCAGAGGAATCCGGGTGGAACCTGACTGCAATTCCTGGAGGATCTCCTGGGAAAACAGGGGTGACTGTGCCTTGTTGTGGGGGAAGGGCATTGGAGGTGAAGCTCTCTGGGACATTCAGCAGCCTGCATTTCTCTGGAGGTGGCCATTTCTGGGAAAAATCTGGTCCCTCCCATCAGCGCTGAGAAGCCCCAGGCCAAACAACAATTCAGGTGGGATCACAGCCCCACCCATCAGTAAACAGGCTGCCTAAAGACCCCTCAGGCACACAGCCAGCCTCTAATCTCATCCAGAGACAAAGCCCCATCCATCAGAGGGAGAGGAATCAACCCCACCTACCAGTGAGCAGGTATCACTCCCTCCCATC
>PVHT021183619.1:13215773-13294459 GCA_004024745.2 Catagonus wagneri | reverse complement strand
CATAGTGGGGGACTTTAACACCCCACTTACAGCAATGGACAGGTCATCCAGGCAGAAAATCAATAAGGAAACACAGGCCCTGAATGAAGCATTAGATCAGATGGACTTAATAGATATTTATAGGACATTCCATCCAAAAGCAACAGAATACACATTCTTCTCAAGTGCGCATGGAACATTCTCTAAGATTGATCACATCTGGGTTACAAATCAAGCCTCAGTAACTTTAAGAAAATTGAAATCATTTCAAGCATCTTCTCTGACCACAATGCTATATGACCGGAAATCAACAACAAGAAAAAAATGGCCAAAAATACAAATACGTGGAGACTAAACAACATGCTACTAAATAACCAATGGATCACTGAAGAAATCAAAGAGGAAATTAAAAAATACCTAGAAGCAAATGACAACAAAGACACGATACTCCAAAACCTCTGGGATGCAGCAAAAGCAGTTCTAAGAGGAAAGTTTATAGCAATACAAGCCTACCTCAGGAAACAAGAAAAAGCTCAAATAAACAATCTAACTTTACATCTAAAGAAGCTAGAGAGGGAAGAACTGACAAGGTCTAAAGTTAGTAGAAGAAAAAAAATCATAAAGATCAGAGCAGAAATCAACGAAACAGAAACAAAGAAAACCATAGAAAAGATCAATGAAACTAAAAGCTGGTTCTTTGAAAAGATCAACAAAATTGATAAACCCTTGGCCAGACTTATCAAGAAAAAAAGAGAGAGGACACAAATCAATAAAATTAGAAATGAAAAAGGAGAAGTAACAACAGACATCACAGAAATACAAAGGATCATAAGAGACTACTACATGCAACTGTATGGAAATAAAATGGAAAACTAGAAGAAATGGACAAATTCTTAGAAAAGTACAATCTCCCAAGACTAAACCAAGATGAAATAGAAAATATGAATAGAGTGAGAGAAGCCAGACATGAAATATTATATAGTTCCATTATATGAATTCTCCAGAATAAGCAAGTCCATAGAGACAAAACAGATTAGTGGTTGCCAGGAACTAGGAGGAGGAGAACATAGACGTGACTACTTAATGGGTACAGTGTTTCCTTTTGGGGTGATGAAAATACTCTAGGTAATGCTGGTGGTTTCACAACATTGTGAATGTGCTAAGTGCCCCTGAACTGTACACTTTAAAATGATGAGTAGGGAGGTCCCATCATGGCTCAACAGTTAACAAGCCCCACTAGCATCCATGAGAACGTGGGTTTGATCCCAGACCTCGCTCAGTGAGTTAAGGATCCAGCATTGCTGTGAGCTGTGCTGTAGGCCAGCGGCTACAGCTCCAATGGGACCCCCAGCCTGGGAACCTCCATGTGCCACAGGTGCAGCCATAAAAAAAAAGTAAGTGAATGAAATTTTTTAAATACTAGGCTTCTAAGCTTTATTTTGTAGTCCTACAATATGGAACAGTGCCACAAATGGGCTCTTAACATGCTTGTACTATAAAAAGCAGAAGAAATGTTTCCCTCTGACTCAGCCAAATCAAAAAAAATATGTATTTTAAATAAATTCAGTGTTTTGGTCTATGCATATTTTCTGATGTTTGACTTTGTCATTTTCGAGGAGATGCTCTATTATAATCAGCTGAGGAATTTATGGCCTTAGGGACACCATTTCAAAACAATCCATCCCTTGAACAGATTCATAAAATTTATGTATTTTATTGAAAATTGCCAAATTCTTAAACAGATTAAAATAGTTCTTACTTTGTGCTAGTGTGTCAGTCTAGCCATTAAAAAGTTGTCCCTTGATACAGAGAATAAGTTAATATATGACTAGTTCAGTCAGCAAATATCAGCTGTCTACTATGTGCTAGACACTTGGTAATCAGTGATGTATATTTAAACCTGCTAATAAACATTTTAGAACCATCTTAAGCTTCTCTAAGACTGGCAAATATATTTTATTTTCTATAAATGAATTACAGTATTAAGTATTACTAAACATTTTACTGAGTATTTAATGCTAACCCACCACTCTAAGTTCCTTACCTGTGTAAACTTATTTAATGTTTATAATAATTCTGAAGTAGGTACTGTTTTTACAAGATGAGAATACAGGGCATGAAGAGGCCGATAGTTTGTAGAAAGGGATATCGCTATTGAGAGGAACTCGAATATCAGGCAGTGGCTCTAGTACCTTCACTATTAAACTCATTCTTCTGCCTGAGTGGTAATTTTCAAATTCATTCTGAGAGGATGGTATTTGTATCTAGTAGTATTTTAGATGTTTCTTACCTCTCTACATTCTGTAATATAACTTCATTAATTCAAACTATGAACCAAGTGCTACTCATAATATGAAATGGTATTATAAAAGATGATAAACTTTAAGATTCCATGTAGTTTTAGTTTTCTGTAATCTGTGCAAGTTTATAAGATAGTTGAATTCTCATTTAATGGTTCTTTATCAGTCCTGGTGCCCCCATTTTTTTAACAAACATTTTCAAATGTCTACTATACAGTCTTCAATGAAACTCAGAGAAAATATAACCTTTCAAAATCTGTAATTAAAAAAAGGTTTTTTTCTTTTTAGGGCCTCAGGTACAGCATATGGATGTTCCCAGGGTAGGGATCAAATTGGAGCTGCAGCTGCCAGCCTACACCACAGCCACAGCAACAAAGAATCTGAGCTACATCTGCAACCTACACCACACTTCATGACAATGCCAGATCCTTAACCCACCAAGTGGGGCCAGGGATCGAACCCACATCCTCATGGATACTAGTCAGGTTTTTAAATCACTGAGCCACAACGGGAACTCTAAAAATATTGTTTTAATTATACTATACATTTCTATAAAAAACAAAGTGTTATAAAATAACAGTACAATGTATATATGCTCATATATGACTATCTTAGAAGGTATATTAAGGTGTAGTCTTTGTCACTTTTTACAGTGAATAAATTTGAGTATCAGAAAAGTAAGATAACAGGAAAACGTGAGGCAGAGGCAAAGTTGCCAAGTTGCACGGTTCCAGGGATATGGCTTGTAGAGTACAGTGTGAATAGTGCCATCTGGAGTTCTGCGGTGTCATAGCCTGTTCTTAGAATAAAAATTCAAGTCAATAATAATAAAAAATATTTACTACAGGAAGTTTAAGAGTATATGAATAGAGAGTTCCCATTGTGGCTCAGTTGTAATGAACCCCACTAGTATCCATGAGGACGCAGTTTTGATCCCTGGCACTGCTCAGTGAGTTAAAGATCCAGTGTTGCCATGAGCTGTGGTGTAGGTCGCAGACTTGTCTCAGATCCTGTTTTGCTGTGACTGTAGTGTAGTCTGGTAGCTACAACTCCAATTCGACCCGTAGCCTGGGAACTTCCATATGCCGTGGGTATGGCCCTAAAAAGACCAAAAAAAAAAAAAAAAAGAAAGGGTATGGGATAATGTTAATCAAAATAGAAATAGCATGACAAGTCAAATTAAATGGCATTAAGTTGAAAAAATAAGGAAAATATTCTTGCAAATCTACCAGTTTTTATATATAGATACAGTATCAAAATAATTCACTGTTATGTCTTGGAATGGAATACTAACAAAGATTCCAGAAAACATATCTCCTATCTTGAAATGTCCCCACCTTTTGAAGTATTTCTAAATGCTATTGTGACATTCAAAATTCGTGCAGACTCTCTAGCTTCCCTGGTTCTCGTTTACTAAATTCTCAGATCACTCCAATCACTAGGACAATCAAAAATCCATCTAAGTGTTGGAAGCACCTCCTGTTGAGAATTACTGCTTTAGATTATAATAAGTAACTGGGCATTACTTTAAGAGTTTTCTATGAATTAATTCATTTAATCTTCAAAAACCTTATTTGGTAGGTTTTCTTATTCAAGAAGTTTTGGTCTTTTTATATTATTGAAAAAGCAGATGCTCATTGTACCTCTGTGTTCTGATCAGAATCAAGCATTATGTAGGGTTTAATAAAATTGATAAAATTTTACTTAGAGTCATGTCTACAGAAGTGTTACCATCTTCTGCTTGTGAAGAATTTATAATTTTCAAAAGATACCTTCGCTACCACCTATACCAGCCAGAATGGCTGTCATCAAAAAGTCTAAACAATAAATGCTGGATAGGGTGTGGAGAAAAGGGACCCTATTACACTGTTGGTGGGGATATAAATTGGTGTAACCACTGTGGAAAACAGTATGGGAATTCCTCAGGAAACTAAAAATAGAATTACCGTTTGATCCAGCAATCCCACTCCTGAGCATCTATCCAGAGAAAACCATGTCTCGAAAAGACACATGTACTCCAGTGTTCATTGCAGCACTCTATGCAATAGCCAAGACATGGAAACAACCTAAATGCCCATTGACAGAGGAGTGAATAAAGAAGATGTGGTACATATACACAGTGGAATATTACTCAGTTATTAAAAGGAAAGAAATAACAGCATTTGCAGTAACATGGATGGACCTAGAAATTATCATGCTAAGTGAAGACAGTCAGACAATGAGATACCAACATCAAATGCTATTACTAGCATTTGATGTGAAATCTAAAAAAAGGACACATGAACTTCTTTGCAGAACAGATAGTGACTCACATACTTTGAAAAAATTAATGGTTTCCAAATGAGACAGGTTGGGGTTAGGGGGATGGGCTGGTGGTTTGGGATAGAAATGCTATAAAATTGGGTTGTGATGATCATTGTACAACTATAAATGTAATAAAATTCATTGAGGTCAAAAAAAAAAAAGATACGTTTGCTAAAACACTCTAGTACAAGTTCCTGAAATGAAAATATGTTTCTTCTTCACATATCATTATCCCAGTTTTCAAGTAAGGAACGAGAGTAAAGAGAAAAAGTTTTGTAGAGGATGTAGAAAATTATCCTAGAGTAGACTGCTCTGGACTTTTCACTTATAAGGTATTTTGCAAGGCCAGAAATGCTTTACTACCTTAGAGTCAACTCAGCACTAGAAGAATGCCCTTGTGATAGGTATTTAATGAGTGAGTGGGTAAAAGAATGAATACAATTCTGTATCTGTCACCACGTCTTTATAAAAAAGATACCATTGCCAAACAAAGCATCTGACAGGAGATGTGTTTAAGAGAAGAAATTCCTAGTCAAGTCATAATATTTCTAGCCATTCAGCCTCATGTTCCACACCATTTCTTTTATGGTTCCTCATCTTGTCCACCATATACAAATAGACCATAGTGTACCTATATATGTACAGAAAAATGTAAATACTAGTACTTCACGATATAACCCAGCATCATCCAAAGGTTAAAATTCTTACAATATTTGAGAGGTAAATAAGTGCATATTTATTTAGAAAGGTTTATTGTCCCGTAGTTCCAAAAGAAGGTAAAAATTGTCTTTAAGTATTTAATGGGTTAAGCTTATTATTTTAGAAACTCACCAATACAGAACATCTCATTCCCAGCCAGTGCCAAATAACAGATGTTCTTGTATATTAAAAACAGTACCATTCTGTAAGAACAAGTCAGATCAGCAAGTATTTATTAAACACATTTAGGATAGCCAACATTTAGTACTTTGGGGGATACAAAAGAAATAGAAGGTCCAGTACTCACTGTAACTACAAAGGATGTCAGAACTAAATCCCTTTTCTCCTCCTCCCCAATAATCTTTTAAAATATTAGATAAAATTTATAGTGAAGGAAAACTGGCTCCTATAAACCAAGAAATTCTTAGTTTAAGACTAAAATAATAGAAGCGTGTAATGTGCCATTCACTTTGTCTATAAAACATGGAATATTAGTAGTTGTCATGTCCTAGCTGTCATCATTTTAAAAAGAATGAGAAAAAGGGTGGGAAATAAAAAAATGAATTTTTTTAAACATATAACCAAATTACTGGATAAGAGAATACTAAACTTCCTGAGATAGCCACTAAGCCAAGTGGTGTCATTTTTTTTTTAATGTTACAAAAGAAAAAGAATGTTTGTCAAATGTCTTCTATATATCACATGCTAACTAGGTTCTTTCCATATCATTGCTGTTGGTGTATATTTGAGTTTTCAAGATCCACCTCAGTTAAGGTCACAAAGTAAGTGACCTATTTAAAAATTGTCCTTGTGGGAAACAGAGAAAGAAGGGGACTGAGAGCCTTTTGCAGGTAGGCCAATGAAGTATTCCTTGGGAGATCAATCTCCATTTAGGAGCAATTAAACTATGCCTAATAATTAGAGGTACGAAGTGAAATCAAGAGAATGTGTATTATTCATTATAATGTTATGGTTAAATAATTCCAGAATAAAATTTTCTGCTTGTTTTCTAAAATTCATGCTAATTTTTGGCAACATTTTAAAACAAGATTATTGCATAATTCTAATAAGAACTTTAAGAATGAGATAAAAGAGACAGTTTGTGTTGACTTTACCTGTAATGAATGAAATATAAGGATTCAGTGTCTTTATAAGAACCATCCAAAAATTATAGTAAAACCTTTTGATCACATTTGCAGGTCTCTTAATTCAAGGCAGTGAAATGGTGTGTTAATGAAAGATTATAATAGAGTAAAAGTTATAAAGTGATGAAAGAATTTTCTGAAATTTTATGTGATCGTGTACTGGTAATACCACTCTCTAGTATTCAACTCTTTGTTCTCTCATGTGCCCTTAGAGCTGAAATATAAAACCAGTACTTCATAAAGCATATTACCCTATCAGTGACTGCAGTAATTTAAGCTTGCTTTGTGTAGCCATTGTGTGGCTGTACGAAGTGAATTTTATAAATGAGAATTATATCCATGAACATCTTTCAGATATATTTTGAAAGTCCATTCATGTACCTTCCCTCATTTATAGCATATAGTCAAACTTTTAAGTTGCAAAGAATGTCTGAATTTTTCTTGGAAATAATGAAAGGCTATAGTTCCTGGATAGTAGTATTACTGGTGTTTGTGTTAAGTTTTATTATAGTTAAAGGAAAAGTCCTTTTACTCTGAATTTTTTAAAGATGAAATAATTACATATGATCTGTTTGAAAACTGTCATATGGTATTTCTTTGCAGTTGAGAGTTTAATTTTGAGGTTTATTTTTAAATATGATAAAATTTCTTACAGTTCTTACCCTTCAGAAACATAGCTGCTTGTCTATGTAAGTTAAATAAGATGTCAGTTTTCCTCCATGGTGCCTCTCACCTCTGATGATAAATTGTAGTTTCTACTGCATTTGTTTATGATTTTAAGAAAAAAATGAAGGGACGACATGTAAGCTTCATGAACCCCCTCCAAAGCTGCATGAAAATGTACAGTAGTAAATAGGTTTTTGTATGGTACAGTAGGCTTATTAGTGTTATGTTTGAAACAGGCCACTTCCTCTCCCCTTTTAAACACACACAACCTTTGATTATTGACTATTTTTGACTCATAATTTTTAATTATTTAAGGGTAGAATAATAAGTATAAACCATTATCTTTCATTTTCATCCTTATAATTCTTCTCTCAAGTCAGTAAAGTTTCTAGTTACTCATTTCATTTATTATTAATACTCCTGATATATTAATACTACTTGCTTAGTAGTATCAAGTATTTTTTTAAAGCAGAATTATTCTAATCTTATTTCTGAATATATTTGAAACACTGCCAAATACTGAAATGACCCTTTGCAAAATTCTTATGCTGTCATGCCTTTCTGCTGCCTTCACTGTTAACAGGCTTTTGTTTGTTTGTTTTTCCTAGCTATCAAAGTTCTGTATAGTCTAAGTCACAATTTGACAGTTTATTTAGTCACCACTCTAACTTAGCATATCCCTGTCAAGATTTGTTCACCTGATCCCTAATTTATGCTTTCAGTTATATGGTTTCCTACCTTTGAACGCCTTTTGCACTTAAAACCAGATATTTTAGCACTAAATTATTTTGCAATTTGTTTCACTTTTCTTCCTGTTTGTGTGTTCACTTACTAGAGAAATACACCACATTTTCCTCTTTTTTTGAATCATCCATAGCATAAGTAACTTAGTTATTGATTATTAGGAAATGAGGGGGATAAATTTTCATTTTGCTATCACAAACTCAGTGAAAATCATGTTTTTTATTTAAGAAAATTGGTGATCCCTTCCCTGTACCCAGTAATATTGTCAAGTGCTTTCTCATCTTTATAACTATATCCTGGTATTACTTCAGTTCTTGCTTTCATGCTTAATTAATCAGTATAGTAATTCATATGATCTGGTCGTGTCTTTTAGAAAGATTGTGGTTTGTAATTTGTGCTTTACCAGTTAGAGAGGGCCAAATGGATACAGCTGTGTCATTTAATGTCATGCATTCCTTCTTTTGTCTATGTTGTCAAATACATTTAGTAGCAGAAATTACCTTCTACAGTGATTAAAAGACAATGAGCTGCCAATTAAAAATGGAGAACAAACAGATGAAAAGAACCGAGTATTACTCAGGAAGTTTCCTTTGAATTTTCAGAGAGAACATCTCCCTCAACCAATCATCAGTTTAAAAAGCCCTTGAGAGGAGTTCCCGTCGTGGCTCAGCAGTTAACGAATTCGACCAAGAACCATGAGGTTGCCGGGTTCTATCCCTGGCCTTGCTCAGCGGGTTAAGGATAAGGCGTTGCCCTGAGCTGTGGTGTAGGTTGCAAATGCAGCTCAGATCTGGCATTGCTGTGGCTGTGGCCCCCTAGCCTGGGAACCTCCATATGCCGTGGGTGTAGCCCTAGAAAAGGCAAAAAAAAATAAAAAATCAATAAAAAGCCCTTGAGAATATCTAGGATAACCCTAGTAGGCCAACACCCAGTTTTTGAGACTTTTATATTAATTAAATGTGACAATTACATTTAAATACCACAGGATTAGGAATACTTAATTTTCTACTGAAAAGCACTTTAGCCTGAAATCAGGCAATAATTTTAACAATAAACTACCAAAAGTAAAAGTAATTCATAATCTTAGATCTGGATATCTCTTCTCCCAATACGTTTTATAGCAAAAACAGAGTTCTACTTAAGACCACAGAGTTGGGAGGGGGTGGTATGTCTGTTATAATTGTAGTCAAATAGGGTCAAAACTATCATTTTATTTACCTGAAGAACGATCCTTTTTATTTGTCACTACCCTTTGATTCAGTCTCTATCACTGGCCTCTTAATATATCAGCAGATTAACTTTACCCTAAAACCTTTCGTTTGAATAAGTATACGTATATGTTTTATATAGCACCTGATTTTTGGTCAAGGTAGTTTCACTTGATAATGTTATATTTTTATACTTTTATGAAAGGTCTGTTGTCTTTCCATCTGTTTTATTACGTTAAGAAATAAAGCCATAAACCCTTACAACTTTTCACTTTCTGTGATAAACCACTTCCCCAAAAAGTATGCATCTGTGGTTATAGTTAACTTTTAGGTGATTTTATGTATTATAAACAAATCTATTAGCAATAAATTAGGAAATAATAAAATGTGAAATTGTGGAGCTCCCGTCGTCGCTCAGTGGTTAATGAATCCAACTAGGAACCATGAGGTTGCGGGTTCGATCCCTGGCCTTGCTCAGTGGGTTAAGGATCCGGAGTTGCCATGAGCTGTGGTGTAGGTTGCAGACGCGGCTCGGATCCTGCGTTGGTGTGGCTGTGGCGAAGGCCAGCAGCTATAGCTCCTGTTAGACCCCTAGCCTGGGAATCTCCATATGCCGCGGGTGCGGCCCTAGATAAGGCAAAAAGACAAAAAAAAAAAATGTGAATTTTTGAATTTTTTTTTCCTTTTACATCAGAAACACTTTTATCTGACATGGTCTAAATTTGTAGTTCCTTAGATAACCAATAAGTAAGTCAGGAAACCTATTTGACAGCACCTGCTAACATTGAACATATTTAAGCTATTATCCAGCAATTTCACCCCTAACAGGAACCCAGCAGGTGAGGCTAGGGGGATGTGGTCTTGTGTCTGTGTAAAGAGGGCAGTGAGTGTGTGTGTCTATAGTCACTAAAAGACATGTACAGGAACCTTTATAGCAACATTATTGGTAATGACCATAAATTGTAAACAACTTAAATGTCTGTCAACGGTAGAATGGATAAATACATAGCATTGTACTTAATTAATGGAATACTGTATACAGCAATGAGAATGAACAAAGTACAGCTTGCAGCAGTGTCAGTAAATCTCACAAGATTTAATGATGAATGAAAGATACCAGACCAAGAAAATACATTCTGTGTAATTCCATATTTATGATGTTTAAAACAGGCAAAAGTAAGCTATAGATGGTGGGTATGTTTTGTGAGAAGGCAAGGGATTAAAATATGACTGGAAGGAATGACAGCTGACTTCTGGTGCTCTGGAAATACTATCTTAATTTGGGTGCCTTCTCTTTTTTCTTTTTTTTTTGCTTTTTTTTGCTTTTTAGGGCTACACCTACATCAAAAGAAGTTCCCAAATTAAGGGTCTAATTGAAGCTGCAGCTGCTGGCCTACACCACAGCCACCACAACACAGGATCCAAGCCTTGTCTGCAACCTACACACTATAGCTCACAGCAACACTGGATCCTTAACCCAGTGAGTGGGGCCAGGCATCGAACCCACATCCTCCTGGATACTAGTCAGGTTCTTAACCTGCTGAGCCACAATGGGAACTCCTGGGTGCTTTCTTCAAGTATTATCTTTGAGTCATATGCTTAAGATTTATCTATTTTTATTATATATGGTGTACTGTGAAAAAAAGATAAGTACCAAAAAAAAAAGTGACTTCATCTGATGGAACTAATACTAACTAGATGAGCCATGTAGTAAAGACACAGGAAAATAAGTTGAGCTCCACAAAAGGATTTGAGAAGAGCTTAATTATGGAATCTATCAAAAAGGGAAATAAGGAGTTCCCGTTGTGGCCCAGCGGATGCAGGTTCAATCCCTGGTGTTGCTCAGTGGTTGAAGGATCCAGCATTGCCATGAGCTGTGATGTAGGTCGCAGACATGGCTCGGATCTGGTGTTGCTATGGCTTAGGCCAGCAGCTACAGCTATGATTTGACCCCTAGCCTGGGAACCTCTATATGCTGTGGGTGTGGCCCTAAAAAGATCAAAAACGAAAAAAGGGAAATAACACTTAAAGTGTACCATCTGTAGCTAATTTAGTTATGATATCTAATTTCAGCCCAATTTGTTTTATTTTGCATATTTAGTACTTGGATTATGCAACTGTTGAGAATTATTTAATAACCATATAATTGTAGGCCATAAATCATTTTATCGTGGTCCTATAAAGTCATCTTGAACACCCTCATCATTTTTAAATCTTTTTTCCTTCCCCAAAACAATTTCGGGTTCTCTCAGTCTAAAATGCTCTTTAAAAATTAAATTAAAATGTGGCTCATTAGATAGGCATGTACTTCATTAATTGACCTGTCTTTATAGAATATCTTTTTCCATGTTTTCTACCTCTTTCATTTCCTTCATTTGACAGGAAAAATGATGAAAATATTCTGGTATGTATTTATTCAGTGTAATAGCAAACAAAAATCAGACGCACTTTAGAATAAGATCAAAAGGAATGGGGCCTTTAAACCATTTTCTCATGGGATTCACTGAATTTGCAAGACAAATTTCTACTACTTCAGTAGTGGTAAAAATATATGCCAGGTCAGCACTTTATTATGCAAAAGGCAATAGAGAAGAAAGAAATAATCATTTGCCATAACTAATAATCTTATTTATTGTGGCAAGTGAAACATAATTGAATAAACCTGCAGTAAATGTGATTCCCGCCCCCTTCAACTAAATTGTGATCATCTCCCTGTATAGTAAATACAAATGAAAAGTATTCATTTGGAAAGAGAAAAGGGTATGCTTCTGAATTATTTAATCAAATAGATAATGATTCTAAAAAACATTTATTTTAGTTTATATGTAATTATATTTTAAAGTTGGAGACCCTCTAATTTCTATAAAAAAAATTTTTGAAGTAATGTGGTTTGGCACAAAATAGTTGTGGCATTATCCAATAAATATGCCTGCTTTCTTTGAAATAAAAATTTACCTCAACTTTAAAAACATATTCCCTAAGTTTGTTGAAATTGTTGTATGGTTCCTAATGAGATAGGAAGTATAAAACCTAAGAAAATGTCCAAGGCATTCTAATGAATGTATTCAGTTCTTAAGGATCAGACTCTGTGGACACTTGGCCAACCACCCATTACCTTCTGTCTCCTACCGTGCCAACTCTGCTCCACTCTGTACCAGTGAGGTATAACAGTGGTCGAGTGTGAAGAATGAGCTTGAAAACTAGCATTCTGGATGAGGAATCAGACTTCTCACAACAGTGCCATTGCTAAGATTTCTGTATCTTGATCTCCACTTTGGGGATTAGAAAAAAATTGAGATGGAAATTGAGTAGGTTTGTCATTGTTACTATGGATTTGTAAGTATTGAGGAACAAGTAGGAAGAACTAGATGTTTGTTCCTTCAACCTTTCTGTTCTTTAATCTGATAGCTGTCAATCAAGGCCCCTTTTGAGAAGAAGTGGGGAAGTGAGCCAGATCAGAAAAGGTAAAAGGTAGGAAATAGCCCCTGGCATGGGAATCCAGAGGCAGAAAGAATAAGCAACTATGGGAAATTACTGTTCCCCTAAATTCACATTACTTCACACTAGCTTCTTTATATATTGTTTTACAAATGGGAGCACTAGAGTCGTGCAGCAGGGGTGGGAATGGGCAGTTGTATGTTTTAAGCATTCCTGATAGAAATTATTGGTAATTTGGAGTTCGTATCGTGGCTCAGCGGAAAGGAATCTGACTAGCATCCATGAGGACGCAGGTTTGATCCCTGGCCTTGTTCAGTAGGTTGAAGATCCGGCATTGCCATGAGCTGTGGTGTAGGTCGCAGACACAGCTTGGATCCCACGTTGCTGTGACTGTGGTGTAGGCCAGCAGTTAACAGCTCTGATTGGACCCCTAACCTGAGAACCTCTGCATGGCACGGGTGCAGCCCTGAAAAGACCAAAAAAAAAAAAAAAGGAAAGAAATTATCGTTAATTGAAGTGACTACTGAAGTAGGAATGCAAGCTGATTAGTGGCCTAGAAACTTAAGATTCTGCCCACAAAATAAAAAATAAAAAGTTGATGAATAATTTAATGTGGTTACTGTGTCACAGTGTTGCTGTACTAAATTAGAGAGAATTTATGTGTTTTTTCATTATTAAGTGTGGTAAAATTTAAATTCCTTTTTTTTTTTTTTTTGTCTTTTTGCCTTTTCTAGGCATTGCACTTGCAGCATATGGAGGTTCCCAGGCTAGGGGTCTAATCGGAGCTGTAGCCGCCGGCCGACGCCAGAGCCACAGCAAGGCAGGATCCAAGCTGCATCTGTAACCTACACTACAGCTCACAGCAACGCCGGATCCTTAACCCACTGAGCGAGGTCAGGGATCAAACCCGCAACCTCATGGTTTTTAGTTGGATTCATTAACCACTGAGCCACAATGGGAACTCCCAAAACTTAAATTCTTTATACTGCCTTTACATTGTCTAAAATAATACTGTTATAAGTTTCTCTAAAAGATGTACTTTAAGTGCAGATGTCTGTCGTCTCTAGTTGATCAGTTTTGGCTGTGATTGAATTTATGGAAATTTCATTTTTTTAGTAGTGGTAATATCAAAACTATCTAACATGATACTCCTATTCTTTTATTAGGGTTTGGAACTTGGATGGAATACAAACAGCTCATTTTGTTCTTCATTCCCCTGGAATGAGTGTGTGCTGGCATCCTGAGGAAACTTTTAAGGTAATTATTAATAACTTAGCTTTCTTTTATCAAGCTGAAAAGATGTATGCATGTGTAGTGCTTGCTTACATGGAGGGGAAATATCGGTGACTTTTTCCACCTCAGAGACTCTCAGTTGGTACAAATGCACTTGGAATAATCTAGAACCTTAAAAGTTCTCTAGGCGTTCCCATCATGGCACAGCCATTAACGAATCCGACTGGTAACCATGAGGTTGTGGGTTCGATTCCTGACCTTGCTCAGTGGGTTAAGGATCCGGCATTGCCGTGAGCTGTGGTATAGGTCGCAGATGCGGCTGGGATCCTGCGTTGCTGTGGCTGCGGCATAGGCCGGCAGCCACAGCTTCGATTCGACCCCTAGCTTGGGAACCTCCATGTGCCACGGGTGCAGCCCTAAAAAGCAAAAAAAAAAAAAAAAAAAAAGTTCTTTATGTTTTCATTTGACAACCATCATCTATAAATGGCACTTATTCAGAGTACACTTTTCATGCCCTTTGATAGGTTACAATTTAAAAACTAATGCCCAGTCTTCTAGCAAGCAGTACTTGTTTAAAAAAAAAAAATTTAATCCTTGCTTCTGAGCCATAGTGTGTACACAGAAAGCATCAGTGGCATAAGGCAAACTTGACCTGGCTGCAGTGGTGTGCAATTCCTATGCAAAGTAACGCTTTCTAAAATTCTAAAAATACGCAATGAGTTATTATCAATAAGCCTTAATTTCATTGGAAGATAGGAGCCATTCAACAAGAGTTCTCTCATTTGCCAGTATTTTCTCTTGGACATTGCTCTATTTTATCTTTCCCTAGAATCTCCATGTTCACCTTCTTAAATTTAGTCCTCCTGTCTAGAGTTCATGACAGGTTCTTGCCCATCCTGCTTTTCATAGCATTCTAATGTCTTCATACTTCTCTATTAACCCTTTTCTGTACTTGCAGAAAAAGATAAGCTTGATTAATCAGAGCAAACACTTACATAATACTTACATATGCCTGACTCATCGTTAGTATTTCATACGTTAGCTCTTTTAATCCTCATGGCAGCCTTATGAGATGGGTACTGTAGTGATCTCACTTTACAAATAAAGAAACCAAAGCTCAGAGAAGTTAAGTAACTTGCCAAAGTTTACAAAGCTACTAACTAGAAAAATTGACATTTAACCCAAGCAGCCTGCTCCATAGGTCTTGCTCTTAACCATTACATTCTGTTGCCCCCTTTTAATCTTAATCTTTCTTCTTCACACCTTTATTTCTGAATGTTTTGAACCCATCATGTATACCTTTGAAATTCTTTCCCCATCACTTGGTCTCTTTAATTTTTTTATTTTTTTATTTTTTTATTTTTTGTCTTTTGTCATTTTAGGGCTGCACCCATGACATATGGAGGTTCCCAGGCTAGAGGTCTAATCAGAGCTGTAGCCGCCGGCTTGACGCCACAGCCACAGCAACGCGGGATCCGAGCCGCATCTGTGACCTACACCACAGCTCATGGCAATGCCGGATCCTTAACCCACTGAGGGATGCCAGGGATCGAACCCGCTCATGGCTCCTGGTCGGACTCGTTAACCACTGAGCCACGACAGGAACTCCTAACTCTTTAATCTTATTCAATATCCTCAACTTCTCAGAAGTCATCAGTGATATTTTTAAAGTCCAGTGGGTTTTTCTTCCATTCTTAATCTTAAGGCAGCTTTTTACACCGTTGATCGCTTCTGCCTTAAACTTCTGCTCACTTGGTCTTTAAAGGTGCATTATTCTAGTCCTCTTGAGCATCTTTGCATGTATATTCCCTTTTTCGTTCTCCTCTGCTAACTCTTCTTCATGTATTTGAATTCTTGTTAGGGGTAGTTCTCACGTGAAATGTATTCCTTATGGTAGAGGAGAGAAGAATAAATAAAGCCCTTGTCCTTGAGTTATACACTGACTTATAAGCAAGAAAAACATGTAAATACAGTAGCAGATTTTCAGTGTTGACATCAAAAATCCAGTTAAGAAGAATGATGACAGAAAGAATTAATCAGATCTGTTCACAGCCTTGAGAGGAGGTGGTCCTGAGCTGAGATGCCCTAGAATACATAAGTGTATTCTGTGAGCCCTGGAGTTCATGAAAATTTGTTTCAGGCCTGTTGATCTTTTGTCAGTAGAATTATACTCTGTATGTATGCATGAGTGAAATTTTTGAATGTGTTCATATTATATATATAGGGATTATTTCATGTGTAAATATTACTTCTGAATCCAGGTCCTAAATTTATTTTATGCCTAGATTTCTCCCCTGTAGCAGTGAGACTACTTAAAGCATAATCAAGGAATCTGCCAAAATATTAATATTGCTGTGAATAAATATAATAGGTTACTTTTAAAAAAGCCAAGACCTAAAAAAAAATAAAAAAAACCCTGTGGCCTAAATAAGAAATGAGGATGTTATTATAACCTCCATCCCAAAACTTATATCCTAATACTTAATTTGTGATTATTTTAGATCCCTTTCTGCTATATGTTTTAAGTTACTGTTATCCTTAAGTATATACTTAAAATTTCACTCCACCCCATCTCCTTTTATAAATTTTTTTCCATGACTTTAGAATGTTTGGAAGTATCTGCTCTAAATCACATCAACTCAAAAATCCTAAAATCATCTTTGACACTTTCCTTTCCTGTATGCAAATTTTTCTAAGTTTTGTTTTGTTTGTGTTTTTTTGTTACTATTTTAGGGCCACACCCACGGCATATGGAGGTTCCCACGCTAGGGGTCCAATCGGACCTGTAGCCGCTGGCCTAAACCACGACCACAGCAATGTGGGATCCAAGCTGCGTCTGCGACCTACACCACAGCTCACAGCAACACTAGATCCCTAACCCACTAAGCAAGACCAGGGATCAAACCCGCACCCTCATGGATCCTAGTCATATTCGTTAAATCGTTGAGCCACAAAGGGAACTCCTCTAGGTCTTCTAAGTTTTTATTCACTGTCATTAGACCACATTCCTCTTGGTCATAAATGTGTATTCCTCACTTTTCTATTATCACAAGTAATCTTTGCCAAGCTTTAGCTTGTTTCTAAAAATCTTTGGCTCTTCAGTCTGATTCTTCTTGCCTGCTTTAGTTAGACTAATCTTTTTTTTTTTTTTTTTTTTTTGCCTAATATAGGGCCGCATCCGCAGCATATGGAGGTTCCCAGGCTAGGGGTCTAACAGGAGCTGTAGCTGCCGGCTTTCGCCACAGCCACAGCAACGCAGGATCCGAGCCACGTCTGCAACCTTCACCACAGCTCACGGCAATGCCGGATCCTTAACCCACTGAGCAAGGCCAGGGATCGAACCCACAACTTCATGGTTCCTAGTCAGATTCGTTAACCACTGAGCCACGACGGGAACTCCAAGACTAATCTTTAAATATTAGTTTTACTTTTTCTCTACTAAACTCAAAAACATAAAATTACAGAGAAGCAACAGAGGAAAGTTAGAAGTATGTACTCTTGGAGTTTTTTTGTGGTGCATCAGGTTAAGGATCCAGCATTGTCACTATAGCTGCTTGGGTTGCTGCTGTGGTGTGAGTTTGACCCATGGCCAAGGAACTTCCACATGCCTCAGGCACAGCCAAAAAACGAAAAAGTGTTTTGTTCTTGAGTTAACTGCCTGGAGTCAAATCTCAGTTCTGCCACTTGCTAGCTGTATGATGTCTGGCAAGTTGCAACCTTTCTCAGTCAATGCCTTCACTTCCTCATTTTGTGAAATGGAAGCTCATGAAGATTAAATGAGTGAGTGCTGATAAAGTCCTTAAATGAAAACCTGATATATAATAAGCACTTTCAGGTACATGTCATTGTTGATGCTAGTATTACTACTAAAACAGTCTAATGATTCTCAGAGATCTGCCATATTAGAACAGGCACACACTTTTTGTTATGTTATGCTTGGTCTTAACAAAAATGAGGCAGCCAGAGAAGAAAGAGAGAGAGGTCTATGTGAGCACCTGTCTCATAAAATTCTTGTGAGACATAAACTACAAAAGAACTAGGGAAAGCACAAAGCAAATACTCAGTGATAAAAGTTACAAAAGTCAAAGATATCCAGAAGCAAAGATCTTTAATCCAATAAACCAGAGCTGGAACTAGGATTTCAAAGGTAGTAATAACAGAACCAAGATTTAGGGTGTCATAGGATCAGAGAGTTGGGACTAAGGACATCCCTTTCTCTGACCTTAAGAGAAAAGATGTGTGACAGCCAACATTTGTTGAATGCTTTCTCAGTGCCAGGAACTGTGCTTAGTATTTACTTTACATATGTTTTCTCAGATAATTTCAAAAATACTCTTAGGTTGGTAGCATCATTCTATTTTATAGGTAAGAAAACTGAAGCATCAAAAGATTAATTAGCTCAAAATCATAGTCACAGATTTGACCTCTGTCTGGTTCAATTACTACAGTGTTTTATACTACTTGAGATACTTCCACTGTGAAAATTCACTGCAAATTACTGTTTATGGCTCTGAAAAGTCCTAAAAGAAAAATTCCCCTCATGTTTTTAGATCTAGCAGTTCCCAAATTTATTTAACTTTTTTACTCTATCTGCTCTTTCAACCAAAAAAGAAAAAAGATCACAGTTGAGCCCAGTTTTGGAAAAATATATAACCAAAATAAAATATTTTTTTACTAGAATGTGGTTTTCAGTCTGACTTCAAACTATAGTAGCTGTTTTTTTTTTCTTTTCTTTTTTTTTGGCCTTTTGTCATTTTAGGGTCGCACCCGCGGCATGTGGAGGTTCCCAGGCTACGGGTCTAATCAGAGCTGTAGCCACCGGCCTACACCGTAGCCACAGCAACACAGGATCCGAGCCGCGTCTGCGACCTACACCACAGCTCACGGCAATGCCGGATCGTTAACCCACTGAGCAAAGCCAGGGATTGAACCCGCAACCTCATGATTCCTAGCCAGATTCGTTAACCACTGCGCCATGATGGGAACTCCTAGTAGCTGTTATTTTTAGAGGGCCTATTCTGCTAAAGCAGTTTTAAGTGCATTAACACGTACAGTTGACCGTTGAACAGCACAGGTTTGAACTGCACAGATCCACTTTATACACAGATTTTTTTTTTTTAAATAGTAAATACTACAGTGCTACATGATCCACAGTTGGTTGAATCCACAGATGCAAGAACCATGAATCAGGAGGAACCATGGATCAGGAGGACCATAGATACAAAGGACCAACTATAAGTCACATGTGGATTTTCAGCAGTGAAGAGAGTCTGTGACCCTAAGACTCTCCCACATTGTTAATGAGTCAACTGTATTAACTGGTACCACCGCCCCCCCAGCAGCCCTGTGAAGTAGGTACTCTATTAGCCCTATGTACTCAAGGTCATTCTGAGGGCAGAACCAGGTAGTCTTGACTAAAGAACCTGGGTACTCTTAACCTACCATGCTTTATTGCCTCTCCTAGTTTAGATCCTGAACCCATATAGACTTGACCCTTCCATAGTTCATAAGTTATACCTGAAATTCTCAAGACTTTTAGTGATAGATCAAAATCTCTCGAACTTTACTAGGTGCAAGTAAAACTTTGCTCTCCTCCTATTTCCAGTCCTTCCCTACCCTTGGCTATATATAGCACACCAGACCACTCACCAGTGTTTACAATTTATAAAGGACATATGTGTGCTGTAGTTAGAACTGGGTTCAAGACCTGAGTTCAAATCCAGGTTCTACCACAGGCTAGTGATTAGATCTTCAACAAGTTACTTTAATCACTCTGTACCTCAGCTCTTTTCTGGGAAAAAAAAAAATGAGATTCATGATAGCAGTTTCCTCATATAGTGGTTATGAGGATTAAATAAGACAGGGCAGGGAAAGCTCACTTGTTTTGTTGTATTTTTGTCATTAACCTCATATTATTGAGAATAATTTTAAATTCCACCTTTTCTATTAAGAATTCCCTAATTTGTGACGCACAGACTGTGGAAAACCTTGGTTTTTCAAATAAGACAATCTGGGGGGTGGGGGGATGCACTGGGGGTTTGGGATACAGAATCTATAAAATTGACTTGTGATGATTTATATACACCTATAATTGAAATAAAATCCATTAAGAATAAAAAAAAAAGAATTCCCTAATTTGGGGAGTTCCCATCGTGGCTCAGTGGTTAAGGAATCTGACTAGGAACCATGAGGTTGCAGGTTCTATCCCTGGCCTTGCTCAGTGAGTAAAGGATCCAGTGTTGCTGTGAGCTGTGGTGTAGGCTGCAGATGTGGCTCAGATCCCGTGTTGCTGTGGCTGTGGCTGTAGCATAGGCTGGAGGCTACATCTCTGATTCGACCCCTAGCCTGGTAACCTTCATATGCTGCAAGTGCGGCCCTAGGAAAAGCAATAAATAAATAAATTAAATAAATACATACATACATACATACATACATATATACATACATACTCTAATATTAAGGACTCCCATGTTCTAAATAATTACTCCTTCTTTTCCATCCCACCATATTTTGCCTTAAATTACTTTTATTTTTTCCTAATTCTTCTTAGATGGAAAGTTTTGAGGTTTTTGTTGTTGTTTTTGTTGTTGTTGTTTTAATGGCTACACCTGTGGCATATGGAAATTCCTGGGCTAAGGGTCAAATGGGAACTACAGCTGAGTCCTACTTCACAGCCAGGGCAATACTGGATCTAAAGATATAATCCAAGCCTATCTACAACCTACCCAGCAGTTTGGGGCAGTTCTGGATCCTTAATCCACCAAGCAAGACCAGGGATCAAACCCATATCCTCGCAGAGACAGTGTCAGGTCCTTAACCCACTGAACCACAGCAGGAACTCCCTAGATGGAAAGTTTCTTGAGATCAAGAATCACGTCTTTTACCTGGACTTCTGTTGAAAGTAGCACAGTGTTTTACATATATATGTGTGTATATATTGATCTTCATTATTCACAGATTCCATATTTGCAGATTTCCATATTTTGCCTCCTCACTAAAATTTATTTGAAAACCCAAATTTAATACTCATCACACTCTGACAGTCACAGACATGAACAAGGCAACAAAAAATTTGAGATGGCTAATGTGCACATTCCCAGCTAAGGAAGTAAGGCAGCACTCTGCCTTCTTGTTTAAGCTTTCATACTGTAAACAAGTGTCCTCTTCAGGGTCTATTTATTGCCACATTGTTATGCAGTTTGTTGGTGATTTCTTTCACTATGTAAAATGGCCTGCAAGCATAGTGCTAAAGAGATATGTAGTGTTCCTAAGTATAGCAAGACTATGATATGCTTTATGGAGAAAATACATGTTAGATAAGCTTTGTTTAAGCAAGAGTTATAGGAGTTCCCACTGTGGTACAGTGGGTTAAGAATCCGACTGCAGCAGCTGGGGTTACTGCAGAGGTGTGAGTTTGATCCCCAGCCTGGTTCAGTGGGTTAAGTATCCAGCATTGCCAAAGTTTTGGCTCGAATTCATTCCCTGGCCTGGAAACTTCCATATGCTTTGGGTGTAGCCATTAAAAAAAAAAAAAAAGCAAGAGTTAATAGTGTGTTGTCTGTGAGTTCTGTGTTAATAAGTCAGCATATATTAAATAAGATGTCTTTAAACAGAAACACAGGAGATTACATATTGATCAGTTGACAAAAAGGTGAGAGATTAGCAGGAACTCAACTTATTTTTCATTTCCTTTAGGATCGATTGTTCAGTATTCACAAATTCAGTGTTTACAACAACTGTATAGAATCTAACTACTGTAAATACTCAACTGTGTGAGTGTGTATATATGTATGTATGTATAAAGTATGTATGTACTTTACCTGGAGTTCCTGTGTGGCTCAGTGGTTAAAGAATCCGACTAGGAACCATGAGGTTGCAGGTTCGATCCCTGGCCTTCTTCAGTGGGTTAAGGATACGGAGTTGCCGTGAGCTGTGGTGTAGGTTGCAGACGCGGCTTGGATCCCGCATTGCTGTGGCTGTGGCGAAGGCTCCTGGGAACCTCCATATGCTGCAGGTACGGCCCTAGATAAGGCAAAAAGACAGACAGACATACGTAAAAATAAAATTGTACCCAATTTTTTTTAGTCTTTCTTTTGCCAGCTTTCTTTGACGTTTTTTATTTTATTTTTTTTTTCCCTTATCTAGGGCAGCACCTGCAGCATATGGAGGTTCCCAGGCTAGGGGTCTAACAGGAGCTGTAGCTGCCAGCCTACACCACAGCCACAGCAACGAGGGATCCAAGCCGCGTCTGCAACCTTCACTACAGCTCACGGCAACGCCGGATCCTTAACCCACTGAGCAAGGACAGGGATCGAACCCGCAACCTCATGGTTCCTAGTCGGATTTGTTAACCACTGAGCCACGACGGGAACTCCTGGTTTTTTAATATTTGATGGAGATTTTTTACCTAGGATTGTCTTATTTCCTTTGTATCTGATCTCCCATTTGTAATATGTGAAAATGTTTACACTTTACCATATGTATGAGATTAACTGTCTGTCTCAGATTTGGTTAGTAAATTAGGTTCTTGAATTTTCTTTATTTTTCTCTCTTACAGCTGATGGTTGCAGAGAAGAATGGAATAATTCGGTTTTATGATCTTTTGGCTCAACAAGCTATTTTATCTCTTGAATCAGAACAGATGCCATTAATGTCAGCACACTGGTGCTTAAAAAACACCTTCAAAGTTGGAGCTGTTGCAGGGAATGATTGTTTAATTTGGGATATTACTCGGTCCAGGTACTTCCTTAGTATATTTGTCAGTTACCAAAAAAAAAAAATCAGTCGCTGTTGCTGAATGATCCATTGAGTTGTTCTTGTATATCTGGGCCACACAGTGGAGCAAAAACAAGGCTTTCCTGTAGAGAGGCCTGAGCTGTGAGTTTTTACATAACAGATAAGGGTTCCATCGATTTACCTTGAGAGTAACAGAAAGAATAATGCAGAGCAGGAGAGCTTTGATCTGGGCAACGTTTGCTTATCTTTAAAAAGAAAGAAAAACACTGACCCTGTTGAATGAGGGTGTTCTCTAATGGTTCTAAATTATGTTTATGTCTTTATCATATTTCATCTATTTTAATTCAGTGCTTATTTGGAATTTTGTCACAGTGTAAGTATATTGGGCATTGTGTCCTTAAAAGAGAAAGTAACTTTTAAAACTTAAGTTCCTCCAGGAGTTCCCTTCGTGGCTCAGTGGTTAACGAATCTGACTAAGAACCGTGAGGTTGTGGGTTCGATCCCTGGCCTTGCTCAGTGGGTTAAGGATCCGGCGTTGCCGTGAGCTGTGGTGAAGGTTGCAGACGTGGCTCGGATCCCTCGTTGCTGTGGCTGTGGCGAAGGCTGACAGCTACAGCTCCTGTTAGACCCCTAGCCTGGGAACCTCCATATGCCGCAGATGCGGCTCTAGATAAAAGGCAAAAAAAAAAAAAAAAAAAAAAAAAAACAAGTTCCTCTACTTGAGACCAATACATAATTCATAAAATGTAAGTTATTATCTTTTAGTTACCCTCAAGATAAGAGACCTGTCCACATGGATCGAGCCTGCTTATTCAGGTAATATACCATTTTTGTTGGGGTTTTAATTCGACTTTTTGAGTTTGGTTACTTTGTGGTATGCCAACTCCAGGAGTACTTTCCTATTCCTCTCTTTTGCACTGATTTTTTCTCTTTTTTTCCTGATGGTTTTATAAATGGATATTTTGCTCTCCTCTTTGCTTTTGTCCTTTGGTCTAGGTGAATGATTTGTTTTCCAATTATTTTGGAAAAATTTTATAAAACACGAAACATTTACCTCTCCACCAATATCACCCCAACAATTTGGAGCATATGCTTTCTTATTTTTTGTGCTGATAAAGATGTAAAAATATAGGTGGACACGTGTTTGTAAAGAATTACATTATTGTTCTTTAAATGAGAACATGTTGAATATTATATATCTGCAACTTTTTTTGGTTAAATTAACATACTTGTCTACCTTGTTCTTTTTTCATTCATTTTAACATAATATTGCATCGTATAGTGTAGTCATTACTGTGCTTTCAGCTTCAGGAAAATTTTCTGACAGACTAAAAACTAGTAGAACGGGAGTTCCTGTTGTAGCTCAGTGTTAAGGAACCCGACTAGTATCCATGAGGATGTGGGTTCTATCCCTGGCTTCACTTAGTGAGTTAAGGATCCAGCGTTGCTGTGGCTGTGGCATAGGCCGGCAGCTACAGCTCCAATTCAACCCCTAGCCCTGGGAACTTCAGTATGCCATGTGTGTGGCCCTAAAAAGGGAGTTCCCATCATGGTGCAGCAGAAACGAGCCTGACTAGGAACCATGAGGTTGCAGGTTCAATCCCTGGCCTCGATCAGTGGGTTAAGGATCTGGCATTGCCGCGAGCTGTGGTGTAGGTCACAGACGCGGCTCAGATCTGGGGTTACAATGGCTGTGGAGTAGGCTGGCAGCTGTAGCTTTGATTTGACCCCTAGCCTGGGAACCTACATATGCCCCAGGTGTGGCCCTAAAAAGCAAAAAAAAAAAAGGAGAAAAGAAGAAGAAGAACTTTTATTATATACTGTATTTCATCAAATCTAAAATACCCCCAGTAAAATTGTAGAAACTGGGGACAGTACTGTTTATGTATTCCTAAGAAAGAAATACATTCCACTAAATGTAAAAATGTCGTAGATTATAAGGTGCATCCTGATTTCAGAGATATGAGCAAATACACATTTTAATCAGTGAACTGTTGTATCTAAGTCTAGAGGAGGTAGTCTCAGGATTGTTTAGTAGCTCATCAATGTCTTTAAGAATTCAGACTTTCCTTCTGCCATTCTCAACGGCAAGGCTTTGGGTTTGTTGCTTCACAGTCACAGACATCATAGCCTCTTACCACGTTATCCTAAAAGAAGAAAGAGCACTCTGGTTATTGGGGATTGCTGCCTTAGCCTTATAACAATTACGTCTCATCCCTTGGGGTCAAACATGCTGCCAGAACATAGGTGGGGTTCAATTTGCATGAAAAAAGGTGGAATGGCTGTTGGACAAGCAACTAATAATGTCTGCCAGCTGTTTGTGTGTTATTTATTTGTTTTTTTGTCAAAGAATCTTTTTTTTTTCCTCTCACAGCTCCATGCTGCACTTCTTAGTTCTGGGCTTGTTGCTGGAGCTCCATTAACACCTGTTGATTCATTAATTCATTGTGTTCCAGTGTGTGTAATGCCTTAAACATCTATGTATTCTAAGTGTTTACATCATTTCAGGGAGTTAAAACTCATGAGTTTATCACTAATTTTAAGACAGATGTCAATAAGAACATTAAATGTGTTGTTTTTTTTTAATGTAGTATACTGTGAAATATCTTCTGATTCCTTGGTTGTATCTCCTATCATAAATACCATCAGCCCTTTGGTTATAAGAAAGTAACTGCTAACCTTGTGTAGCTGAAATTTAAGAAAGTGTCCCATGATCACTTCCCTGAATTCTAAGTCTGATTGTAAAGCCATATTATCAAATTTAGGGTTATAAAATTATTTTTGTGTAAAAAGAAACTATTTTTTAAAAATTCTCTCCCTCAATGGACTCATAATTTTAAGAAAGAGAAAAAAATGAAAAAGTCTGAAGAAATTCAGAGTCTTGCATCTAACATTGGTGAGAAGTTCCTTATTAACTCCCAGGTGTGAAATAACCTATTTTAGAAAAACTTATAGTTACCTGTAGGATACTGTACTAATTTTTATACTTTATCTTTTCTTAGATGGTCCATGATTAATGAGAACTTGTTTGCAACCACTGGTTATCCTGGCAAAATGGCAAGCCAGTTTCAAATTCATCATTTAGGGCACCCTCAGGTAATGTGGAGATGTTTGGTAGCATACGTGTTTTTAAATTTGTTTTGTACTTTTCCACTTATAACCCCCAGATCTGTAAAGTGTAACTAAAAACATTTATAAATGTCTGTTACCTGCTTAAATTGGAAGGAGAGGGCATTTTTTGATATTTAAATGACCAGTGGTGATAGACTTTTTGCTGGTATTCATGTAAGAGGCATTGTATTTCTTCTGTTTCCTCCTTCATTTAAGTACAATAATTTTGCTTGCTTGGTTGGTTTATAATGCAAAAATGTTTGAGTCTGGACTGCACCAATTATTCATAGATTTTTTTTTTTGTATCCTTCATTCCAGCCAGCTGCAAATAAGTAATATGTATTTCATCTATGAGGGAACACATTTTTTTTAATTCTATTTCCACTATAAACAAAGATAATTTATCAATCATGTTTCTTATTTTTGAAAGGTAATTATTATTTGTTAATGTCAGTAATGTATTGAGCTTCTTTACTTCTTCACATATTTTTATAGCCCATCCTCACTGGTTCTGTAGCTGTTGGATCTGGCCTTTCCTGGCATAGAACTCTCCCACTCTGTGCAATCGGAGGAGACCACAAGCTGTTGTTTTGGGTGACTGAAATGTAAAATAAATTTTCTGTGTACTTCAGATCGATAAAACTGTATTTTTAGTACATATTTTGGAGAATTCCTTATTTTTATATCAAATACATACTACCAGCTCTAGAAATGTTCCATTTGTTGCTTTTTGTTAAAATGTTGATGGTTTGAAAAATTATTTTCCTACTCTATTCTCTCAGTGTGTGTATTTGTTTTAATCATCTAAGACTACAGTTGACTCAGCAGCTCTAGAAGAGATAAGGAACATAATGCTTTTGATTTTATCACAGGATTTTCCAAAGTGTATCCTATCTTCTGTACATTACATATATGCTATTTTCCTTATTCTCAAAGACACAAACATTTACAAAAGGGGAAAAAGGTCTCTCATCTCAGTGTATCTCTGGAAGTGGTTGAATGTATGTGTGTGAGCATATGCATTTCTGTTAGCAGTCTGTATGTGAAGGAGTCTTATTACAACCTCAGTAATTCTAAAGGATTATTATTCAATTTAATATAAGAAATGATTTTCAATTTCTTTAAAATGTGATTATGTTACTCAACCCTATTTATTATATGCAAATTCCTTTTGACTGGACTTCTCAACATTCTCAGAACATCTGGTGTGTGAGATAAAGCTTGAAAAATGACTTATAATTTAATACTTTTAACAACCTCTGCCTTTTATAAATCTTCACCATTCTTATCAAACTTAAATGTTTTTGAGATGTCACCTATTGACGATGGAACTATATTCACCGTTTCCAAGATCATTGAAATGAACGTTGTGTAAGGCACATGTCCTGTTTTAGTGACACATCAAGATCTAATCAGAAGAGTATGAGTTAAATAAATTTCTACAAACTCTTCATTCTTGAGAGTTAATGCCCTCTCTGAAGCTGCATTTCCTCCTTTGAAATGAAGATAGGAATCACTGTCTCATGGAATTACTGTGAAGATTAAGCAAAGGTAAATGAAAATGCCTAACATGTCTCACACAGTTCAGGGATGTGTAGGTATTATTAAATTTACTTCAGAAAGAGGTAGTTCTTGCTTTTGAGGAACTGGAAATTTATTTTTCATTCATAATGCCAATAAATATTTTTTACTCAAGTTTTACTATTCATAAGATACCTTAAGTATCTTAACGGAATCAAAATTAAGAGATAGGGAATTGTTAGAGGTAATTTTTTTAATTTAGTAAACTTGCATAATCATGTAAATGGTATAAACTGTTACATGCTTTAAAGTACAGATGAAAATTACATAGCATAGCAATTTCCAATTTAATTATTTAATACATTAAAATATTATTACCAAGTATTAGAAGGAGTTTCTTTTACCCCTTCATAAGCAGATTTTGAATTTAAGGCAAGGGTGAAGGAATTTTTACGTGGTTCCCATTAACAGTCTCTGTGATGGGACAGAGAACCCTAAAAGCATTAAGATAGGCCAAAGAATTTGTAAGAATTTGTCTTTACAGGAGTTCCATTGTGGCACAGTGAAAAGAAAATCTGACTAGAAACCATAAGATTGCAGATTCAATCCCTGGCCTCACTCAGTGGTTTAAGGATCCAGTGTTGCCGTGAGCTGTGGTGTAGGTTACAGATGCAGCTCAGATCCTGCATTGCTGTGGCCGTGGTGTAGGCTGGCAGCTGCAGCTCAGATTTGACCCCTAGCATGGGAACTTCCAGATACCACAGGTGTGGCCCTAAAAAGCAAAAAGCAAAAAAAAAAAAAGAAAGAAAAAGAAAATAAAAAAATGTGACCTGAGCTTTTGCACACCAAAGGAAACCATTTACAAAATGAAAAGATGACCCACAGAATGAGGAAAAAAAAACTTTACAAAGCAACCGACAAGGAGTTAATCTCCAAAATATACAAACATCTCATACAGCTTTATATCAAAAAAATAAGGGAGTTTCCCTTCATGGCGCAGCAGAAACGAATCTGACTAGGAACCGTGAGGTTGTAGGTTTGATCCCTGGCCTTGCTCAGTGGATTAATGATCCAGCATTGCCGTGAGCTGTGGTGCAGATCGCAGACGCGGCTCAGATCTCACATGGCTGTGGCTGTGGCATAGGCTGGCAGCTACAGCTCCGATTAGACCCCTAACCTGGGAACCTCCATATGCCACGGGCGCAGCCCTAAAAAGCAAAAAATAAAAAAATAAACCCAATTAAAAAATGGTCAGAATGTAGTTCCTCTTTTGACTCAGTGGTAATGAACACGACCACTAGGATGTGGGTTTGATCCCTGGCTTTGCCCAGTGGGTTAAAGATCCGGCATTGCTCTGAGCTGCAGTATAGGTCACAGATGAGGCTGGGATCTGGTGTGGCTGTGGCTGTGGCATAGGCCAACAACTGCAACTCTGATTTGACTCCTAGTGTGGGAACTTACATATGCCGCAGGTGCGACCCTAAAAAGAAAAAAATAAAGGTCAGGATCTAAACAGACATTTCTCCAAAGACAGACAGATGGCCCAAAAACATAAAAGGTGTGCATCATAACAAATTGAGAAGTGCAAATCAAAGCTAAAATGAGCTCTTGCCTCATACCAGTCAGAATAGCCATCTTCAAAAAGTCTACATAAACTGTAAATGCTAGGGAGGGTTTGGAGAAAAGGGAATGCGCCTACAGTGTGGAAATGTAAGCTGGTGCAACCACTATGGAGAACAGTAAAGAGGTTCCCTAAAAAACTAAATATGTAACTACTATATGATCCAGCAAAGCCCCACTCCTGGGCTTATATCGGGAGAAAACCATAATTCAAAATGTACGTGCTTCCCAGTGTTCATTGCAGCACTATTTAAAATAGCCAAGACATGGAAGCGACCTAAATGTCCATCAACAGAGGACTGGATAAAGAAGATATGGTACATATATACAATGTAATATTAGTCACAAAAACAAGAAATAATGCCATTTGCAGCAACATGGATGGACCTAGAAATTATCACACTAAGTGAAGTCGGTGAATGACAAATATATAAAATTACTAATATGTGGAATCTAATAGAAATGATACAATAGAATTTACAAAGCAGAAAAGGAATCAAAGATTTTGAAACCAAACTTATATTTACCAAAGGGAAAACGTGGGGGTAGGGAGGCGGAGGGATAAATTACAGGGTTGGGATTGATACATACACACAACTACATACACAATAGACAGGGAACAGTGACCTACTTTATAGAACAGGGAAATTTACCCAGTACTGTGTGGTAACTTATATGGGAAAAGAATCTGAAAAGGAATGGATTATGTACATGTATAACTGATTTACTTTGCTGTATGCCTGAAATTAATACAACTTTGTAAGTCAACTATAATAATTTTTTTTAATTTATTTCAAAAAATAAGGCATAATGATCTATCTCAAAAAATGGTTATTAATTATTTGTAAATTAATAAGGTGACTCTGAGACATTCTCAAGATATGAGATGTCTTTACCTCTTAGTTTCAGTAGTGGTATATATTTTATCCTGAGTAAGCACTGAGAAGTCTCACATTCTCTTTCTTTAGATCTCACTTATAGGCAATCTGACCATTTTCTAGCTTCAGACTTTTTTTTGTTAAACTTAGGTATGTTCAATGGTATGGTATTCTTTTTCCTTAGTAAACTTTGTTGATAGTAAACTACGTTCTTTTCTTAAAAAAAAAAAAAAAACCTTTATATTTGACAGACTTTTTTTTTGTCTTTTTGCCTTATCTAGGGCCGCACCCACGGCATATGGAGGTTCCCAGGCTAGGGGTCTAACAGGAGCTGTAGCTGCCGGCCTTCGCCACAGCCACAGCAACGCGGGATCCGAGCCGCGTCTGCGACCTACACCACAGCTCACGGCAACACCGGCCCTTAACCCACTGAGCAAGGCCAGGGATCGAACCCACAACCTCATGGTTCCTAGTTGGATTCGTTAACCACTGAGCCACGACGGCAACTCCTTTCCTTTTTTTTTTTTTTTTTTTTTTTTTAAACGGAGGTTCCCAAGTTAGGGGTCGAATCAGAGCTGTGGCGGCCAGCCTAACAGCGTAGGCCACAGCCACAGCAACGCGGGATCCGAGCCGCGTCTGCAACCTACACCACAGCTCACGGCAGTGCTGGATCCTTAACCCACTGAGCGAAGGCAGGGATTGAACCTGTATCCTCATTATCCATGAGTCAGATTCACTAGTCAGATTCGTTTCCTCTGAGCCACGATGGAAACTCCGTAAACTGTTTAAATTAGACTAAGACAAGAGGAAATGTTTAATGGGGAATTAATTATAGGTCATTGCTTCTAGTTCCTGGTAAATGATACGAGATCTGATTGTGTGTGTGTGTGTGTGTGTCCCCTAGTTTTAGTTTTTCCATGTTTGTTTATAAATATGTCTATGAGGTTTTCCTTCTGTTGAAATTAAGTTTTCCTCAGGATTGCTTCACTTACAAACACTGTAGAAAAAAAAAAGTTATGCTTGTGCTCTAAAACTTGTATTATTTAGGACTGTTGAAGCAAAAGTTAGGATATCACAAATGTGCAAGATGTCAGAACTAAATCCTGCTCGTTCAAGCTGATGGGATCATAAGTCTCATTTTATTTTTATGATTTGGCTTGTACGTTGTGAATATTTCAGTCTCTCCCATGCCAAAAACACAAAATCGCACACCCATGCTCTCCAATTTGTTTCTTAGTTTGGTAATTTGTGACTACATATTGACACTGACCTAGAAACGTTCCTGTTGCTGTTTTAAATCTCACGTCAGTGGAGAAGAAATTGAAATCTGGTTTGCACATTTGTGTCTGGGTTTTTGTAACTGTCCAAAATCTGACATTATCCCAGAGATGCTGATTGGGAAGTTATGAGATGTATTGTGCCCAACACTAATTTCTGAAGAGAGAAAAATTGTTTGCTCCAAATTTTTCCCCGTATTTTTCTGTGGCTCAAAAAGTTAAATTCATTTTAACCCATCTTTAGACCACACCAGTAATACCCTTAGTTCTGGGCCCAAATAAGATTTTGAAAGTGAAAATGACCATCATGATGGTCCATAACCACACATTCCTGATGAGAGCTTGGTCAAGTCTTCAGAAGCCACATTCTGTTCCAGTATATCTTTATCAAGCTGTTGGTGTTCTCAACAACAGGGATGGGAGAGAACACTCTGTTTCTTTAATCTAACACCTTGCTGATTCAAAAACATTTATTTTAAAAGGCGCTGGAAAAGAATTTCAAAACAGCTAGCATACGTTTCTAATTATACACTTAAAGAAATATGCCATTTAAAACAGGTCGAGGTTTTCTTTTATTATTAACATGACTTTAATTTTTAGCAACCGGTTGTTCACTAAGCACAGTAACACAACAAAACAATTAGGATATCAGCTTTGAGGATCCTATTTCACAAAAGGAAAACCAAATACACATCCCTGGCACTTGATGACATCTCTGTTACTCAAACTCAAACAATTTTTGCATGCATGGACACAGACTTCATAGGAAATCCAAAGCATTGAATGTACTTGCTGAGTTTTTCAGCTGTCCTTTGAACTATGTTATAATAAAAACAATTGTTGCCCTTATGTAGGATCAAGTTACATTTCTTTGGATGAGTTTATTTCTGTTTAACTTATATCTTTGTTATATTGCTGTTTGCCTTCTCATCTAATTTTTAACAGAATAGACTACCTTGAAACTTGTAACATTTATATAAGCTTGTAAAATCCATATGAACAATGGTAAATAAAAGGGGAGGCCACCAGGTTTCTCTGCCTTTGCAAACAATTTGAGAAATACAATAGATTTAAAGATGTATGAAATAAGCATTTCTACCAACTGCAGTTTTAGTGCTGTACTGAGTGCCTCTTTCCTTCCTTTGTAGCAAAAGACAATAAATGCTGATCTCTTTGCTTCTAATGGTGGTTAAACACAAAACTTTGATCTTTCTTATAAACACAGCTGTTGTCGTATCATGGAGCCAAATCCAGACAAGATTAGATTTTGGCCCAAATTAAGGTTATTCTCTGCAACCATCTCAAGGAGAGCTTTCTAATACTGTTTTAGGAAATGTCTGTTTTTGAAACAGTGTATAAAGGAAATAAGCCCCAGACAACTAACCTCTAAAGTAAGCCAGAGGCAACTAGTGATAAATTACAACCCAGTGATAAAGAAGGTAGACTTGTAGAAACAAATTAGTTCACTTTGGTTAATTTGTGCTTAGACTATAACTTTAAGAAATTAATTTCTTAATTGACATTACGTTTAGACCAGGCCAATACAAGGTTTTGTTTTTTTTTGTTTGTTTAATTGTTTTGCTTTTTAGGGCCGCGCTTGCAGCACATGGAGGTTCCCAGGCTAGGAGTCAAATTGGAGCTACAGCTGCTGGCCTACACCACAGCCACAGCAATACAGAATTTTAACCCACTGAGCGAGGCCAGGGATCGAACCCACAACCTCATGGTTACTAGTCGGATTCATTTCTGCTGTGCCACAATAGGAACTCCATAAGTTATTTTTTAAAGAACTTCTTTCTACCATCTTTTCTTACTTTAATGCTCCTTTGGTTAATTGCTAATCCCTTCTATTCTAGTACTTATGAAAACGATGTTTATTACAGATAAAATAACATTTTTGTCACAATTGTCTTCTGTTTGTTTTTTTGGTTTTTTTTTTTTTTTTTTTTTTTTTTTTTTTTTTTTTTTGCCTTTTGTCTTTTTAGGGCTGCACCCTGGGCATATGGAGGTTCCCAGGCTAGGGGTCGAATCCCAGTTGTAGCTGCCAGCCTGCACCACAGCCACAGCAATGCCAAATCCGAGCTGTGTCTGCAACCTGCACCACAGCTCACAGCAACGCTGGATCTTAACCCACTAAGCGAGGCCATGGATGGAACCCGCATCCCCATGGATACCAGTCGGGTTTATTTATTAATCACTGAGCCACGATGGGGAATGCCAATAATTGTTGTATAATCACTTAGCTCACTTTGATTTACAGCCTACCAAAAAACAAAACAAAACAAAATTTTTTTTCCATTAAGATTTATACTCTGAAATGTTAAATACTTTGCCGGATGCTCTACAGCTGATTCTCCTGCAGGCTGGACACAGGTGCCTCAAGCTGTGTTGTGAGTAGCTAATGCTGCTTTCCTCTCCAAATTAATATACCAAGGAAAACATCTGTGGAATCATCTTTCACTTGAAATCTATAGAGCATCTAATAAGATACCCCTGGCACTTGATTTTGAACAAGTACAGGACCTGCCCATATCCATAGCTGCTTCGGGAGTCTCATCCCATCCTGGCTTCCCCCACAAACACATTAAACTCCAAACCCCTGGAGCATTTCTGGAATTCTGTTAGTGTTTTTATTCCTTTCCCCATCGTTCCACCCACCTGCCATGGTAACTAAGATGTGATCATATGTGTTTATAATCTTTGCAAAACCCTGAGTCATTGCTTCCAACCTGTTGATGGCAAATAACTGGAAGAATATGAAATTATCAGAAACCTTTCTCAATATTCATTTTACCACTATCAAAATCCTCTGTTTTTTCTTTGAATCTATGAATTCCTGGGATCCCGAGATAACATAGCCCCCATATCAAACTGCACAGATAATTTAAGCAAGGTTGACCCAGGTATCCTCCCATTTCCCACGTCCTCTCCCAAAACACCTTTAACAGGTAGCTGAGGAATGAGCCTGCCAGTGGACCCTTCCCTCCAGTTCAAAGAGAGTGGTTTTTGAAGATCTCATTCAGAGGTTTTGAGAGGGTTTAAAAGTTCCCGGATATGTCAGGGTGTACCTGTCATCTTAGTATCTATTTTGTGACCATAGGTTTGGCTCCAGCGTTCACATGAAAGCCAGAATACTTCAGTTATTACTGTCTATGTAATATGTTAAGAGGCAAGATTTTCTAAGGCAGGATGTATTATGGGAAAACTAAAAGAACCTGGCCTGGAAGATAAAAGGGAGTCTTTGCATGAAAATTTGGGATTTTAAGATGGACTTCCCAATATAGTTAACCCACTTCCATTTAATATTCCCATTTTAAATCCTCAACAATGTATTCAGTCAATGAATGTTAAATATCGAGCCACGATCATCTGGAGTCCTTCAAAAATTTTTTTTCTATTAAAAAGTGCTTCTCATACTGGAAAGTGTTGTGAACCACTTTCCGAGACTGACTGGCTGATACATTCTGGCCCAGTCATTTTTTAAAGAGTAATAGAAAAAAATTCTAATATGATCGTTTTGAATTCTAGAAACAAGGCTACAGAAAGAAATGTTGATATTGAATTTACACAGTAGTTTCAAGTGATTTTATGAGGTTGTGATTCAAAATAACCTGACCACTTTAAGGAGTCCAGGTGCTGAGTCATTTATTGAAGTAGCCAGAGGACGTTAACTAGAAGCAGCTGATAGTGGCATCACTTGCTGCTTTTAAAAAATAAATAAATAAATTCAGAGGGTTATTTATCAAGAGGACAGAGTACCATAGAAAGCATACAAAGCTAATGCCTACCTCATGTATTCCCCAAGACTGGGGGGAAAAAAATCTGACTTAGTGAATTCAAGATAAAATACCTTGGCTCAAACATGGCAATGGTTACCCCCCCCCTTTTTTTTTTTTTGCTTCTTAGCGCTGCACCTGTGGCTTATGGAAGTTCCCAGGCTAGGGTCAAATCGGAGCTACAGCTGCTGGCCTAGCCACAGCCACAGCAATGCGGAATCTGAGCCGTGTCTGCAACATACACCACAATTCACAGCAACACTGTATCTTCAAAGCACTGAGCAAGACCAGGGATCGAATCTGCATTCTCATGGATTCTAGTTGGGTTCATTAACCACTGAGCCATGAACTCCAATGGTTACTTCTAAGACGAGAAATTACGGGTGACATTTTTCCTTCATATGCTTTTCTCTTTACATTTTCTTTACTAAATATTTAATATTTAACTTTTAAATAAATAAAAGTTAAATATTTAAATTAAAAAGTTAAATATTTAAATTTTGTAATACATTCCTTTTTTTTTTTTTTTTTTTTTTTTTTTTTTTTTTTTTTTTTTTTTTTTTTTTTTTGCTTTTTAAGGCCTCACCCGCTGCATATGGAGTTTCCCAGGCTAGGGGTCGAATTGGAGCTACAGCCGCTGACTTACACTACAGTCACAGCAACGCCAGATTTGAGCTGCATCTGCAACCTACACCACAGCTCATGGCAATGCTGTGGGATCGAACCTGCAACCTCATGGTTCCTAGTTGGATTTGTTAACTGCTGTTCCACAATGGGAACTCCTTGTAATACATTCTTAACTTAAACAGATAGTTATCTGTCATGTGAATGGCTCTGTAATGGGTATAAGCGTATATAAAGAAATGGAAACTGGCCTCTGACCTCAAAGAAATTATAAGGTGGTTGGCAATACCACATGGTCACAAAAAATAAAGGTAGCATGTACTAGGTCTCAAGTGAGTGATGAAAGCAAGAAGCTTTAGGAGTTCCCACTGTGGCACAATAGGTTAAGGATCCAGTGTTGTCTCTGCAGAGGCAGGGGTTTGATCTCAGGCAGGCACAGTGGAATAAGGATCCGGCTTTGCAGCAGCTGTGGTGTAGGTTGCAGCTGCAGTTCAGATTTGATCCCTAACTCAGGAAATTCCATATGCTGCAGGTGTCACCAAAAAAAAAAGTCAAAAAACTTCATACAAATTAAAAGAAGAGAAATGGCAGTTAAGAAGACACTTGCATTTGAGGGAAACTTGTTTCCTCTGAAGTGGGGTGCAGTATATTATGGATTATTAAAACAGGAGGTTTAAGGAGGTTTGATTGGGATTCTGAATGAGGAATGATTAGATCCTCCCTCCCAAATACCTTCTCTATGGTTTGCATAGCCAGACAGCCACTCCTTCCCTTTTGATCAGTTTTTAAAAACTTATTTATTTATTTATTTATTTATTTATTTATTTATTTATTTATGTCACACTGGTGGCATAAAGAAGTTCCCTGGCCAGGGACTGAATCCCAGCTGCAGCTGCAACCTATGCCACAGTTGCAGCAATGCCAGATCTTTAACCCACTACCCTGGGCTGAGGATCAAACCCACACTGCCCCAGAGACAATGCCAGATGCTTAACCCACTGTGCCACAGCAGGAACTCCTGACCACTTCTTGAGAAACTGAATGAGACTCTAGACCTAGAAGTGAGCTGTCCTGCTGAAACTATTATGTGGCTGTGGCTGAAAGGCTACATACTGAAAGGTGAGTGTTCTGTTTTTTCTTTCTTTTTTTTTTTTTTTTTTTTTTTTTTTGACAAAGGGCATGCAAAGGCTCCCAGGCCAGGGATCAAACCCATGCCATGGCAGTGACCTGAGCCACAGAAGTGACAATGCAAGATCCTTCACCCCCTGTGCCACAAGGGAATTCTGAGTGTTCTTTTTTTCTAGGATTCTACAATTGTGTTTGTAGCATCTGTTCATCACAGGGACAATTAACTGTATTTTATCATTTTCTCTATTCCTGAAGCTGTGGTATTTGTGGCCTTATAGACTCTGGGAAAGACTGGATCTTCCAAGACTAGCTAGTCCAAAGACAGTCAAACAATTTACTTGAAAGCATGTTTTTCATGTGCAACCCAACCAATCAGAGGCCATTACCCTCAACCATCTCCTTACCTAAACTCTCATACCCTAAGCCAGTATTTCCTCTGCCCCAAATCAACCCAGGGCCAGGCACATACAGCAGAGAGCGCTCCCATGCCCCAAAGCCCACTGGAATCATTCACACCAGCCAGTCTTCACCTGTTTCTCCTGCCCTACCTTGCCTTTCCCACAGAAATACCAATAAAGGATAACGCCTAGGCTTTCCTCTGGTTCCTGCTTCTGTCTCCCTTCTAACTTAAATCTGACGTTTCTCCTTTGGCCCTGTGTGACATGGCACAACCTTCTCTTGGGAAATGTAAGTAACACAGTGTTTCAATGGTATTAACCTTTCTGTTATCACTCAGTCACCTCCACAAATTAAAGTCTATGGGTACAAATGCAACAGAAGGAACTTTCCCCAATCCCCTTAAAGAAAGCAAGCTTTCTTAGTCATTAGGCTTTGTGCTCTTTTATTGGGGACTCCCTGCTCCACACTGTGAATATCTTCAGATCGCTTCTCTTGAGGTACTCCACTTTGGTAGAAGAATCCAGTCTCCTGCCTAGATAAGCCTACAACCCACCTTTCTGAGTGAAATTAGGAAAGCCACAATTAAAAGAAGGAGCCTGAAACAATGGATTTTTAACTAGGCTAGATATAGTCTAGCCTGGAATGAATAACTAGGCTAGAACTCCTTTATTTAACCAAGCCCCAATAGATGATTTGTATCACTCCTGAGGGTTGCGGGAACAGGAAGAAGAAACATTTACATTTATTTTCCCACTATTCTGAACCAACACTATACCTCTAACTGTTCAATCTGAAGCAAAGCAGGAAAAAAACAAAAAAGAAAAATTGGAACTCAGTGCTCGTGATTTCCCTAAGAACCTATTCATGAAGAAATTAAGTGATTTTCTAGTCACAGGCTCTGAAACCATAACTATTGAAAAATGCTGGGAGTTCTTGTCGTGGCTCAGTGGTTAACGAATCCGACTAGGAACCAGGAGGTTGTGGGTTTGATCCCTGGCCTTGCTCAGCGGGTTAAGGATCTGGCGTTGCCGTGAGCTGTGGTGTAGGTCACAGACACAGCTTGGATCTGGCGTTGCTGTGGCGTAGGCCCGCGACTACAGCTCTGATTAGATCCCTAGCCTGGGAACCTCCATATGCCTTGGGTCCGGCCCTAGAAAAGGCAAAAAAAAAAAAAAAGAAAGAAACCAAACCGCTTTGAAGAACTTCTCTTAATTGGCCAATTGAAGGTAAGTTCATATTTTTATAGTTCTATACCTACATATGTTCAACCTGATTAAATTAGGGCCCAGGGGTCCATCTGGCACTAAGTGTGTTAAAAATAACAAAAACAAACACGGAATATTTATACATTTATTAACGAATGACTCCGCTGCTTAACAAAACACAAGACTAAGCAGAGGGATAACCTCAAACAGTCGCGACGCTTCACGTCTCCCCCCCGCCCCAACCGCCATTTTTGAAATCTTGCGAGAATCTCAGCCTTTCTAGACCCGGCGCCCTCGGTCTACGTCACAATCCGTACTGAAACTACCAATCCCAGAATGCCTTGCGAAGGGGTGGGTTCTCTGGGAGCTGCCGAGTGATTGGCGAGAAGAGGCGTTTCCTTCCGGCGGAAAGAGCCCGGGAGGCGGGGACTGGGGGGGAGGTGTTCGCACGCTATTACCGGGTTGGGCGGGCCGGGTAGGGGAGGCGTGTGTGGTTGAGCCCCGGGTCCCGTGCCTGTTGAGGAGATGGATGAGGATGGGCTTCCTCTCATGGGGTCAGGCATAGACCTGACTAAGGTTTGTAAAAAACGGAGCTTTGTAAAAGATCTTCGGTGACCTGGGAGGATGATGGGGAAGGGACGCCGGGTTCCCAGGGAATGCACATCTCTCTACGCCCAAGGCTGTGCTGGGCCTGTCTTCCGTTTCTCTCGGGAGGGAGAGCCCCACAGTTGCCCTTTAAAGAGGTCCCTCCTGAACTAAGGAAAGGCGGGGTCAGTGTAGTGTAGCCTTCACTTTCCATGTCACGAGTCCTTATCCTCAAGGGTGAACCGCTGGCGACACGGGCCAGTTCCGACCTCTAACCCTACCTCTTTTATTCGGCCCTTAAGGTTTTCGTGTGTTTACTTGTTGCCTATACCCGCGCAAGTTCGCTCTTGTGAATCCAGAGCCCTTTCTTAAACTTTGCAGCGTCTGTCAGTCTTTGAACACCCCATCCCCAACAGATTAGGAAAACAAGTTAATGACTATTGGCAGTACTTCCAGTAACTAGTCACACAGCGAAACGTCCCATTATTAATATCGAGGGGATTGCACGGTGTACGTTCCTCCTGTACGGATCATGTTTATTTTTACGTAACACAGGTGCCAGCTATTCAACAGAAAAGAACGGTGGCATTTCTAAACCAATTTGTGGTGCACACTGTACAGTTCCTCAACCGCTTTTCTACAGTTTGTGAGGAGGTAGGTCCAGTGATGTTGGTCTAATGTGTAACCCAGATACCACCTCGCACTTTCGAAGGTAACACATGACTAAAACAAGATTTACAGTGTGTGTATTCATATATCATGACCTCTTCTCACCCAATTATTATAATATACCTTAAATCTGCTTTTATTCTATTACCATCCTTCCTGCAGCCCATCTCTGCTGAATTAAACTTCTGGATACCTTTGCGAAACAGTTCAGTAAGGCTTATTGTAACTAAAGTTAACGAGGAATTCCAGTATTTCACAGTTAAAAACATTTTTTTTATTTTGAAATTGGTTTTATGTTTCTCTTACCTCAAAGATTTACATTTTAAATGTACATTGTTTCAGTTTATATTATTTTACATTGCTTGATCCAAAAGATGATTGAGGAGGTAGCCTAGACAGGTAACTTTAGCATCAAAGATCGTTATGGAAATAAAAGTAAAAATACAGAGTTCCCTGGTGGTGCAGTGGGTTAAGGATCTGGCTTTGTCACTGCTGTGGCTCGGGTCACTGCTGTGGCTCAGGTTTGATCCCTGGCCCTGGAACTTCTGCATGCCACAGGTCAGGGCAAAAAAAAAAAAATTAATAAATAAAATACTTTGTGCATATGATTTGTGAAGTAAGGATCAAGTAGCTTGGTTACGGGTTAGGTACCAGATCTAAGGACTCCTCTGTCTTATAAAAAGCTAAGAAAGAGAATGGGTTGAAATTAGGTTTAAGAAAGAAGAACGGGAACAAGGAAATAGAACAACTATTCTGAAACCAAGAGGTGTTGTTCTTTCGCAGTTTTCTTTAACTCTTGAGAATCACGTTAAACCTTAGGGCCCCATTTTGGTGTCATGAACCACCTGAGTGCTGGCGTTACTGTACCGCATTTGACTGAGTATCCTTGCCAATCAAATCCTTGAATAGAGACTGTTCGTAGAGGGGTGGTTGCTGCCTAAAAGGTGCAAGAGTCAAGATTATTGTTGCTGGGAACAGGATACACATATACACTTTAATGTTAAAGAAAATCCCTCCATTGGTATGACAGTATTTCTCTATGCTTGCAAATTCTACTTTCTAAAAGTTCAGTGACCTCTTAAAGCTAAATACCCTTTTAGGGATGCTTAAACAGAAATTAAAATGATCTCATTAAGAAGACAAGGTCTGGAGTTCCTTTGGGGCACAGCAATTTAAGGATCTGGTGTTGTCACTGCAGTGGCTTGTGGTGCTGCTGTGGCGTGGGGTTTGAGCCCTGAAAAAAAAAAAAAAGAAATCAAGGCCTGCTGCAGGTAATACCATGAGCATACCCAGAAACTTCCCAGTCCTACCCAGTCTCCTAGTTTTTGTACAGTATATGATGTAGCTCCATTCCAGATGCATTTTGATTGGACATAGTAAAAATGTTTCCAAGAAGTTAACTAGTAAATACCAGTTTTTGTCAGTTGAATTATTATTAACTTCTGCTTGTGAAGCTATTGTAAAATCTTATGATTAAGTTTTAAAAATAAAGCAAATAAACACACCCCTCCTCCCAAGAGAGGAAAATGTGATAATTACAATTGAGTCAATTAAACAATATTTAGTTCATTATGTCTTTTTTTTTTTTTTTTTTTGCCTTTATGTAGAGCCGCACCCATGGCATATGGAGGTTCCCAGGCTAGGGGTCTAACAGGAGCTGTAGCTGCCGGCCTTCACCACAGTCACAGCAATGCGGGATCCGAGCCGCCTCTGCAACCTACACCACAGCTCACAGCAACGCCGGATCCTTAACCCACTGAGCAAGGCCAGGGATCGAACCCGCAACCTCATGGTTCCTGGTCGGATTTGTTTCTGGTGTGCCACGACAGGAATTCCTAATTATCTGTTTTTTAGAATTACAGAAACCCAGATGTAGAGAAGCTTAAATCATTTGCTTAGTCATTTAATCATTCACTCACCATATATTTGAGTGCATGGTATTTCTAGCTGCAGTAGCCACTCTAACTTGCCCACAGTTACACAGTTAGAAAGTAAAAGAGCTGGGATTTCTACTCTGGTTTATTAACTAAAAAAAACAAAACTGTCTCAGTCTCCTGTTACATTGCACCATCTGATCTGAATTAAGAGGCGTGTTTACATCATTCTCAAGTGAGAGACAGCAGTGTCTTCTTTAGAGCTATTTTAAAATTTAGATTTGTATTCTCTTCTTTGCTATGCCACATCTATTTGATATAATGCCTTTTTTGATGGGAAAATTTCAAGGGGTATAATATATACCCTTCAAAGTGCCATTTTCTCCCAAGTAAGGACCAGTATAGTTTTGTTTGTTTTGAATTTTTTTTTCCTTTTGTAGCCAACCCACAGCATATGGAGTTCCTAAGCCAGGGATCTGATCTAAGCCACAGTTGCGACCTGTGTCACAACTGAGGCGACAATGGATCCTTTAACCCACTGTGTTGCCCCTACATCCTGCCACTGCAGAGACTTCCTGACACCCTGGTGCTAGTGCGGGAACTCCTGTAGCTTTTTGAAATGTTTGTTAATTTGTTAATGGCACCTATTGTGGTCTTTGTTTAGGTAACGCCTTAAATAAGAACCAAAACAACTATATTTCTCTCAATAAAAATGAATCTCGGAGTTCCCATCATGCTCAGCAGAAATGAATCTGACTAGTATCCATGGAGATGCAGGTTCGATTCCTGGCCTCACTCAGTGAGTTAAGGATCCAGAGTTGCCATGAACTGTGGTGAAGTTCGCAGACGTGGCTCAGATCCCACGTTGTTGTGGCTGTGGCGTAGGCTAGCAGCCACAGCTCTGATGCAACCCCTAGCCTGGGAACCTCCATATGCCTGAGGTGTGGTGTAGGTCACATATGCATCTTGGATCTGGTGTGGCTGTGGCTGTGACACAGGCCGGCAGCTGCAGCTCCAATTCAGCCCCTGGCCTGGGAACTTCCATATCCTGGGGGCGGCCCTAAAAAGCAAAAGATAAAAATAAATAAATGAAAACTTTCTTGGTACTAGGCTACATTGTAACACTTCTAATGATTAGAACCAGGGTAGGAGAAAAGTTAGAATACAGAAAAAGCAAAGTAGTTGAATCAGACCCAAGTTACAGTTTCTTACTGTCATCTCTTCTTCCTTCACAAGTTCCCAGTAAGCATTTTTTTTCTGACCCTAATCAGCAAAATCTTGTGGCAGTCTGCTGGGACTGCACATTTTAAATGGGAAGAGGTGGAGGACAGTACCAGTTGTAGGCATGGTGCAAATAATACAGCAGAAATTTAACCTTATTGTGAATTTTAAAGGTATTCAACATACTGGCCAGTCAGGTGTGTTATTTTGACTCAGAATTGTAATATGCCTCGAATAGTAGGGTTTTTTTTTTATAACAATGAATTTTATTTCAATTATAGGTATACAAAGATCATCACAATTCAATGTGATAGATTTTGTGTCCCAAACCCACAGGGCATCCCCCCACACCCCAGAGATTGTCTTATTTGAAAAACCAAGGTTTTCCAAAATCTGTGAGTCCTTGTCTGTTCTTCAAAGAAGTTCATTGTGTCTCTTTAGTTTCCACATGTAAGCAGCAGCATTCGGTGTTGCTGTCTAATTGTCTGGCTTGTTTCACGACGCATGATAAATTCTAGGTCCATCCATGTTGCTGTAAATGTTGTTATTTCGTTCCTTTAAATGGCTGAGTAATATTCCATTGTGTGTATATACCATATCTTCCCTATCTACTCCTCTGTCGATGGGCATTTAGGTTGTTTCCATGACCTGGCTTCTTCTCTCTCTAGCTGCTTTAGATGTTAAGTTAGGTTGTTTATGTGAGCTTTTTTGTTTCCTGAGGTAGGCTTGTATTGCTATAAACTTTCCTCTTAGAACTGCGTTTGCTGCATCCCAGAGGTTTTGGAGTGTCGTGTCTTTGCTGTCATTTGCTTCTAGGTATTTTTTAATTTCCTCTTTGATTTCTTCAGTGATCCATTGGTTGTTTAGTAGCATGTTGTTTAGTCTCCACGTTTGTATTTTTTGCCATTTTTTTCTTGTTGTTGATTTTCAGTCATATAGCATTGTGGTCAGAGAAGACGCTTGATATGATTTCAATTTTCTTAAAGTTACTGAGGCTTGATTTGTAGCCCAGGATGTGATCAATCTTAGAGAATGTTCCATGCACACTTGAGAAGAATGTGTATTCTGTTGCTTTTGGATGGAATGTCCTATAAATACCTATTAAGTCCATCTGATCTAATGCTTCATTCAGGGCCTGTGTTTCCTTATTGATTTTCTGCCTGAATGACCTGTCCATTGCTGTAAGTGGGGTGTTAAAGTCCCCCACTATGATGGTGTTATTGTTGATTTCTCCTTTTAAGTTTGTTAGCAGTTGCCTTATATATTGTGATCCTATGTTGGGTGCATAGATATTTAAAATTATTATATCTTCTTCTTGGATTGATCCTCTGATCATTATGTAGTGCCCTTCCTTGTCTCTTAAAATGTTCTTCATTTTAAAGTCTATTTTGTCTGATAGGAGTATTGCTACTCCAGATTTCTTTTGATGCCCGTTTGCATGGAATATTTTCTTCCATTCTCTCACTTTCAATTTGTATGTGTCTCTAGAAGTGAAGTGGGTCTCTTGAAGACAGAATATATATGGGTCTTGTTTTTGTACCCATTCAGCTAGTCTATGTCTTTTGGTTGGGGCATTCGGTGCATTAGCATTTAAGGTAATTACTGATATATATGCTCTTATTGCCATTGTATTAGCTGTTTGGGGGTTTTGTTTCTCTTTTTTTTTACCCTGAAGTTTTGATATGAGTCTATATACAAATGAGATTGTTTTAAGTTATTGGTTTCTTAATTGCACGTGCGTCTCCAGTGACCTGCATTTGTGCTCTCTTCTCACGATTTCTGATTTTGTTTGTATAATTGTGCATGGATGTTTTAGTATCTTTACTGTATATATGCCTTTCCTGGTGAGCCTTGTCATTTGTGGTGTTTTTATTTCTGGTTGTGGCCTTTTCTTTTCTGACTAGAGAAGTTCCTTTAGGATTTGTTGTAAAGCTGGTTTAGTGTTGCAGAACTCTCTTAGCTTTTGCTTATCTGTAAAGGTTTTGATCTCACCTTCAAATCTGAATGAGAGTCTTGCAGGGTAAAGCAATCTTGGTTGGAAGTTTTTCCTTTCATCACATTAAGTTATCATGCCACTCCCTTCTAGCCTGCAGAGTTTCAGCTGAAAAATCTGCTGATAACCTTATTGGGGTTCCCTTGTATGTCATTTGTTTCTTTTCCCTAGCTGCTTTCAAAATTTTCTCTTTGTCTTTAATTTTGGTCATTTTGATTAATATGTGTCTTGGGGTGTTCCTCCTTGGGTTTATTTTATATGGTACTCGTTGCACTTCCTGGATTTGACTGAGTGGTTCCTTTCCCATATTAGGGAATTTTTCAGCTATTATCTCTTCGAATATTTTTCTGTCCCCTTCTCTCTCTCTTCTCCCTCTGGCACCCCTATAATAAGGATGTTGGTGCATTTAACATTATCCCAGAGTTCTCTGAGACTCAGCTCATTTCCTTTCAGTCTTTTGTCTCTTTTCTCTTCTGTATTAGTGATTTCCACTAATCTGTCCTCCACCTTGCTGATTCGTTCTTTTGCCTCCTGTATTTTACTGTTGGGTGCTTCTAATGAATTTTTTATTTCAGTGATTGTATTTTGCATCTCTTCTTGTTTAATTTTTACATCTTGTATTTCTCTGCTCATTGTTTCCTGTAAATGATCAATCTTTGCCTCCAATCTATTTCCAATGCCTTGCATCATCTTCAGCATCAACAGTCTAAAGTCTCTTTCTGGGAGGCAGATAATTTCCTCATCACTGAGCTGTTTTTCTGGGCTTTTCTCTTTCTCCCTTATCTGGGTTATAGTTTTCTGTCTTTTCATTTTTATAGGTTTTTGGTGCGGTGACCTTTGTGTCGACAATAGAGTTGTAGCCTCTCTTAGTTCTGGCGTTTGCCTCCGCTGTGGCTAAAGTTGGTATGGAGGGGACTTGCTGTAGGCTTCCCAATGGGAGGGACTGATGCCTGCCCACTGGTAGGTGGGGTTGATTCTTATTCCTCTGATGGGTGGGCCTTTGTCTCTGGATGAGATTAGGGGCTGGGGGTGTGCCTGAGGGGTCTTTAGGCAGCCTGTTTAGTGATGGGTGGGGCTGTGATCCCACCTAGATTATTGTTTGGCCTGGGGCTTCTCAGCGCTGATGGGAGGGACCAGATTTTCCCAGAAATGGCCCCCTCCAGAGAAATGCAGGCTGATGAACATTCCCGAGAGCTTCACTTCCAATGCCCTTCCCCCACAACAAGCTACAGTCACCCCTGTTTTCCCAGGAGATCCTCCAAGAATTGCAGTCAGGTTCCACCCGGATTCCTATGGAGACTGCTTTGCCCTGGGACCCAGTGCACGTGAAAGCCTTTCAAGGATGTGGTCTCTGTTTCCCCCAGTCCTGTGGAGCTCCTGCACAGAAGCCCCGCTGGCCTTCCATGCCAGATGCTCTGGGGGCTCTTTCTCTCTGTGCCCGATCCCCAGGCATGGGGTTTTGACGTGGGGCCCAGAACTCTCAGTCCTGTAGCTGAGTCTCTGTGATGTGATTACTTTCCAGTCTATGGGGCTTCCCACCCAGGAGGTATGGGGTTGCTTCTATCGTGTAATCGCCCCTCCTACCTCTTGATGTGGTCTCCTCTTTGTCTTCTGGAGTAGAATATCTTTTTTTGGAAGTTTTCAGTCCATTTGTTTGAAGACTGCTTGGCATTTGGTTGTAGTTTTGTTGTTTTTGGGAGAGAAGTTGAGCTCCAGTCCTTCTATTCCGCCATCTTAATCCAATCTGTCGAATACTAGGGTTTTAGTAATTGTTTTAATATTCTAAAGTATTTCTTTTTAAACAAATCATTAAGTATAGGTAGAAGTGCTGAGAATTTTTACATGACCTAAAAAAAATTTACAGTGCTTATCTTCTACATCCAATTTTTAAGCCTACCATCAGACTTAACCTTCAATCCAATAATGTTTTGCATACAATCTTTTTTACTGCTGCAACTTTTGCAACTGTTTTTCACAACTTTTACAACTGCTGGGTTTAAGTGTCAGATGAAGTTTAGTAAAACCATCAATTGTTTCCCTCTCTGGCTTCTAGGATACATTTAACCCGAAGTGATATACCAAGAGATCTGTTATTTTAAAATACTGTGTCTCTTTTAGAGAACTGGATGTACAAACTGGGTATTTTACAAACCTGAAATACCACAGTATTTTTGTTTCCACGTTCAACTATTAACTCCATAGTCCTTCTTTTGTCTTTTTCACTTGCATAAAATGTGCCACCTTAAGAATAGGTGTGTGATGCATCATGACATTTTGGGCTTATCGACAAGGTAGTCACTGTTGTCCCAAGTCAAGGTATCGAAAGTTTTAAATCCTTATAAAGAGAATGATAAATGGATAGAAAGGATTGCTAAATTTCTGTTTCGTCTTTGCTGAAACTTTCAAAGGTGGGGACAGTTTCTGTTATTGATCATGTTATCTATAACATATCAGTAGTCATCTATACTTCAGAGTAGAGCGTCTTAAGTGGTCCAGGGGACATTTGGCAGTGTTTAGAGATGTTTTTAGTTGTCACAATTGGGGAGTTTTTGTGGCGTTTAGTGTATAACATTTAGAGAGTCTACTAAATATCCTGTAGTGCACCAGATATCCCTGCAAAACAAAGAACTATCCAGCCCAGATTATCAATAAAGCCAAGATTGAGAAACCTCTTTTTTGATGGTTGTAGGGGATTAGAAAGAAAGTGCAGAAGACATAAATATTTTAGAAAGGAGCTTCAGGAGTTCAGTGGTGGCACAGTGAGTTAAGGATCCAGCATTGTCACTACATCGACCAGGGTCTCTACTGTGGCACAGGTCAGTCTCTGGCCAAGAACTTGCACACGCCTCAGGCGTGGCCCCAAAAAAAGAAAGGGAGGGAGGGAGGAAAGAAGAAGCTTCAGCAGCTCATAAGTGAAGCCAGGTATATTTTGTCAAGGGACAATGGTTTAAAAAATACGTATTTGTGGGTGTTATAACAGTAATTACATGGGAACAGTTTCAAAAACGTTATGCTGAATAATCTTTGAGAAGCAGAGATTCTTAATTGTGCCGTGGCTCCTCTGGCATTTTAGTGAAATGAAATTAATGTTTTTAAATGCAGAAAATAAAATGTGTACGATTCCAAAAGAAACTTATTACATATTAAAAAATTCAAAATTGTGACATAATATGTCACAACTGTCCATTATTAAAGGATTAAATACTAATAATTTGTCCTTTATTAAAGCATTAAATTGTATATTTAATATTTTAGACTCTCAAAAACTAGCTCTAGAGAAGATAGATAATACCTTTATGGATAATTTAAAAAACACAGTTTATCCACAGCAAAGTCAGTCTGATTTTGAGATCATTTTTAGTGGTTCTAAACTCGGGGTACATTAACTTGGGAAAAATCATTTTTTTTTACCTCTGATTGAAATTTCACATTTTCTTTAAATTTTGTCAACAGAAATGACAGTAGTATTAGTACCTATGACTCAAACCAACAGAAAGCACAGTTCTTTTTTTATTATTATTATTATAAGTTACAGTTGTTTTGAGAGTTCCTGTTGTGGCTCAACAGAAACAAACCTGACTCGTATCCATGAGGACGCAATTTAGATCCCTGGCCTCTCTCAGTGGGTTAAGGATCCGGCTTTGCCCTGAGATGTGGTGTAGGTCTCAGATGAGGCTCAGGTCTGCCATTGCTGTGACGTGGCATAGGCTGGCAGCTACAGCTCCAGTTCGACTCCTAGCCTGGGAACCTCCATATGCTGCAGGTGCAGCCCTGAAAGGACCAAATAAATAAATAAATAAATAATAAGTTACAGTTGTTTAAGACTTCTTATACTTCACTGGTACCATTGTTACTAGATATCAAGAATATTTAGATAAATGATTACAAATTAAAATATACTGATGCTTCAATCATTGTCTTTCATGTCTTACATGGATAAATCATTCATACAATCTTGTTTGATTGAAAAAATAAATTATTTCATATCAGCGAGGTTTTGATAATAGCAGATGTAAGTAGATAAAAATCAGTGCCAAAGCAAAAGATTGGCATACCAGATGAATCTGCAACCCTCTGAAATTGAGAATTACTGCTCTAGGAAGTGTAACTTTCTATATTACAAGCCTTTTAGTCTTCCTTATCAACAGGTAGGTTTCCAAATAAGCATTCCATCCTTATTCCCTTATTTACTAAGGCTTGTATTTCAGTCCCTTGCCTATCCTGTGGGAACACTTGAGTACCCATTTAAGGGTAATTTATTATCTAACCCTGAAAAAATGTTAATGCTTATTTTTTAATAATTCAAGATAAACATCAACTGTTTTAGGAAATTTGATCATAAAAATTTGATTCCCAGTATTCAGCACAGTAGCATCTTGATATTAGTGAAAAACAGATTGATCACTTACTAGCTTTGAATAACAAAAATTATATCTATAGAATACTCAAGAATTTTCCATCTTTTAAAAAAGTTAAACTCCACTTTTTTAGAGCACTTTTGGATTCGCAGTGAAATTGGGTAGGAAGTGTAGAGTTCCCATTTATCACCTGACTCCCACTCCCATCCCATGTGCACAATCTGCCCCATTACCAACATCCCCCAGCAGTATGGTACATTTGTTACAATCAGTTTGTTATAGTCTACATTGACACATCATCACCCAGGGTCTATGGCCTTATGCTTTAACAAAGTGAAATTCTTTCAAACATGGTGTATAAAGTTGAAATGTTTGAGCTCGTATTATTTTACTTGTATACTCAGTTTTCTCATCTTTAAATTAGCATCATAATAGCTCCTACTTCATAGAGTTGGTGAAGATTTCAAATATGTTGTGTATGCAGTGTAGCACGGTAAGGTAAATGCTCAAAATGTTTACAGTGATGATTATTGCTTACAAGTACATGTTTATATATATATATAAACAAAAATTAATTTTCTATTCGTGTTCTTTTTCTGTGTTCACTTATTATAAATCAAACCAGCATATGCATTTTAAAATAATTTAAAAATTATCACAATTCCTGTCACGGCTCAGCGGAAACATCTGACTAGTATCCTTGAGGATGCAGGTTCCATTCCTGGCCTTGCTAAATGGGTTACGGTTGCGGTGCTGCCTTGAGCTGTGTGATGTATGTTGCAGATGTGGCATTGCTGTGGCTGTGGCATAGGCCAGCGGCTGCAGCTCCAGTTGAACCCCTAGCCTTGGAACCTCAAATATGCTGAGAGCGGAGCCCTAAAAATACAAAAAGGGAAAAAAAGAAAACTAAAATTACCATTCACTTTATAAATTAGCTTGCGGTAAGATTTCTGCAATTACTAACCTTTCTGCAGTGAATTAAACATCTGGTTAAATTTGTCAGAACTTAATTTCCATGCTTTTCAGGAAAACACCTTTTTTTTAACTTAATGAATTTTATTTCAATTATAGGTGAGGAAAACACCTTTAAATGGAAGAGGAATTTATCCATGTTTTATAAACCTGCCCTTATATTTACATCAGAGCTTTATGTGAACAAGTCCTAGAAATCAAGGTTAACTTAGCTTTGAATACCATTAAAACTAGATTCTAATGTTTTATTTCTAAATTACATCTTTTTATATATCAAGATGCTCATGTTAAAAATAAGTGTCTTGGAGTTCCCATCGTGGCTCAGTGGAAACGAATCCGACTAGGAACCATGAGGTTGTGGGTTCGATCCCTGGCCTCACTCAGTGGGTTAAGGATCCAGTGTTGCAGTGAGCTGTGGTGTAGGTTGCAGACGTGATTCGGATCCCTTGTTGCTGTGGCTCTGGCGTAGGCCGGCAGCTACAGCACCGATTAGACCCCTAGCCTGGGAACCTCCACATACCGCAGGTGCGGCCCTAAAGTGACAAAAAGACAAAAAGTGTTTTGTCAGAATTCCCATTGTGGTTCAGTGGCTTAGGAACGACTTGACATAGTGTCCATGAGGATGTGGGTTTGATCCCTGGCCTTACTCAGTAGGTTAAGGATCTGGCATTGCTGCAAGCTAGGTCTTAGATGTGGTTGGATCTGGTATTGCCATGGTCGTGGCATAGGCTGGCAGCTGCAGCTCCAATTTGACCCTTAGCCCATATGCTGCAAGTGTGGCTATGAAAAGGAAAAAAAAAAGTGTCTTGTGGAGTTCCTACTGTGGTGCAGTGGGTCAGGAACCTGACTGTTTGGGCTTGGATCACTGCAGAGGCTCGGTTTCAGTACCTGGCCCAGTGCAGTGGGTTAAAGGATCCAGCATTGCAGGTACTGTGGCTCAGATTCAGTCCCTGGCCCGGGAACTTCCATATACTGTGGGTGCAGCCAATAAAAAAGAAAAAAACAAGTCTTGTGAAGAAGCAGTAATTACTCTGTGGTTGCTTTCACCCCCTCTAAATGTGGGTAAAATGACCATTTCTTGGGATGTTAAAAGTCTTATGATTGAGTATCTTGGCAATATTCCAGAAAGCAATCAGAATGCTTCACATCTGTGGATGAGGCAACTGTGTTACTGAATAGGATAATATTTAGGATTATGGAGTTTTAAACAAATTCTTATGGATCATATAGTAAGGTGTTCCTTATATTTGTGTGGATGTGTGTGTGTGTGTGTGTATAAAACTAATTGTACAAAAGAGAGCATGGTAAGTTCTGGTTTGGTTTATCTTGGATTTTGATGGTACATTTATTCCTTTTGCTCTTTTAGTGTTCCAATTTTTTCTCTCCCTTTTTTTTTTTCACTGCACCTGAGACATATGGAAGTTCCTGGGCTAGGGATCAAACCTGCACCACAGGTGTGGCAATGCTGGATCCTTAACTTGCCGCACCACAAGGGAACTTCCTCTCTTTGTTTAAATTCTTTCCAATATTAACTACTCATCTTCCAATTTTATCATTTTTTACTTTTCAAACTTGAAAAGTTTGAATCTGGGACTGATTGTATATAGTTATGTGTCATTTCTAAAGGCTGATAACTGTTTAGGATGTTTTGGGCTATTCTTTATTTTTGTTTTCTATGAAGAATTCCTCATTCATCAAAAATAATTATTAAGCTCCCATTAAGTGCCAGGTACTGTTCTGGGCATTAGGGGTATAGCAGTAAATAAAAAAACTCTGTCCTCAGGGGTTCCCATCATGGCTCAGCAGTAATGAACCCAACTAGTATCCATGAGGATGTGTGTTCAATCCCTGACTTTGCTCAGTTGGTTAAGGTGTCTCCGTGAGCTGTGGCACAGGTCGCCAGCTACAGCTTTGATTCAGCCCCTAGCTTGGGAACTTCTGTATTTCCCTACACCTCAAAAAAAAAAGGCAAAAAAAATTTTTCTGTCCTGAGAGGAGTTAATGTTTTGGTCCCAGTGATTGATTATGGCTCTAATAATGAGCTTGATAAGTCTGAAAATGTGACTTTTTCTTCTCTGTGAATAAAGTTTCTATAAAATAATCATGAAGCGTGCTAGAGAAGATACTAGAATACTTGAGTTTCCATTCTCATGTAAGAATAGTGTATTAGAAAATCACAAACATTTAAACCATAGTTTTTACTGTTTTCAAATCTTCCCTTTGTTTTCCTTGTTAACAATTTATTTTAATCAGACTATTCTTTTGTTTCTAATCTTTGTTTTCTAGAAACTGGCAGACCTTTCTCTTCGAATCCAGCAAATTGAAACAACTCTCAATATTTTAGATGCAAAGGTTTGTATTTCTGAGTAATTTGTAGCATCAACTTGGCTCTACGTATACCAACTTTCTTGGTCATACTTAACTTTGTGTTTAGGAATTAATGTAGTTTATTTGTTTATTTACTTTTTAATTTATTTTTTCTTTTTAGGGATGCATCTACAGCGTATGGAAGTTTCCAGGTGTGGAGGTCGAATCTGAGCTACAGCTGCCAGCCTACGCCACAGCAGCGTGGGATCTGAGCTGCGTCTGCAACCTACACCACAGCTCATGGCAATGTCAGATCCTTAATGCACTGAGTGAGGCCAGGGATCAAAGCTACATCCTCAGGTATACTAGTCGGATTCATTTCCACTGAGCTTTGATGAGAACTACAGAATTAATTCAGTTTAGTTCCTGCATCCATGAACAATTTTTGATCTTTAACCCACTGCCCCAGGCCAGAGATCAAACCTGAGTCCTGGCACTCCCAAGATGCTTCAGATCTCATTGCACCACAGCTGGGACTCCTTTGCTTTTTTATTATAATTTCAATGGAAATGGTGTTCATTATGAATCATTAACTGAGTCTGTTTAAATGTACACATAGATTGTAGGGTTCCCACCAAGGCACAGTGGGTGAAGGATCCAACTGCAGTGGCTCAGGTTGCTGCCGAGGTGTGGGTACGATCTCCAGCCTGGGGCAGTGGGTTAAAGGATCTGGCTTTGTGCAGCAGTGCAGTATATCACAGTTGTGGCTTGGATTCAATTCCTGGCCTGGGAACTTCCATGTACTGCAGATGTGGCCATAAAATTAAAAAATTAAAAAAGTACATATGGGTTGAGATTTCTTTTATTATTCTAATCAGAAGTATGAGTAATATGTTAACAAATTGAACTGTATAGTTTATTTCACTTGATGGAAAATTCACAGTTATCTTTATAGTAATCGTTGATAACACAGGACAAATTATATAAAACTTCAGATGTCTGCAGAACACTGTGGAGAAAATATCAGCTATTTTCCATTTTTAAATATACTAAATGCTAGTAAAGCATAGCAGTTTTTTTTTTTTTTTTCTTTTTAGGGCTGCACCAGTAGCGTATGGAAGTTCTCAGGCTAGAGGTTGGAACTGTTGGCCTATACCATAGCCAAGGCAACACGGGATCTGAGCTACATCAGTGACCTACCCCACAGCTCATAGCAACACTGGGTCCCTGACCCACTGAGGAAGGACAGGGATCGAACCTGCATCTTCATGGGTACTAGTTGGATTAGTTTCCACTGTGCCACAACAGGAACTCCTGAGAATACCAGTTTTGATGTTAAAAGTTACAAAAGATATTTTCATCTTAAAAAACAAAAACAGAAGGTTGTTTTGATTTCAAAACATGTGGGTCTTTTGTCTTTTTCTTGTGTATAAAATAATGGAGATGCTAGTATATTTTTGTGACTGTTTTTTGTCAAAAAATTGATCTGAAAAAATATTAAATATTTATGAGGCAGTGGATGACTAATATCTTTTAGCATAAGAATCAGAATGTCTTGGGAGTTCCTGTCGTGGTGCAGCAGAAACGAATCTGACAGTGGAGTTCCCATCCTGGCTCAGTGGTTAACAAATCCGACTAGGAACCATGAGGTTGCGGGTTCGATCCCTGGCCTTGCTCAGTGGGTTAAGGATCCAGCGTTGCCATGAGCTGTGGTGTAGGTTGCAGACATGGCTTGGATCCCGCATTGCTATGGCTGTGGTGTAGGCCAGCAGCTACAGCTCCAATTAGATCCCTAGCCTGGGAACCTCCATATGCTGCAAGTGCGGCCCTAGAAAAGGCAAAAAGACGGAAAAAAAAAAATCTGACTGGGAATCATGAGGTTGTGGGTTCAATCCCTGGCCTCAGTGGGTAAAGGATCTGGCATTGCCATGAGCTGTTGTGTAGGTTGCAGATGAGGCTTGGATCTGGCGTGGCTGTGGCTGTGGCGTAGGCTGGTATCTACAGCTCCGATTAGACCCGTAGCATAGGAACCTCCATGCCACGGGTGCAGCCCTAAAAAGCGAAAAGAAAAAAAAAAAAGAAAAATCAGAACATCTCATTTGTTCTTTCTGCATCATCCATCCTGTGGACTTAAGCCACTATATTTCTCCCAGAACATTTCTCTAGCTTGGAATTTAGGACATCTAGCCTTGAACATGTTCAAGATAGTCTCTTAGCAGTCATATCCACTTTTGGAAACTGTTTGAGCTGTAGCCACTGTTCTAAATACTGTCATCAGTGAACAGTTTTCAATGAATATTACTGCTTCAGATCTTACCATTGTTTTTTCATTATTCTTTGTTATGAATATTTGTCTTATTTTAATGTTTGTGGAATTTTTAGGTTAAGAGTCCAAGGTCACAAGTCAAGTTACCATATGGACAGGTTAACTGTAATTATTTCCATGGCCATAGAGTTAGTCTTCAAAGTTAGCCAAACATTTGATGAATGTATATCATTGATATCAGAATGAAACCAGAAAAGAGGGTTTACATGGATCTTGCAAATTCAGTGTGAAATGCTTAAAAATTCCGTGTTGTCATGCTCATCTTTTGTGTATGAAAAATAATACATTTTGGTAACATTCAGTGATGTTACTAAAGAAAGAAAAAAGAAGAACTGTATTATAAATTAAAATGTGGCAAGAGCTTTTTCATTTTCCAGATTATTCAAACTTAAAATGTGCTACAAAGCATTTTGGAGGGGGAGTGGTTTAAAAAATATGTTTAATGAAAATATTTTTACAACTTTGTGAGGTAAGTTTTCTTATCCCCACTCTATAGGTGAGAAAATTGAGGAACAGGAAAATTTACACAGGGCCACATATTTTGTTACTTAAACCTAGGCAACCTGACCGCAAAGCCCGTGCTCTCATTCCTTACACTAGGATTTCTTATATTTTAAATACAATTCTTGATAAAGGATGGTAATAAGCTAAATTAGGTTAGTGAGAAATTCTTCAAAAATGTTTTATTTGTGAATGCCTTTTACTTTTAAGTAGTTTATGGCATGAAGAATTTCAACAAAGATGAGATTTTATAAACCAGTTTCTATAAGCTTGAAAACTTAAGACAACTATTTAAAGCACTTAATGCTTAGAAACTTAATATTATCCTCATATAACAGCATTAATTTTCTTTTTTCAGTTGTCATCTATCCCAGGCCTAGATGATGTCACATTTGAAGTATCTCCTGTAAGTGTCACTAGAATCACAAGTGAGTCACATTCTGAAACCACTTCAGAGCCATTACAGGTAAGTATTTAAGTTCTAAGAAACATAAGCAGATCTTGGTTGCACCAGATAGACCCTAAGCAGCAGGTTTAAAGAAAGAAGTTAAATAAAAATGTAACACTGAATAGTAACATTTTAAAACCTTAAGATAGGGAGTTCCTGTCCTGGCTAAACAGAAACTAATCTGACTAGTATCCATGAGGACAGGCACATTCGATCCCTGGCTTTGCTCCCTGGGTTAAGGATCTAGTGTTGCTGTGAGCTGTAGTGTTGCTGCGAGCAGACACAGCTCAGAACCCGAGTGGCTGTGGCTGTGGCGTAGGCCAGCAGCTACAGCTTTGATTCGACTCCTAGCCTGGGAACCTCCATATGCTGCAGGTGCGGCCCTAAAAAGGCAAAAAATGTAAAAATAGAAAAGTAAAACCTTGGAGTTCCCATTGTGGTGCAGCGGTTAATGAATCCGACTAGGAACCATGAGATTGCGGGTTCGATCCCTGGCTCTGCTCAGTGGGTTAAGGCTCCGGCATTGCCATGAGCTGTGGTATAGGTCACAGACGTGGCTCGGATCTGGCATTGCTGTGGCTCTGGCATAGGCTGGCAGCTACAGCTCCAATTAGACCCCTAGCCTGGGAACCTCCACATGTTGTGGGTGCGGCCCTAAAAACAACAAAAAGACCAAAAAAAAAAAAAAAGTCTTAAGATAGAAAATGAGGTTTGAGGAGTTCCCTGGTGGCTTAGTGGTTAAGGATCTGGTATTGTCACTGCTGTGACTTGGATCACTGCTGTGGTATGGGTTTGATCCCTGTCCCAAGGCACTTCTGTAAGCCACAGCGTGGCCAAAAAAAAAGGAAAATGAGGTTTGAAAAAAAGTTACTAACTTTTCATTTTGTTATGTTGAAGTGCTTCCTGAAGTTAATATTTTTCTTGCTTGTGAAAAAGAAAATGATCTATAAAGGACTAGGAAAAATCTTGACTACAATTATCTTCAAGTTCACTGGGGAAATTTTTTCTTAGTTCTTATAAAAATGTACCTTTTAAGTGTTTTATTAAAAAACTTTCAAACATACACAAAAGTAGAATAGTACAGTGTATTCCCAAATGCCCATTACCCGGATTCACCAGTTAAAATTTTATTGTGATTTGCTTCATCTGTCTTTGTTGTCACTTACTGAAGTGAATCCCAGGCATCATGTCATTTTACCCCTGTATAATTCTTTGAGCATCTGTGAAAAGTTCTAACGTTTTCTTGTATAACTACAATTCCTTTATTATATACAATGTAATTAACAGTAATCCCTTAGTAGTATCTAACCCTTTGTCAACAAATTCTGCTCCACGAACCAGCAGCATGGGCATTGCCTGGGGGCTTGTTAGAAATGTGGGATCTCAGGTTCCATCCCAAACTTATTGAATCATAATCTGCGTTTTAACAAGATCCTGGTGTGATTTGTAGACTCTTGAAATTTGAGAGATCTTGATCTAAGAAATACGAATTGTCTAAAAAGTGTTTGGGGAGTTAACTTATTCAAATCAGCATCCTAGTAAGGGCCATGCTTTATGTTTGATTCTTATGTCTTAATGTTCATTTACGCTATCTATGAATTTAAATTTTATATTTTTATTTCAAGTAATAAAATTCTTCATTGTTTAAGAACAGTCTCTAATGTTTCAAATGGTGGTCTAACAAGTAATACTGAATAATCAGACTCCTCATCTATATGGAATTCTGCATTTGTACCTGTAGGTACTTTTCATAGGATATTTTTTAGATCATTGTGGTGTTGACCATGGTGATAATCCCTAACATGTAAAGGTTGCTTACTGTGCATGAAGTAGAGAATGTTAATAATTCACTCACTCAGTAGAGAATGTTAATAATTCCATCAGTATCTGAAGTACACAGAAACAGATAATTTTGTCTAAGAAATGGGCTTCTCTTTCACAGATTCTTCACGCATTGTCTTTAAAGATGTTCGAATAGCCATATCCACTTCGAACAAGAGTTCAATAAATGACATGGTATTGTGTCGATGGTATAGACACCTAGAGAATCAATTTTCTGTCCATTGCAGTTGAACAATTGACAAAGCAAATAGCTTTATTAAAAGTTTTAGTAAAATAATAGGTTCATCAATATTTCATGTTTTATTTATATCAGCACTCAGGAAAGTAAAACAGAGTTCTAATTTTTTTTTTTTTTTGTCTTTAGGACTGTACCCACAGCATATGGAGGTTCCCAGGCTAGGGGTTGAATCAGAGCTGCAGCTGCTGGCCTACACCACAGCCACAGCAGTGCGGGATCTGAGGAGCATTTGTGACCTACACCACAGCTCACAGCAATGCTGGATCCTTAACCCACTGAGTGAGGCTAGGGATAGAACCTGCATCCTCATGGATGCTAGTCAGATTCCTTTCCACTGAACTATGATGGGAACACAATAGCCATGAATATATTTGCATTTTTAAAGAAACAACATGGTATTGATATTAAGTGCAACTTCATCTGTAATCATATTTGAGTATTTGGAAATATTTGGAAACATCACATAATTATTGATATTTAAATATAGAAATTTTTTTCTGGTATTGGTTGCTTTAGAATTACTTTTTAAAAATCCGTTTTAAGTAACATGATGGGCTCCTTTTGTGAATTGTCTAAAGATTTATATGAATACTGTCTACAGCAGAACAGTTTACAAGACTCTGGACCACAGGAAGGTGAAGTAACACCAGAAACTACCTTAACTGTAGCCAAGGATCCAAGATACGCCAGATATCTCAAAATGGTTCAAGTGGTAAGCTGATCTGGTCTGTCTTCTCTGTCTAGTAGCCTCATTTGAAATTCTTAACCCTAGAGGTTTCATTGTTGTTTTATCAGCCTCAGAAAACTGCTAAACTGAGTGACCAAATTTTCTGCTCTCTTGCTTCTTTCCTGTGTTAAATTGATGCCCTAATAAAAAGTAAGCAGAAGTCAAATCTTTCTAGTTAAAATTGTTCTCACACTTCGAATTAACATAATTTAATACAGATTTATGTAAATTTTCTGCTTTACATAAAATGATCTTTGCAAATCTTGGATATATCAGGTAGAGGAATGAAAGTGGACTGTCTACTTAGTAAATCATGTGGCTTTAACTTAATTCCGGTATGCTACTGCACATAATGATTTTCTGTATGTTTTTATTCTTTCACCTGTCAATGGTTTGGTTCATAGAAAAGAGCATGTCGCTTGCCCATGTAAGATACTGCTTTTAATATTATGACTTGAGAATTCATATTTTTTAAAGAAATCATTACATGATATAATGCAAAAAATACAACAAAATACATGCTGTTCCATAATAGCATAAGTTAGTTTCTTTTCATTCCTGTAGAAAATCCTATAACAGTAGTCGAAGGAGCTAGCTGCCCATTTTTCAGTTGATCAAAAAATTATGCTTTTGTAAAATTCTGTTATCTGGCAAAGAAGTACTGATATTAAAGAAAAACAGTTTTGGAGTTCCCGTCGTGGCTCAGTGGTTAATGAACCCAACTAGCATCCATGAGGATGTGGGTTCGATCCCTGGCCTTGCTCAGCGGGTTAAGGATCCGGCATTGCTGTGAGCTGTGGTGTAGGTCACAGACGTGGCTTGGATCCCGCGTTGCTGTGAGCTGTGGTATAGGTCACAAACGTGGCTTGGATCCCGCGTTGCTGTGGCTGTGGTGTAGGCCAGTGGCTATAGCTCTGATTGGACCCATAGCTTGGGAACCTCCATATGTGGCAAGTGTGGCCCTAAAAAAAAAGGAAAAACAGTTTAGCTGTTGTTGGCATTATTTTTCACCAAAATAATTTAAAAACACACTGACAACCTGAAAGGGCAGATTGGCTTATTAGTTAGTTAATTGATTAGTTTGGGTAAAGGAGAAAAAGATAGCTTTATTGCTTTGCCAGGCAAAGGGAACCACAGCAGGCTTAAAGACTGTGTGCCCCTTGGAAGGGATTAAGAGGTGGTGATATAGTGTGGGGCATGGAAAATAGGGCCAGAGATAAGGATCAGGGTATAGTCTTGTATTATCTTTCAAAGCTGGTATTTAGTGGCCCCAGGACTAGTTCTTCTGGTCCTCCTTCTTCCCAGAATGAAGAATGAAGAATACTTCATCAAATAGTTTTTCCGTTTGTTGAGGGTTTTAGTTCTGCAGAAGGCTCCAAGATACTGTTTAGTATATATCTTAAGAAGGAACCAGGACCCTGCCCCAAGGCTGCACTGCTCCTCCCTGGTTTCTGCATCCCCTCCCTTCCCTGATTAGCAGCTGCCCTTTGGAACTCAGGGAAGGTCATGGAGGCTGAGGCTTATTCCCTGGAAAGAAATGGAGGATACAGAAAGACTTGTGTAACACAGGTCCTCACAGGGCCCTGCTCGGTTCCATTCCTCCCTTTTCTTTGATACTCCTCAGTCTTGAGGAGGACAGGTGTTGGGCAAGAAAGAGAATAATTTTGGGTAGAGATATTAATCGTAAACTCAGCAAAGGAACTTGGTTTTAGGGGGACTTTTGGATTAGCTTATTTAGAAACAGTGGTGACAATGAGGAAAGAATTCCTCATTTCCAGTTGTCAGAAGAAGTAGATTTGTCCTTTAAAAAAAAAGAATTTTTATTTATTTATTTATTTATTTATTTATTTATTTGGCTCTGCCTGTGGCATATGGAAATTTCTGGGCCAAAATTCTTCATTGACAGTCAAAACTTTTGGCTTTAGGCTTTAGGAAAAAACAACAACAACAGCAACCAAAAGCAGACTTTGTTGTTTTGGGGATGGAAATATATAAAGTTTTTTTAATTAATAAAAATAAAATAGGAGTTCCCATTGCAGCTTTAGTGAGTTAAGGACCCAACATTGTCTCTGTGAGGCTGCAGTTTCGATCCGTGGCTCACTCAGTGGGTTAAAGGTCTAGCGTTGCCTCAAGCTGTGCCATAGGTCACAGCTGCAGCTTGGATCTGGTGTTGCTGTGGTGTAGCCTGCAGCTGCAGCTCTAATTCAACCGCTGGCACCGTAACTTCCATGTGCCATAGGTGCAGCTGTAAAAAGAAAAAAAAATAAAAAAAAAAAAAGGTAGGGCTATTTTGAATGTGAGTCATAATAAATGAATTTTTAAAACTAGAACCCAGGAAAGCTTAAGCTAAGCATAATATGGACTGTTAAAAACTATGTCTTTGACTCTTTGAAACAAAAGATGAAAGATGTTTCAGGGTGACTCTGAAAGGCTTTATAATTGGTCTCTTTTTGACTAACCTAAATAAAATTGGAAATAGGATAATCTACTTGATAACTAGACGACTGCCTTGAAACATTTGATAAAAAGACTGCATCTTAGAATAATTGTTATATTCTTGGTACATTGCCTCTGATTTTACAAGAACTTGAAAATTCTCATTTTTCTTTTTAGTATAAATCTACTGTCCTTTTATTCCATAGATATTTGTTGATTTTTTAATTTTTTTAATGATTTTTATTTTTTTTCCATTATAGTTGGTTTACAGTGTTCTGTCAGTTTTCTGCTGTGCAGCAGGGTGACCCAGTCACGCATACATATATACATTATTTTTTCTTACATTATCATGCTCCATCATAAGTGACCAGATATAGTTCCCAGTGCTATACAGCAGGATATCATTGTTTATCCATTCCAAAGGCAATAGTTTGCATCTATTAATCCCAAACTCCCAGTCCAACCTATTCCCTCCTCCAACCCCCTTGGCAACCACAGGTCTGTTTCTCCAGATATTTATTAAGTACATACTTTAAGGTATCATATTAGGTATTGTCTGGATTTAATTAGCCAGCTAAAGTTCCCAGATACCACTTGACATATTTTTGTTATTAATTACTTAGACAAGCTCCATTGCTTTCCAAAATCGAATATATATCTCATATGTTTGTGTATGTGTATAGGTAAATGATTCTTTACATATTCATTCTTCTAATCATGTAGCTTACCATATCACTAGGAATAAAAGCAAAATGTCGTTCACAGGTCCATGAGATCCTATACAGTTTAGCTAGCTCCCTTATTACCTTTCTGATCTCATGATCTTCTTCACTCATTCTGCTCTAGCTCCACTGGCCTCCTTGATGTTCCTTGAATAAATATATGGACAGTTGCCTATCTCAGGATCAGTTTTCTCTGCCTGAAACACTTCCCCCAGATGTTTTATGGTTGCTCCCTCTTTTCCTTCAAATCTTTGCAGAAATATTACATCTTCCTTGTCCCATTCCTTTTACTCCTTTCTTACTACATTTTTCTTCATATAACCATCCAATTATATGCAAAATTCTACATACTTTACATACAAACATTGTGTCTCTCCTGCTGCTTGAGTATAAACTCCACAGAGGTAGAGAATTTTTTGTTTACTGCACTATTCCCAGTTCCTAGAATAATACTTGGCACATAGCATTTACCTATGAATGAAAATGTCTGTATTTTTCTCTATGCCATTTTAATTTTTGATAGGTTTTGGTGATAGATTTCTTTTTTATACTAGCTCAATGGTTTTCAAAGTAAGAAACTTTTTCAAAATAATAGGTTTTTGGTTCATGCCCCACTACATGAGAATCTCTGCAGGTGGGACTTGAAGGTAGATCATATGTGTTTTTAAAAAGTTCTTCTGATTAAGAACTGTTTAAAAATATTTTATGCTATAACATCATTCAATTAATTTTATTTAAAAACAGTTAAGTAATAAATTATTAATTGTTATATTAATTTTATGTTGTGATTATTTAAACTGTCTAGTTCTATAGCAGTACCTGACACTTAGCTTTAGTCCATCCTTTGTGTTTGGTGTCACCATAAGCAGGGGTTTAATTTCTTCTGCCTCAGACTTTCTGTTTCTAGTCCATTTTCTCTGATTTTAGTCCTTTGCCTCCCTTCTGCCTTTGGTATGGGTATTTCTAATTCTCGAACATTTCCAGGGTTCTGGAGGTGTTGCTTCCATGTGGTACCTTCCTCTTCAAGCACATGGACTTGGCCTTCCTTTGCTATGCTAAGTCATTCTTTTATCTGCTTTTAATTTCCACATATTGTGGTTTGTGTATGCCTCTTAGTCATTAAAATTGGAGTTTGTTATTTCTTTTTGCCTTATTGTTTGGGAGTAATAATTTGCAAGAAGAAAGCAAGGGACGAACATCTTTGCTTTGAAATTGAATGTTCATCCAAGTTAAATTTAATTTTAGTGTTTTTAGTTCGTTGTGCCAACCTGCATCCCAGAAGCTTATTACCCAACTATTCGTTTTCCTGTTGCTCACCGTCCTACATTTCATTCTTCAAACCACAAAACTTTCCCAATATAAGCTCCATGCTTTTCCACCTCTGAACCTAGATCCTTCTTCTCTCCCTCCCCTTTTTTTTTAGGGCCACACCCATGGCATATGGAGGTTCCCACCCTAGGGGCTGAATCAGAGCTACAGCTGCCAGCCTACACCACAGCCACAGCAACGCAGGATCTTTAATCCACTGAGCAAGGCCAGGGATCGAACCTGCAGCCTCATGTATGCTGGTCAGATTTGTTTCTACTGTGCCATGACGGAAACTCCTAGATCCTTCTTCTCTTGATCACTGCATGTCCAGTATAGTCATCCGACATGTTCCTATGAGCACTGTCAGTATATTATCTCAAATTCTGAACCCAGAAGTAATATTTCCCTTCATTGATCTATCCAACCATTTTATCTGTAACTGCTTCATATCTTGCTCTATGATAATTTAAAAATATTTTTATCTGCTGTGTTGAAAAGAAAGTCATGTGTGGAAGAACTTATCTTGATTGATCCTTGTATTCATTTTAACACCTTGCCTGTAAAGGTGCCCAATCAATGTTTGTTGAATGTACTACCTTATCTTGCATAAGGATAACACTCTCCCAGCTTTGTGTCACCTGGAAATGTGTAAGTGTTCTCCTGTTTCTTCAAGTTTTTTTGTTTCCTTTTTATGGCCACACCTGTGGCATATGGAAGTTCCCAGAGTAGGGGTCGAATTGGAGCTGCAGCTACAGGCCAACACCACAGCAACACTGGATCTGAGCCACATCTGCGACTTACACCACAGCTTGTGGCAACGTAAGATCCTTTACCCACTGTGCAGTCCAAGGAATGAACCCACATCCTCTTGGACACTAAGTGGAGTTCTTAACCCACTGAGCCACAATGGGAACTCCAAGTTATTGATTTAAAATGTTTTGTAGAACCAAACCAAGAATAGACCAAGTAGAGGTTTCCCTTAAGATTGCATGAAACTGCCAATCACTATTCTTTGGATTATAGTTATTAAGTCATCCGCACGTATGCATTTCTCCTGTTTCCTAAAAATATCATGAGTGACTGTCAAAATATCCAACCACAGATTTAGCTACATGTTTGACAATGCCAGGATTGTCCTTCATTGGCATAGTCGCTACTAGAGTTCCTATTGCTTCTGCATCATCATTCAGTTGTTTTTTTTAAAAATCTAAGTATGAAACCATTAAATCAGTTCCCCACATTGCTTTCTCTATTTGTTGGAGGGTAAAATTTTCATCAGGATAACTTAAAAATTTATCAGATGCTCTTATTTGAACAAAATTAAGCTGCCAGTACATGTAAATAGCTGATGTCCTCCGCCCATAATGGCTTAATCATATCCTTGTGCTTGTTTGCAACATGTTTTATCCTTGTGCCAAATCCTCCTTCTAGTCAGGTGACCATAAAGTATATTCCTTCTGATAATACAACTATTGCCCTTTTTTTTTTTTTTGCCACACCCACAGCATGTGGAAATTCCTAGGCCGGGGATTGAACCTGTGCTGCAGTTGCAGCCTGTGCCACAGCTGTGACAATGCCAGATCTTTAACCTTCATTGCCATAAGGGAATTTCCTTTTTTTAATTTTTTTGCTTTTTAGGGCCACACCTTTGGCATATGGAAGTTCCCAGGCTAGGGGGTGAATCACAGCAATGCTGAATCTGAGCCTCATCTGCGACTTACACCACAGCTCACAGCTATGCCGGATCCTAGCTCACTGAGTGGGTAATAACTCACCGAGCAAGGCCAGGGATCGAAACCCACATCCTCATGGACAGTAGTTGGATTCATTTCCACTGTGCCATGACGGGAGCTCCAGCGAACTTCCAACTACTGCCTTCTTTTAGCCTTGCTTAGGGATTCCTTTATCCCCATTCAAGAATTTCCATGTTTGTGTGTATGTATTGGTTTAAAGGTATCTACACCTTTCGTGGTAAAATACCTTCCGTGGTAAAATATTGTAAGATACTTCTCTCAAATGCCAGTTCCCTGTTATAAATGCCTTCCCACTTATTTTTTCTCAGTCCCTGAGATTTCCTTATTTTGAAATTTCAGTTTTGCTCTATGCAGATACACACACACACACCTTTTTTCTAAGAGGTTGGATTGTTTCTCTATTTGTTTATATTTCTTCTCTTAATAATTACCTATAGTTCTTCAACTCTGCTTTTCTCTCCTATGATATTATTCTTGTTCATAGTCTTGCAGTTTTAATTGAGGAATTTTTTTATACTTTAGTTTCTGTTTAAAGCCGCTTGATCATACCCGTGGGTCTTGCTAAATATAATCTTTTAGCTCTTCTGAGCTTGTACTTTTCCAGCAGTATAATCATTCTAGTTTCATAAATTGTCACCTAAAATATTGATTCAGCAGCACCATAGCTCATTGTGTTTATTGTATCTACGTCTTTATAAAATTGTAACTTTAACTTTTGTTCTTTTTAAAGAACAAATGATAGTACCATCCTGCTTTAGAAAATGCCTCATGGGGAGTTCCAGTTGTGGTGCAGCAGAGACAAATCTGACTGGTGTCCATGGGGATGCGGGTTCGATCCCTGGCTTTGCTCAGTGAGTGGGTGGGGGATCTGGTGTCGCCAGGAGTTGTGGTGTAGGTCACAGACGTGGCTCGGATCCAGCGTTGCTGTGGCTGTGGTGTAGGCTGGCAGCTGCAGCTCTGATTCGACCCCTGTTCCAAGGATGCAGCCCATGTGCCAAGGAATTTCCACATGCTGTGGTTGTGGCAAGGGGGGGGGCAATAGTTGTATTATCAGAAGGAATATTCTTCCATGTGCCGAGGATACAGCCCTAAAAAGGGGGGAAAAAATGCCTCATGGAAGTAGAGTCATTAGAGACCCATTGTAGTCTGTATCATTGAATCCTTCAGTTTCTGTCATTGACATGGGAAGAATTTAGATAACTTTGTACTTTTTTTCTTTAGGGTTTTTTGTGTTAAGCTACTAAGTAGTTATTCATGTTCTATGATGATTCAGTTCCTTGACTCTGACTGAGAACGAATAGCATTCACAGGGAAATAGGTAAAAAGACAGACAAATTTGATGTAAGAGCCTAACCCCAGGTAATTCTTGAGGGTAGCTTTATTAGAAATTACCTTATCAATACTAGAAGTGTTTCACTTTCCCAACAAGATTATAGATTTTCATTAAAATGCCCAATTTTTTTCAACCTCAGAGGGCAACTAAAGTTTCTCTTGCTTACCCATCACTAAAAATTTAGTTTTAATTATGTAGAGAATGACCATTTCAGCATAATTCATCAAATAAGTTCTACTTTGTCTATTAGTATGATCTTGAGTAGTTTATCTTCCACTGTACACATTACTACATGTTATCAAAGCTGAATTTTGGAAGCCTATATTCTAGAATTTAGGGAATTGTGTTAACTAACGGAAAGATAGCATTGTGTCCAGAAAACCTGTCTTTGTGGGAAAAAAAATCACTGTAATTATACCAACAGTATAAAAATGTAATCCTTAGATCCTCCAAGTAACCATTTCTCTATCATCAGAAGAAATTAGCAATGCCACAAGTTTTCCCTCTACTAAGGACAGTAATAGGATTTCTTTCATTTTTAATTGCCTTTATTTTTTTGTTATTTAAAAATATGGGTTGCTATTCCATAAGCAGTCTTATTCCAAAATCAGTTAACTCCACATGTGCTAAGGGTCTCATCTTTTTCCAAAATGTGATATTCTTCCACTCAGCATCTTAACATTTACCAGGTCGTCAACCTTCTTGTAATCTTTTCTCTTCTTTCCTTCCTGCATTATTGTTTGGAACCATGTCATTCTAATAAGACAGAATGTGTTTCTCAAGCCCTTTCTGCTTGTATACAAGTTTGAATTTGCACACTACCCACGTAGTGATCACTCACTTCAACAGGAAGACATAGGAAGTCCTGTAACTTGTAAACACTGTGGTTTTCTTTTTTAATTTTAGACTTTCTTGGTATCAGGATGAACTATAATCTTTTTTTGTCTTTCTTCCTAATCTGCCCTGAAAGCTTCCTCTTCCTGGGTCCTAGATATCCTGGAATTTACTACTTTTAAATTTGCCTTGCCTCTCTTTTCATACACTGACAACTCTATTTTAGAGCCTAGGTAATTAAAACTGCTTAATTAATATAAACTCCTTTGAACAGAAGCCAACAAAATTAGTGTCACAAGTACTAATAATGCACAGAGAAATAAGCAGCACCTTGCTTTTTAGTCTCCATACTTATGTTTGTTACTCCTGGATTGCTGCCTTCTGTGAGATACAAAAATGATTATAGTTCCAGGATGTAATTCCCAGGGAGGAATATGAATGCCTTGGAGTACACCCAGATCTTTAGTCCATAGTTCTGGGATGCAACATGCTATGGTTTCTTAACTTTGTCAAGCAGTCCTGTGTGACCATAATCAGGTCATATCACCTCTTCAGGTTTCAGTTCCCTCATACATAAAATGTTATCTAAAGTTCTCTCTAGACTTATGATCTATTAATTAATCCCCAAATTTTGATCTCATTGTTAATGAATGTTCCTGGAACACCTGCTGGCATTTTCTGATTTTTTTTTCCTTTTTTAAGCAAGCTTTACATGAGATTTTTTCAGTGAGTAATACTGTTTTGTTCCAAATGTGGCAGATAATTGATTCTGATTTAATGTTTGTTGTCATAATAGTGCAGCACAAGTCTTTACTAAATTACATATTGCTTTTATAACTTAACTAGAATTGTGTGCATAGATCTCTTTTCCAACACTTCTCCCCTTTTTACTGGCAGAGCTTGGTGACTCTTTTGCCAGTAATAAATTATACATTGGGAAAATCCGACTTCCACATTAAGAAGCTAATGACTTGTGTTTTGAAACCATATTTGCCAAAACAAGTCTTTTCGGACACTTAGTTTTTTTAAAAGATCTATTTTGTTTGGCTGGTTTAAAATGTGAATTGAATAATCTCCTTGGTTCTGTTGGTTCTGATGCAGCTGTTGCCAGCAGTGGATGTTGGCTTGGGGAAATGTGACTTCCATTGCCTAGGGATGAAGAATCTCCAACTGATTATTAAAGATGTCCATCAAGAAATTATACAATTTGGACCTGGAGAAACTAATCAAGCATGAAGTAGGGTGCTCTTTAGATAAGGTGTAGTTTTTTAAGACTGAGTAAGGACTTTAAAACCTTATTTGGCTTATGACTCCCATGTGACTTTTCATGGCCTGGAGAGTTCCAGGGTAAGTTCCTCATCACTGGTTGGCAGTGTAGTCAAAAGGTGGAGCTGCTGGTTCACATATGGTCAAAGCTGTGGAAAGCACTGGTACAAATTTAGTTTTAGTTTAATAACTGTATGCTATTTCTTTTTATTTTTTTACATTATCTAGGTATTATATTAATATATGTTTTGTTTCCTTTATAATAGCCTAAGTTTACTAATCAGTATCAAGGTCAGGTTTTTTTTTTTTTTTAAACAAAAAGGTTTCGGGGTAGACAATTTTCTCGGGCATTTTGGCATCACACTGTTCATTGGCGATAAAAGGTACATATATATATATACAGTGACTGATTTACCACACATATGAATGTGAATAAAGAAAAGATAGAGGTGAATATATTTGTCTATTTAATTAATTATGTAATTTAGTCGACTTTGAAGATTGAAGATTGAAAAGGGAAAATACCTTATCCTTCCCATCCGTTAAATGATCAGCCAGTTCCACTTGACTGTAACTAAAAGAGAGAGGCAAAGCTTAGAAGAATGGTAAACTGTAGGAGTGGTAACTTTGAGTTGGGATAAGTGGAATTCATGTGACCACAATTATCCTCATTCTTCTACATTCTGTCTTGAATCAGATGCAAGAAGAACAGAATAGAGATTTCCCCTAAGGCAGGAAACCGTAATAGCTGCCAGTTGGGAGCCCCTCACATAACAACCTATGCTTTGCCATATCCTGAGTATCTGGAAAACCTGGAAACAAGTAACTTTTTGTTGGGTCCTTGGGAAAAAAAAATTACCCAAATTACTTATTCTCTGCTAAAGTCAGTGAAAGGAAACCATGTGTCAGGAATTATTAGGCCAGTTTTCCAGATTATGATTTTTCAATATTTTGGCACATTTTGAATCCTTCCCAAGTTGCCTTGAAATTGGAAGTTAAGGAACTCAGAACCAGTCATACTGTATACACACTTAAGGTTAAGAAGTATTGCTCTTGGAGTTCCCGTCGTGGCACAGTGGTTAACGAATCCGACTAGGAACCATGAGGTTGCGGGTTCAATACCTGGTATCGCTCAGTGGGTTAATGATCTGGCGTTGCCGTGAGCTGTGGTGTAGGTCACAGACATGGCTCAGATCTGGCGTTGCTGTGGCTGTGGCATAAGCCAGCAGCTATAGCTCTGATTCGACTCCTAGCCTGGGAACTGCCATATGCTGTAGGTGTGGCCCTAAAAAAGCAAAAAAAAAAAAAAAAAAGCCAAGAAAAAGAAGTGTTGTTTTATTTTTTTAATTTTTATTTTTTGTCTTTTCTAGGGCCACACCCACGGCATATGGAGGTTCCCAGGATAGGGGTCTAATCAGAGCTCCACCTCTTCCTTTCTCTTATGCCTTAACAGTGGGATTTCATGGCAGAGCCACTCCCGCTCTGAGCAAGCCAAGAGTGAGGCTGCTATGGTAGGCCCTGCCCCTCCCTTCACGGACTCCTAAACAATAGTGCTTCACTTCTGTTGTGGGCTTGGGCTTTTTCCACCTAAACCCCTACACTCCAGCACCTTCAGACTCTCTCTACCCAGCCAACCCTAGTCCTCTCCTCAAGTCTGTCCTCTGAAGCCTGAGTTTTATCAGCAACCCCCTGCACATACCAGCGATGCACATCTCTGGCTGTGGAGTGCAGGGCGGTGGCACAGACCATTTGTGCAGATCTCTGTCGTGCCTGCAGCAAATCAGTTTCTGTACTCTCCATCAAGCCTCTGAAGCCCCCTTTCTGTCTCACCTGACCCCCTTCCTGTAAGGGGGTTTCCCAGAGTGTGGGAACCTTGCCTCTTTCATTGCTGCCTCTCAGCGGCACAAATCCAGTTCTTTTTTATTTTTATTTTTTCCTTTCATCCTACTTAGTTATGTAGGTCTTTCTTGCACTTTTAGGTGTCTGTGATCTGCCAGCATTCAGTAGGTATTCTGTGAACATTGTTCCACATGTAGATGTATTTTTGATGTATTTGTGGGAGGAGGTGAACTCCGCATCCTTTTAGTCAGACATCTTGATTGTAGCCCCCTCCAGTAGACCTTTTCTTTATTGTTTACCTAAGTAGGGAAAAAACTTCGTATTTTTCATCTTTCACAACTGAATTGTGATTCAGGGTCATAAACTGAGAAGAAAACTTGAAAAGATGAGGAATTTTTTTTTTTTAAAGAAAGCCATTGGAGTTCCTGCCATGGCTCAGCGGTTAATGAATCTGACTAGCATTCATTAGGACACAGGTTCGATCCCTGGCCTTGCTCAGTGGGTTGATAATCTGGCATTGCCATGAACTGTGGTGTAGGTCTCAGACGAAGCTCAGATCCTACGGTGCTATGGTTGTGGCGTAGCCCAGCAGCTACAGCTCCAGTTGGACCTCTAGCCATATGCCATGGGTGCGGCCCTAAAAAGCAAAAAAAAAAAAGAGTCATTTGTTTCAATTAAATTGAATAAGAGGGTTTTTTTTTTATCCCTCTTCTAAAACTTTAGGAGAATTTCAGCATGATTTATAAAGAAATTTAGGATCTAGGAGTTCCTGTCGTGGCGCAGTGGAAATGAATCCGACTAGGAACCATGAGGTTGCAGGTTTGATCCCTGGCCTCACTCAGTGGGTTAAGAATCCAGTGTTGCCGTGAGCTGTGGTGTAGGTCACAGACGCAGCTTGGATCTGGCATTGCTGTGGCTGTGGCATAGGCTGGCAGCTGTAGCTCCAATTAGACCCCTGGCCTGGAACCTCCATATGCTGTGGGTTCGGCCCTAAAAAAGAAAAAAAGAAATTTAGGATCTTGGCTTTGATTATCATAATAACAAATAAATGTAAGTATTGGCAATCCTATAAGCCTCCAGCATTTTTTGTGATAGAAGAAACTAGTATTTAACCATTAGTGTTGCTATCGTAATTTCATTAGTGAGGCTTCTTTACACACTTTCTCCAGTGACGCAAATACAGACATGATTTTTTGGAACATCAAACTTATGGCTGCCTTCTCTCTTCTTCATTACTTATGTTGGACAAACTGCCATTATCATTTGCCAAAAATAATCCCACAGTTCAGTAGACTTCAGTTTTGAGGTCTCATGTCCTTCTTAGACCACCAGTAGCTTTGTCTCTTGGAGATCAGATATTGGACACTTCTTTTTGATGTTTAACAAACCAGACTTTGTTTCTTAACCTCTAAAGAAGAGTAAAGCAAAACAACAAATTTTCTGAGGAACATCACTGGAAACGTAGCAGCAAATCCCTTTGGAATGCATCCTTTGGAACATAGGCCAAATTGTTTTTTTTATCAAGCTTTATGAGATTTGTATTAAGGTGAATATAATAGGAAAGTCTCTAATAGGGTAAAATATTATAGTTATATGTACTTCCCTTTATCTATATTCATATACAGAAGTAACTAAAGACTCACCAAATTTTGGTAATGTCTATATTCTTGGGATGTAACCAGCCACAAGAAATTAAAGGTAAACTATGGAGCTTCTAGATTCAGGTTTCTATTATTCTTATACTATAACCAATTCCATGAAGCAAATGTTAAAATAGGAAGCTTATCTAATTCCAGCAACTTCCCTGTTCCCCAGATCTTTCTTCCCACCCACTACCTCCCCCTTTCCAACCCCATACACAGTTTCTCTGCTGTATATTAGGAAACATTTTTTTCAATCCTTTTCTTCTCCCTTCTGTTTTCTACGCTTTATAACTTATTTATATAACCTTTCCAGTGATATCCTGTGGATTATGCTAAAGTATAATAAATAAATTATATAGTTGAGTTTGTAGAAAGACACTTACAGCATCAAACCATAGTTAATAAAAACTGAGGTCTTTTTAAAGAAGTGTGACCTTAACTCTGCTCTTTTTCCCATTCTCCTAAACACTGAAGTATTCTTTTATGAAATGTTTCAAACTCTTGACTTTTCCTGTTATACTAAATAGTTGAGCAGCATTTAATTATCAAGTAAAATTTTCCAGCCTTGTAGTTCAAGTGATCAGCTTTCTCCTCTGCTTTGTAATTTTATTACAAAAAGGAGGATTGTAGTTAATACTAATCTGTAATTTTATTAGTTATTTTAAAGTACATTTTATGTTAAAATTTTTCTCTCAAGTCTTAGTTCCAGATTATTTATATATATATTTTTTTTCTTTATTATTTATATATTTTTTGCTTTTTATGGCCACACCCACGCCATATGGAGGTTCCTGGTCTAGTGGTCCAGTTGGAGCTATAGCTGCTGGCCTACACCACGGCCACAGCCACATTAGATCTGAGCTGCGTCTGTGACCTATACCACAGCTCACAGCAACACCAGATCCTTAACCCACTGAGCAAGGCCAGGGACTGAACCCATAACCTGGTGGTTCCTAGTCGGATTCATTTTTGCGCTGCCACAATGGGAGCTCCCAGATAGTGTGTTTTTAAAACAGTGTATGTCTTAATCCTATGCTTATTTTTTTCCAAATGTAAGAGTATTCACACTGGATGCCCCTAAGCAAGTAACTGCTTTGTTTTTCCCTTGTCTTTCATTAATCCTTAAACATTGTAAGCTAGCCAAAGGTCCAAAGTTTTATCTTCCATTTCTTTGTCTTCCAGACCTACCATATTTTCAGAATACCTTAGAGATTGCCCCATGGAATAGTATTGCTTTCAGGAGTATGTTTTTGTTTGTTTGTTTGTTTGTATGGTCTTTTTAGGGCTGCACCTGTGGCATATGGAAGTTCCCAGGCTACGTGTCAAATCAGAACTACAGCTGCCAGCCTACACCACAGCCACAGCCACAGCAACGCAAGATCTGAGCCGCATCTGAACCTACACCACAGCTCACAGCAATGCCGGATTCTTAACCCACAGAGTGTGGCCATGTCCTCATGGATACCAGTCGGGTTCGTTATCATTGAGCCACAGTGGGAACTCAAGGAGTATGATTTTGAAGAGAATTCCATCATGTGGTATTTATTTTCATCCATACAGTTTTTAGGATGCATTTAGGTGTCCATTTTTATTAGAGTCTTAAAAGAGTCTATTTTACTAATTTATAAAACAATGCGGTTATGAAGATGAATGTATAGATGGTACCTGTAATGACAGCTTGCCTCTTTCAGAAGAGTGTTCCTGATAACTTGAATTTGAAAGAACACCTTTGCTTTCCCAGTGTCCTTTAACCTAGCAAACTGTAGAAAACTTGGACTTTTTCTCCTCCGTGGCCAAGATAAGAGATTATGCTTATAAAAGGCATTTTGTGACTTTGCAACTGTCTTCTCTGGATATTTTTTTTAAGTAATTAAGGATTAAATTTTTAATACATTTTCTGATTTTAAAAATGAGGATTGTAGTTAATAATAATCTGGACTTAATTTGGCAAGGTCTGTAACATTTCCGAGAGAGATACATGGTCATTAACTTTGAAGGCTCTGCATATTGAATCTTCCATTTGGCTGTCATTTATACATATACTTGCCTGGATCTCAAGGCAGATTTATCAAGTGAAATATAAGATAAAATCAGCATTTTGGAGGCAAATATCTGGACAAGTATATATTCTTAAAAAATATTTTTGAGATAAGCTTATGTATGATAGATAATTTGAAAATATATTTCTGCGTCTTTGTGGTTTTTTCCTTTTATATAAATGCCTATACCCTCTTCAAAACTCAGCTCAGTGAATTCTTTGCTAGTTCTCCATTCAGTCTGCCTTTCTTCAGGTCTAACCTCACAGGCCTCTGTTAACCAGTTTTATGACTGTATTGTCATCTGTTTAACATATCTACCAAACTTGTGTTCTCAGAGAGCAGGGGCTGGTTGTGTCTTTATTTTCTCAGCATAAAGCACTGTGCTGCAATCGTGATGTTAAACATTCAGGTGTAGGATTGTAATATCAGAATTGTCCACTAACCCTGTAAGACCCCTGAGACCAGAAAACACATAAGGGACAAATGAAAAAGAAATCAGGGGAAACTTAGCTGGGTTAGAGCCCAGAAATTTCAGGGTAGGGCTCCAAGAAATTGGACTGGAGCATCAGAGCTCCTGAAGTTCCTCTGCTGTACCTTAAGTTCAGAACAGGCTAGTGACAAGGGAGGGCCAAAGAGAAGAGTATATAACTGCATGAAGAAGTGATTGAGCTTTTTCCCATATGGACCCTGGCTCAGCTCTTTTTGCCACATGGGATGAATAGATATGAGGGAGAGGGTTCCAACCATTTGTACAATAATTTAAAGAACCTTGACCCCACTTACTTTTGATGTAATCAAGGTCCTCAAATTTAACACATCAAATTAGTGTTTCCTCATCTTTTGGCATGGTGTGAAGAGGAGGAGTTGACAAAGAGACTTCATTTCATCTTCTCCCCTTAGAGCTTTATAAGTAAACTTTCAAGAAGTGTTTATTTCTACGTCAAATCAGCACCCTTTTCAAGTAAAATTGTATTTATTTCTGACATATCTTCTTCTTACTGTTTTGATGTTCTTACCCTGAACTTTGAAATTCACATGTTCTCAATGTTTTTGTGACTTATACACTTCTAGAATTATCGTTACACAGTGTTTGTATTGGTATAGAGAAGATATATAATATAATCCCAGAAGAGTTCTTGAATTCTGTTTGACCTTAGTGCATAATGTGTCCAAAAGAAATTGGACCATTTGCTTATGAAAAGAACATTAACATAACTATACTTAAGAGCAGAAAGCTCTGAAATCTTTATTTGAAAGACATTTATTCATATTGTTAAGTATTCATGGCACTGTCCCAGCCAAGGCCTTAATCATTTGACTTATCAATGTTTTCTTTCTTTTGGTGATATAAGAAGAGTGAGAATATGATATCTGGCTTTTATCCAGCAGAATTAGTAATGGCTAAGCTCAAATGATTTAATTTGGGCTTATGTGGTATTGGATAGTACTGATTCCATTAAGTCAGTTAAAATATACCTTATTAGATTATTCACGTGCTGTGCACATACTAATATGAAGCAATGTAAGAGTTATTTTAAATAATGAGCCATCTAAAAGAAGGCTTTTTTCCGCCTATTATTAAAATTTTTTTTCCAGTTTTATTGAGAAATAATTGACATACGTCACTGTATAAGTTTAAGTTGTATAGCATGATGGTTTGACTTACATAAATTGTGAAATGATTACCACAGTAGGTTTACTTAACAGCCATCATTTTATATAGGTGCAATAAAAAGAAAAAAAATTCACCTTGTGGTGAGAACTCTTAGGATCTGCTCTCTTAACTTTTCCATATGTCATATAGCAATATCTATAGTCATCATGTTGTGCATTACATCCCGTACTTACTTAGTTTATAACTTTAAGTTTGTACCATCTTCCTCCAATTCTTCCTTCTTCTATCGTCTGCCTCTGGTAACCACAAGTCTGATCTCTTTTTAGTGAGTTGGGGATTTTTGGTTTTGGTTTGTTTTGTTTTTAGATTCCACATATAGGTGAGATATATTATTTTTCTTTCTGTCTAACTTATTTCATCCAGTATATTGCCTTTAAGATCTGTCTGTGTTGTTGCAAATGGTAGGATATTGCTGTTTTATGGCTGAATAATATTCTATTGTGTATATATAAACTTTTTATCCATTCATTCATCAGTGGACACTTAGATTGTTTCCATGTCTTGGCTATTGTAAATAATGCTCCTGTGAACATGGGGGTGCAGATATCTTTTTGAGTTAGTTTTTTGGGGTTTGGGGGATATATTCTCAAAACTGGAATTGCTAGATTATATGGTAGTTCTATTTTTAATTTTTTGAGAAACTCTGTACTGTTTTCCAAAGTGGCTATACCAGCTTACAATCTCACAAACAGTGCACAAGGGTTTCCTTTTCTCCACGTCCCCATCAACATTTGGTTATCTCTTTTTTGTTTGTTTGTTTGTTTGTTCTTTGGCCATGCTCACCGCATATGGAAGTTGCTAGGCCAGGGATTGAACCTGAGCCACAGCAGCAAACCCAAACTGCTTCAGTGACAACATCGGATTCCTAACCCACTGCACCGTAACAGAACTGCTGTCTCGTTTTTTGATCGTGGCCATTCTAATAGCCATGAGGTGACATCTTATTGTGCTTTTAATTTTCATTTCCCTAACGACTAGTGATGTTGAGAAGCTTTGGCTGTATCTCGTGGCCATTCACATGTCTTCTATGGAAAAAGGTCTTTTCAGATTCTTTGCCCATCTTTTAGTTGTTTGTTTTTTTTGCTCTGGAGATGTGTGAGTTCTTTATATTTTGGGTATTAACCTCTTATCAGATATATGGCTTGCAAATATTTTTTTCCCATTCATAGGTTTTCACTTTGTTGGTATCTTATGCTGTGCATCTTTTTAGGTTTTTTCCTTTTTTTAGGGCCACACCTGTGGCATATGGAGTTTCCCAGGCTAGGGGCTGAATCAGAGCTGTAGCCACAGGCCACAGCCACAGCCACAGCAATGTGGGATCTGAGCTGCATCTGCGACCTACACCACAGCTCAGGGCAATGCCAGATTCTTAACACACTGAGTGAAGCCAGAGATCAAACCCGCAACCTCACGGTTCCTAGTCAGATTCGTTTCTGCTGTGCCATGACGGGAACTCCCACATCTTTTGTTTGATGTCTCCCTTATTTTTTATTTTGTCACTTGTGCTTTAGGTAATGATTTCCACAATACAGTTATGAGACCCACGTCAAGGAGTTTTCTCTCTAGGAGTTTCATGGTTTCAAGTCTTACTTTTAAGTCTTTAATCCATTTCAAATTAATTGTTATGAGTAGTATAAAATGAGGGTCAAGTTTTATTTTACATATGAACATCCAGTTTTCCCAGTGTGATTTATTGAAGAGACTGTTTTCTCCATTGAGTATTCTTGGCTCCCTTGTCAAATATTAGTGGCAAATATCTGGGCTCTCGATTCTGTTCCATTGGTCTCTTTATCCGTTTTTATGAAGGAGGTGTATTTAATGATTGAATTCTGATCTTGCGTTCTTTCTCAGGGTGTTCCGGTGATGGCAATAAGAAACAAAATGATATCAGAGGGACTAGACCCAGATCTTCTTGAGTAAGTATTCTTCCATTTTCTTTTGCTTTTTAGGGCCACACCCGCGGCATATGGAGGTTCCCAGGCTAGGGTCCAGTCAGAGCTACAGCTGCCGTCCACAGCCACACCAGACCCAAGCCACGTCTGTGATCTATACCACAGCTCACAGCAACGCTGGATCCTTAACCCACTGAAGTGAGGCCAGAGATTGAACCCGCAACTTCGTGGTTCCTAGTCAGATCCGTTTCCTCTCGCCACGATAGGAACTCCAAGTATTCTTCTAATATGTATGCAAAACATTTAGAAGCATTTTCAATGAGGATTAATGATGGCTCTATGTATGCAAAACAGATGTAATTGATGACAGTTTTATTGCATGGCAGTACTGTCCACAAGATGCAATGTTCTTTTCTTTCCATGCTACTATTTTCCTCCCTTCCTCCCTCTACTAGATTTTCATTTGAGACTTTAGTGTATGGGAAATTTACTCTACCATGATCTAAGCTGAACCAGATGGGGAGATAAATAGGGAAACTCTAAGTCCATATTAATGTTTGTTGTGAAACTAGATATTGTTTTGTGTGTTTTATGATTTTTTTTTTGAGAAATGCTGAAAAATTGTTGCTTAGAAATTTGACAGTAATTTATTCCATCCAGGCAAAACTAGCTACATAGCTCATCCTGGATAAAATATATCTTAATGGATTAGACCCCTAGCCTGGGAACCTCCATATGCTGCGAGTACGGCCCTAGAAAAGGCAAAAAAGACAAAAAAAAAAATCTATATATATGTATATTTATCTTAATGGATTATTCAGAACCGGTCTGTTTTGCAAGTATCTAGATACTTGTAAAGACTCTTTCCAGTTTGGGGGTTTTAGTTCACCCCAGTGTATTTAGCTATGCTAGCTATCCAGGGATTCATACTGTACTAGCAGTATACTTCAGAATTTTTCTTGACTCCTAGCCCTTCAAGAAAATGTGTGCGTTTTTCTTCAGACATGCAATCTTTTTCTCCTATTTTTATCTTTCAAAATACGAAATTTAAGAATTCTTTAAAAGCCTGCAGAACAAATTTCCCACATTTATCTCCAATTAGTGTATATTAAAGTAGCAAGCAGTTCAAGTACAATGGTATGGATTGGTAATTTAAAGTAAAGCATCTCTACGATATTTGGCATTTTTTCTGGGAATTGTTTCTGACACATTTTTATTTTATTTTCATTTTTTTTCTTTTTTTAACATAATGGATTTTATTTCAATTATAGGTATACATAAAAAATCACAAGTCAATTTGCTAGATTTTGTGTCCCAAACCCACAGTGCATCTCCCCACCCCCCAGACTGTCTTATTTGAAAAACCAAGGTTTTCCAAAGTCTGTGAGTCATTGTCTGTTCTGCAAAGAAGTTCATTGTGTCTTTGTAGTTTCCACATATAAGCGGTAGCATTGGGTGTTGCTGTCTAATTGTCTGACTGGTTTTACTTCGCATGATAATTTCTAGGTCCATCCGTGTTGCTATAAATGTTGGTAATTCGTTCCTTTAATGGCTAATTAATATTGCATTGTGTGTATGTAGCATATCTTCCCTATCCACTCCTCTGTCGATGGGCATTTAGGTTGTTTCCATGTCCTTGCTATTGCATAGAGTGCTGCAGTGAACACTGGAGTACATGTGTCTTTTTGAGTCACGGTTTCTGCTGGATAGATGCCCAGGAGTGGGATTGCTGGATCAAATGGTAATTCTATTTTGAGTTTTCTGAGGAATCTCCATACTGTTTTCCACAGTGGTTGCACCAATTTGCATTCCCACCAACAGTGTAATAGGGATCCTTTTTCTCCACACCCTCTCCAGCACTTATTGTTTGTAGACTTTTTGATGATGGCCATT
>PVHT021183619.1:13175748-13200846 GCA_004024745.2 Catagonus wagneri | reverse complement strand
TGAAGTGGGTCTCTTGAAGACAGCATATATACGGGTCTTGTTTTTGTATCCATTCGGCTAGTCTATGTCTTTTGGTTGGGGCATTCAGTCCATTAACATTTAAGGTAATTATTGGTATATATGTCCTTATTGCCATTGTATTAACTGTTTGGGGTTTTTGTTGCTCTATTTTCTTCCCTTATTCTCTTGTTGTCTCCTCACACAAGATGGCTATCTTTAATGTTGTATTTGAGTTGATTTTTCTTTTTTGTTTGTGTATCAATTGTAGAATTTTAGGTTGCAGTTACCCTGAAGTTTTGATATAGGAGTCTATATTATAAATGAGATAGTATTAAGTTGTTGGTTTCTTAATTGCACGTGCTTCTACAGTGACCTGCATTTGTGCTCTCTTCTCACGATTTCTGATTTTGGTAGCATAATTGTGCATGGATGATTTAGTATCTTTACTGTGTATATGCTTTTACTGGTGAGGCTTGTCATTTGTGGATTTTTTGTTTCTGGTTGTGGCCTTTTCTGTCTAGAGAAGTTCCTTTAAGATTTGTTGTAAAGCTGGTTTAGTGTTGCAGAACTCTCTTAGCTTTTGCTTATGTGTAAAGGTTTTGATCTCTCCTTCAGATCTGAATGAGAGTCTTGCAGGATAAAGCAATCTTGGTTGGAAGTTTTTCCCTTTCATCACATTAAATATATTGTGCCACTCCCTTCTGGCCTGCAGAGTTTTAGCTGAAAAATCTGCTGATAACCTTATTGGGGTTCCCTTGTATGTCATTTGTTTCTTTTCCCTAGCTGCTTTCAAAATTTTCTCTTTGTCTTTAATTTTGGTCATTTTGATTAATATGTGTCTTGGGGTGTTCCTCCTTGGGTTTATTTTTTATGGTACTCGTTGAGCTTCCTGGATTTGAGTCAGTGGTTTCCTTTCCCATACTAGGGAAGTTTTTGGCTATTATCTCTTTGAATATTTTTTCTTTCTCTCTTCTCCCTCTGGCACCCCTATAATACGGATGTTGGTGCGTTTAACATTATCCCAGAGTTCTCTGAGACTCTGTTCATTTTCTTTCAATCTTTTATCTCTTTTCTCTTCTGCATTAGTGATTTCCACTAATTTGTCCTCCAGTTCGCTGTTTCGTTCTTCTGCCTCCTGTATTCTACTGTTGGCTGCTTCTAATGAATTTTTTATTTCACTTATTGTATTTTGCATCTCTTCTTGTTTAAGTTTTACAGCTTGTATTTCTTTGCTCAGTGTTTCCTGTAAATTATCAATCTTTGCCTTCATTTTATTTCAGATGTCTTGCATCACCTTCAGCATCAACAGTCTAAAGTCTCTTTCTGGGAGGCTGATAGTCTCCTCATCACTGAGCTGTTTTTCTGGGCTTTTTTCTTTCTCCCTTACCTGAGTTATAGTTTTCTGTCTTTTCATTTCTATGGTTTTTGTTGTGGTGACCTTTTTACCGACAATAGAATTGTAGCTTCTCTTAGTTCTAGTGTTTGCCTCCCATGTGGCTAAAGTTGGTATGGAGGGGTCTTGCTGTAGGCTTCCTGATGGGAGGGACTGATTCCTGCCCACTGGTATCTGGGGTTGATTCCTCTCCCCCTGATGGGTGGGGCTTTGTCTCTGGATGAGATTAGAGGCTGTCTGTGTGCCTGAGGGGTGTTTAGGCAGCCTGTTTCCTGATGGGCGGGGCTGTGGTCCCACCTGGATTATTGTTTGGCCTGGGGCTTCTCAGAGCTGTTGGGAGGGCACAGATTTTCCCAGAAATGGCCCCCTCCAGAGAAATGCAGGCTATTGAATGTTCCCGAGCTTCACCTCCAATACCCTTCCCCCACAACAAGCCCCAGTCACCCCTTTTTTCCCAGAAGATCCTCCAGGAATTACACTCAGGTTCCATCTGGATTCCTATGGAGAGTTTGCTTTCCCCTGGGACCCAGTGCACGTGAAAGTCTGTGTGTGCCTTTCAAGAATGGAGTCTCTGTTTCCCCCAGTTCTGTGGAGCTCCTGCACACCAAGCCCCACTGGCCTTCAATGCCAGATGCTCCGGGGGCTCTTTCTTCCTCTGCCCGATCCCCAGGCTTGGGGATTTGACGTGTGGCTCAGAACTCTCAGTCCTGTAGCTGAGTCTCTGTGACACAGTTACTTTCCAGTCTGTGGGGCTTCCCACCCGGGAGGTATGGGGTTGCTTCTATCGTGTAATCGCCCCTCCTACCTCTTGATGTCGTCTCCTCTTTGTCTTCTGGAGTAGAATAATTTTTTTGTAAGTTTACAGTCCATTTGGTTGAAGGTTGCTCGGCATTTGTTTGTAGTTTTGTTGTTTTTTGGGAGAGAAGTTGAGCTCCAGTCCTTCTGTTCCACCATCTTAATCCGGTCTCCACAGTGGCTCCTACTCAGCAATATTTTTATTAACAATGTTTTTGTCACTTAATCTGCTTGAGATTCAACTGTTAAGTTTAAAGAAAGTGAAAAATATCTTTAGTTATCTACATAAATAAGTATTTTTCCAAAGAATGTTTATAATGTTTGGTGTCCTAAAAGTGGCTGTGGGTTTTTTTGTTTGTTTTTGCTTTGGTCTTTTGTCATTTTAGGGCTGTACCTGCGGCATATGGAGGTTCCCATGCTAGGGGTCTCATCGGAGCTGTAGCCACCGGCCTACACCACAGGCACAGCAACGCCAGATCCGAGCCGCGTGTGCGACCTACACTACAGCTCAAGGCACTGCCAGATCCTTAACCCACTGAGCGAGGCCAGGGATTGAACCCTCAGCCTCATGGTTCCTAGTCAAATTCATTAACTGCTGCACCAGAACAGGAACTCGAGTAGCTGTGGTTTTAAAAATAAACATTTCTTTAATGAGAACAAGTTAAACCAATGATATTTGTATTTTAGGACCTATTTCATGTTCAGAATCACAGAAACTAACTCCAGTTAATTTAAGCACAAAGGGAAGTTATTGACTCACATACCTATGAAGTCTAAGTAGGACAGAATCAGGGATGTAGAAGCATGAGTGCTTGCTGGCTAGTCTTGTTTCTCATCTGGCATATCAGTCCTCCTTTACTCCTTAGCGTAATAATCCACTTATCTTCTGCTTCTGATGAGTTTCCTCCTTGAAAATAAGTAATCAACAAATAATATTTACATTATATTTTATATGGCTTTAATATTACTAGTTTGGCCAACTGAACAGAAAGAGAGCCCCTTCACCATAGTCCATAGCTCGTTTCTAGGGAATAATTCTGATTGTCCCTGCTTGGGTTATGTACACTGCCTTGAATTAATCTCTTTTCAGAGGAAGAAATTTTTATGACTTGCCTAGGCCTGGATTATATGATTGAAACAAGGAAGGGTATAAGGAGGGGATGAAGGCACCAGGAATTGTGGTTGATGGTCTTATCTGATTCAGGTAAATGGGAGAATGGTGTCCGAAATAACATGTGCACATAGCATCTGGTATCCTAAAAAGTACTGGTTTGTGTGTGATTTGTGTATATCCTTCTATCCTTTCTAAACTTTGGCTCAGTTTTTGTTGATATCAACTTAGTAACTTCTTTGAAAATACTTCTTTTAAAGAAATTAGACTTAGTAAAGGGTTTAAAAAGTTCTGATTTCACCAAGACTTTTATTGATAATCTTAAATATGTAAAATGCAGTTATTCAAGTTATATAAATATGCTTAAAATATATCTACCAACCTAGTGTTTTTTATTGTAACCACTAAAGATTAAGATTTTTTAAAAAATACTTGATAAATCATGAATATACTTAAGACTTTGTGTTTTTCTGTATTTTGCTGATGTAATTCTTTTTTAGTGATTCACTTGTATGTTTAAAATACTGAGCGTAGGAGTTGCTGCTGAGGTGCAGGTTCCATCCCCAGCCTGGCACTGTGGGTTAAGGATCCAGTATTGCTGCATCTGTGGCACAGGTCACAGCAGTGGCTTGGAATTGATACCTGCACCAGGAACTTCCATATACCGTGGGTGCAGCCAAAAAAAAAAAAAGTACTGAGCGTATTAGGAAATCTTCATTTCCATATTTTAGTAGTGAGGTGTGTATTCTTTGAATTTTGAAAAGCTAAACTTTAGGTTGGCACTTTAAAGTAGCAACCTTTTAAAACATATCTTTAAAACTTCTTTCCATGAAAGAAACTTAAAACAAAAGGTTTGTATGTGTAGGATTAAACAATTCTGATCATAATATAAAAGCCAAATTTCTGTTCCCCCTAAGAATATAAATATCCAGTCTGCAAATGATAATATTATTGTTTTACTGTTACATTAACTTTTGTAAAGCTTTATAACTTATAAAATGCTTTCATCCGTATTGCCTCATTTAATTCTCATTTTTTGAAGTTTTTCTTTTTTTATATACAAAAAAACCTCTAGTGTATAGCTTTTGTTTTCCTAGCAATTCTAATTCAAAGTACCTTTAAATTTATTTTAAAATGAATGGTCCTAGAATTCCAGTTGTGGCTCAGCTCCAGATCGACCCCATATGCCATAGGTGTGGCCCTAAAAATAAAATAAAATGAATGGGGCAAACAAAAAAAGTGTTGATGGGAATACGAAGAAATTGGAATGCTTGTACACTGTGAGTGGGAATGTAAAATAATGTAACTGTTATGGAAAATGGTATGATATTTCCTAAAAAAAAGCTAAGCATGGAATTACCATATGATCCAGCAATTCCACTTCTGGATATATAACCAAAAGTGAAAGCAGGAACTCAAATAGATATCTGTACACCCATGTTCATAGCAGCATTATTGACAATAGTCCACGGGTAGAAACAACCCAATACCTATCCACAAGTGAATGGATAAACAAGATGTAGTATGTGCATAAAATTAAAAATTAAATTACTACTTAAGTGCCCATCAACAGATAAATGGATAAAGATGCAGTATATAGGAGTTCCCTTGGTGGCTTAACGAACCCAACGAGGATCCACGAGGATGCGGGTTTGATCCCTGGCCTCACTCACTGGGTTAAGGATCCCGCATTGCTATGATCTGTGGTGTGTAGTTCACAGACGTGGCTTGGATATGGCACTGCTGTGGCTGTGGCGTGGGCTGGCAGCTTAGACCCCTAGCCTGGAACTTCCATATCCTGTGGGTGTGGAAGTAAAAAAAAAAAAAAAGGTGCATTATATATATATCCAATGGAATACTACTAGGCTGTAAAAAAAAGAATGAAATTTTGCCATTTGGATGGACTTGGAGAGTATTATGCTAATTGAAATAAGTCAGGTAGAGAAAGACAAATGATGTATGATATCAGTTATATGTGGAATCTAAAAAAACTAACAAACTAGTGAGTATAACAATAAAGAAGCAAACTTACAGGTATAGAGAAAAACCAGTGGTTACCAGAGGGGAGAGAGAATGGAGAGGGATAATATACAGGGGTAAAAGATTAAGAGGTATAAACTATTATGTGTAACATAAATAAGCTACAAGGATATATTGTACAGTACAGGGAATATAGCCAATATTTTATAATAATTATAAATGGAGTTTAACCTGTAACAATTGTGAACCACTGTATTGTATACCTGTAACTTACATAGTGTTATATAGCAACTATACTTCAGTTAAAAAAAAAAAGAAATGACTACTTAAGATTCCTAAATTTGTTGTATAATTTCAGTGAAATCGTTCATTTCATGACTTCTCTCCACCCTCCACCTATTGTCCCTGGCAAGTGGCCTAATCTCATCTGCTGTTGTACTTCAGTTGCTTTACACCGTAGCTATCCAAATGCAGTGTGCTGCGCCATTCCCATTTTTTTCTTTACTCAGAATGCTCTTATTCCCACCTTTTCTATTTCTGGCAAGTTCATGCTCATAATCCCAACAATCTTCACAAGTGTCTTCACCTCTCTGGAGTCTTCTATGACCAATCCTAGTAAAGTGAATTACCTTTTCTTTTCAAACAAGCAGAGTTAGTACAGCTATATTTTTGTATATCACATTGTATAACAATAATTTGAGTTCCTGTTGTAGCCCAGTGGTAACGAACCCAACTAGTATATAATAATAATAATAATTATCATATTATTATTATTATAGGTAACATCTACTTAATATAGATACTCTGTGCTACATATAATTCAGTATACTTTACATTTAGTAATTCGTCTTAGTCATCACACAACCCTGTCAGTTGGGTACAGAGTCGTTAAATAGCTTCCCTCAAAGTTACTCAGCAAGTGTGTAGTAAGGCTGAGATTTGAACCCAAGCAGTCTAGCTCCGGAGTCTGGGTCGTAGCTACTATGCTGTGTAGCATCAAATATATTAAAAAATTATGACACACATAGATTAATTTTGTAATTTCATTCCCTTCGAGACCTAAACTGCTTTTATCCTTAAGTGACAGTTATGTTAAGGGAGTTGTGTACATTGTTTTATTTGTTTGACTTACCATAGATACTAATGTAATTTTCATGTAGTATTCAAATTCCTTTTGGTAATGTTTTCCTTTTTAATAAAGTGAACACAATAAGAAATCAACTATATAGCAAAGAGAAGTTTACTGGGGACCGTGTGCCCAGTATTTATTCCTGCCGCTTCTAGAGTTCTTGCTTCTATGGAGAATGATCAAGTCTGTGAAGTGTTAGTATTTTAAGCAGATGGAGCATCAGTCAAAACCTATAAATGCTGTACTTAGCTTTAAACTTTTATTGTACTGAGTTACACGTGACTTCTTCATGGGCATAATCTAAAATTGTACAGAACAAATGAGTTTATGTTTGATCAATAGCATTTCTTCCATTTCGTAGCATGACAAGTATATTAAAAAAATATAACTCAGCCATAATTTTTAATAAGTCAAAATAAATAATAGACTATAATTTTCTTATTTTAGTAATAGTTATATTTATAACAAAGATGAGTTTTATTTGTTGGTGTCTTAAATCTGTAGTAAGAGTCAAGGAGCCTGAGGGAAAAATAAGTCTTATAGCTTTTAATTGGGTAATGATTATTTTTAAATCATTTTTACCTTTTGATTGGAGTGTTTATTCCATTTATATAAATAAATTAAAATTTTATTTTAAACTAACAGGACAGGTATATTATTCTTATGTTCTCTCTTGCTTTCCCCCAAAGTTTATTTAATTTGCATAATTTACTTTCTTGCTAAAAATGAATAGGGGCTGAGTGATAGTACTGCCACATGATTAAATGCTATACTGATAAACACTATGGAGCCTTTCTAGTTGACTATTTGAATGACACCGTTAAAATTTCACTTGGTTTATTACAGAACATCTATACAAAGTTGGAGTTTAACTGTTCTCATATCTTCTTACTATGCCTAGGGAATCTTCAAGACATTTTTACCAACTCATTCTTACTGTATTCTTTCTCTGATGATAAAATATAAATGAAAACATTCAGCAGACATCAAGAACCTTCTTTGACCAGGCACTTCTCTCTCACACAATTTCCATATTGCTTGTGTTTCTTAATGGTCATTCTTGAACTTTCCATTTTTAAATTACTCTCTGAAGCCTCCCTGAGCATGAAACTGTCCCTTCTTTTTCCATTTCTAGCTTTCCTTTCTCAGTACCTCATGGACACTTGGAGTCTGTAAGGATTTAGCATTGGTCATGTTAGCCTCTCCAGATCGCATCTCTGTCTGTAGTTGGGTCTCCATGGTAATGAGAAGCAGAAAGTGCTGAAGTAGCACACTGTGTAAGGACTGGCAAGAGAAAACAGTGCCGTGACCTATGCAAGAATAGCACTGAATCCCCACGGTGCTGGAGAAACCAGTGAGAAGCATGCTGTGGTGGAGAGTGGGAGATACTCAGTTAAGGACACAGACTTGGCAGATTTATTAGCAACAATATTCTAGAATGGACCTAATTTATAGTTAGTGCTTTTTTTTAAAAAACTGGAAAAGCCATTAAAAATTTTCCTTCTCTTTCAGGAGGCCAGATGCTCCAGTGCCTGATGGTGAAAGTGAAAAAAATACAGAAGAAAGTTCAGATAGCGAATCTTCTTTTAGTGACTAAGCTTAATTTTGGTAACAACTACATATTCATGTGTTGGTGCATATTTACATTCTATTAAAAGGAGAGCTTTAACTTTAACTCTTAGGCACGAAAACATCAAACGACTACATATCCACCACCAAGCTTCTTCTATGTTAAAAAAATAAAATAAAGCATTTATAATAACCTGGCAGTATGTCTTATTACCAAAATAAAGGGCCTTAAACTGAAAAATAGAGTAGCCTAAATAAAGTACTAAGATGGAGTATTTCAAGGATGCAGTAAGCATCTAAAATGAAGTTAATATGAGCTTACTGATCAAAAGTAGATTCGGTGCAAAAAAAAGTGAATTTGGCCAAGTGAATTACTTAATTTTTGTGAATATTTTAGCATGAAAAGTATTATATATCTTTGTATCATAAGAGTTGTTAAATTTCTGGCAGAAAGTAATACTTGATTGAAATTTTCTGTGATGACTGGAAGCTTATATATCATATTTATTGTGTCTGGAACTTTTTTGTCTTTTTAAGGCTGCAGCTGCGGCACATGGAGTTTCCCAGGCTAGGGACCAATTGGAGCAGTAGCTGCCGGCCTATGCCACAGCCACAGCAACATGAGATCTGAGCCACATCTGCCACCTACACCACTGCTCATGGCTATATCCTTAACCCATTGAGCAAGGCCCGGGTTCAAACCCGCCTTCTCATGGATACTAGTCGGGTTCGTTAGCCACTGAGCCACGACGGGAACTCTGAGTCTGGAACTTATTGGTGGTGTTTATTAGCATGTAGGACTCTACAACTTGGCCATTAGTTCATATACTATCAAAGTTGGATGTTCTTATTAATACTTCTCAGAGTGAGCTGATAGCAGAAGTTAACATGGGGATGCGATGTGGGGCAAAAGAGGTGTGTGCTGCTGTCTACCCCTTGTCCATTCAGGTTGTTTGAGTACCATGTGAAGTCCACCAAGTCTTCAAGGTGATGGCCAGCCACAGTCTGTAGAAGACTGCACAGGAGAATTAGTGAGACAAGCCATAGTTCCTGTTGTTATAAACTGAACCTAAGACCAAAACTCATATTCATTGTCATCTTCCTCCACCACCCATTTGAGACTTTCCTTGCCCTCTGCCAGAAATTCAGGTCTAGTTTGGTTGCATTGTAGAGTGACCCAGACCTTTATCCCTTCAGAGATCTAGGGCCTTGGTTACTTTGTCCCTTTTAGGCTATGATGATCACATTTGTCTATTTGCTGTTCACATCAGGTACAGAAGTATCAAGAATCACCCAGTGCATCGCCTGAATTCCAGACACCTCTTCCTTGTTTCATTTTGTAGTTATAATCCTAGCTCCATGTTAACTAACATATTAACTCTTTTTTTTTTTGCCTGTTATCCCACAGACATGAGCAGCCTAAGACCAGTTGGCAGCAGTAGCTTCAGTTCTGTGAAAATCGTGTTCTACTTCCTGATAGAAATGTGTTAGCTTTTTCCTCTTCCCCTGTCTAGGAAACAGGACCTCCAGTCCAGCAGAGCCTGCGGTGGTAGGGATGGGAAGCACTTTTCTGCAAGTAGGTCACTGAGAATGGTGGTAAGAAAGGCCAGTCCTATTTCTATCTTCCTGGCTCATAAACCCAAGTATTCTAGCAGCTGGGGACCTGGAATCACACACTGGTCTTTGGTATAGTGCATGTACCATATCCTAGAGAGCAGCACCCCAACCCTGCAGTCTGTGATCACTGAGCTAGTGTCTATGCAAACCCTGTAATAGTCCATTTCGCTGTTCTATTTGATTGACTGTTTCTGGATAATGCTGCCTATTATAGGATCATGGATCCAGAAATTCATGTTGCTCTTCATTTGCTTCAAATTAATCCCCTTATCTGAGGTAGTGTAATGCAGAATACCATGTTGGTAATAGGTGTTCTGTAACTCTCAGATAGTAATAATGATGACAGGGATACTGATGGAAGGGAAAACAAGCCTGTATTAAGAATACAAGTTAATTGCAGTAGAGAAGAATTGCTTGCCCCCTCAAGATGGAAGGAAATTAATATAACAACTTGTTCCCAAGTGACTAATTTCTCTCTTGAAGAAGTGCGATAAACTCACTGGTCTCTGCTACTGACAGATTATATATTCAAAGTGGCATAATCATAGCAGCCTTAGTGGGAGAAAGCCTAAGTTGTTGGGTCCACGCATAGCCCCTGTCTCTGCCACCATGATTACCTCACTTATGGGTTTGTTGTGTTAGCCTGGTTGGTCAAGGGCAGGCTGGCTGAAATCTACTGAAGGAATCATTCTGTCCACCTAATCTGCCTTCTCAGGTGGACTGTTACTGACATTCCATGACACAAAAATCTACACACTTTTCCATCATCCAAAAACTTTATTATTAACTCAGGCCACATCTTTCTCCATCAACATGGATGACTAAGTGCAATGTATGAAACTATGTCCATCAGGAAGATTTTTCCCTCACTACTAATCCTTCCAGCCACCACTGAAATAGGATGTAGTATGGGAGCCAGCCATTTTTGGATCACACCAACATATCAAGCAGGTCCATCCATGGACAATACCCACTTTTTCCTCCTCTGTCATTTGGTATGTTAATATTCCTGAAATAGACTTACTTCTTCACTTCTCTCTGTCAACAAGCCCTTTCCCATAAAATTGTCACTGCTTTGCCACTCTACATGGAGCATTCTGTGTCACCCTTTGGACTCTGAACCTATAGCCATATGGTTTTCTTTGGGTCTGGAGAATGTTAGCAAATGCTATTGGAGCAGAAGCTTGAAAAACACTTGGGTGATTGGTCTTGCCTTCTTTTGTGCCTCCACCACTGACAGAAAAGCATGACAAGGATAGTCTGATGGAAAATGAGAGATGTGTGGAGCAAAGCTAGGTTCTAGTCACATAGCAGTCAACACCAAGATGTGAGCAAACCCAGCTGCAATCAGAAAATCTGCTTAGCCAATTCCCAGCTGGCCCTAGCTGCCTGAAAAATAAATGCTAATAGTTGAGTCACATAAAGTTTGTGGGTTGTTTATCATATAGCATTATTGAAGCAATAAATACTGATAGACTGACCATAGGAGATTCCCCATAGATCACAGGAGTAGGTTGAAGTAGTTGCAGTGGTGCAAGAGGGTTAAATGATTGGGAATCCAGGCTACTTGTCCATGTAACTTATGTGTGCCATCTGGACTTGCTCAGGCTTGATCCCAAATGTGTCATTTCCATCCAATAATGGATTGTTACTGTTACTGTCTGACCTTATGATTTGGTGAACCTGATAACACCTAGCTCATGACAGGCAGCTCTAGGTGATCACTTGATGTCATATAGGAGCAGATTCACAGTTTCTGTTGGGCACAGAGGCATGCCAAGGGTTGCTTTTCAAACTGAGAAGGCATGCCCTAGTCCCAGAACCTAACTATCGTCTGTTCTGTTAATTTTCTGTAAGAGCTTGCTAGAGATGCTGAACAATGTTCTACCACAAGTATGTATAGCATTAGTGGATAATCAGTTATACAGTCTGAGAAGAAGGGCAGCATACATTATAGGCTGACCCTGCAGCAGAGTATTCTCTTGCTCCGGGCCCCACTTCAAACTGGCAGTCTTCCAACTCTCCCCATGAATGGGTGTGTGCAGATTTAGCTTCAAAAATCAACGTCCCTAACATGCTGTACTTGTTTCCAAATGGTAGAGGGACATATTCAGTAACTTGTCCTTAACTTGGAAGGCATGTCCCAACATCCTCCTGACCGTTGGACCCCTAAAATCTGCAGGGGTCTGAATCTCCCATCCCCTGGCTTCTGTGTGTCTTATAGAACACCAAGGGTCCTCTATGCTTCCCTTTCACCAGATCTGATCAGCCTGATTTACAATATGGAGGACCAGCACGAGGTTTTGTGGAATAACAAGATGAACAAGATCCCTGCAGGCTGTACTGGTGGGAGATAGAGTAGGTGAACATAGTCCTGTGACAGTAGGTTAACATGCATCGTGCTTTCCACATAAACACTTCTGATGTTCTTAATGATTAAAAAAAATTTCACCAGATCAGCAGCCACATACCATGCCCAAGATTGCATTGATATGCTCCAGGAAAAGTGCTATATCTGGCATGTTGTCAGCCATGATTGGTTCTACCACTTGATTAAGTTTATGATTGTCTTCCACCATGGTATGGATATGGTTTTAGCAGGGGCCATATAAGTAGGTACCACTTATATGGCAGAGGGTACCACTTTGAAGTCTTTGAAAGTGGTGCTAATCTCTGTAATTCTACTCAGAATGCAATATTGTTTTTGGTTTACTATCTTGGCTGGGGCAAAGGGGTACAATTTTAGGAATTTCTTCTTGATTCTCCCTATCAATGGATTTTATTCCATAGAGCAGGGAACCAACGTGAAGCTGTTAAGAAGACCCCAAGTATGCACTTAGAGACTAGGGAAATAGCCACAGGGACCCATCTGGACCAATTGATACTACTGTATGAGTGGAACCAGACTTCATTTATTAACTGGCATCCATAAGCTATCTAATTGAGGGACAAAGATGTTGCCATACATATTCTCCAAATTCCAGTCAGTTCCTTAAATTCTTTCAGTAAAACCTATTTCTTCCCAAATTAAGGACTGTATTTTTTCTTTCAGCTAAAACTTGGTGTTAGTTATTCTTCTCATGGCAATGGATGGAAAAGAGTTAGACCTCGCGATAGTAAGAGTCATCTTACAAGGCATCTACATCAGGTGAACACTGCATGGTCTACAGGTAAGGAGAAGCTGCTCTCCTCTAGTGAGGGAGAAAGAGCTGCTTTGGCTGACTTGAGGGTTTAGAGAAAACCAGGAATTCAAGCACATCCCCTCAAATTTTTTCATCCCAAGTCTTAGTCCATCTCCTTTGATATCAGGGCTGTGTCATTAGCAAAGGAGACTTGTTGACCCTGCATATTTCATCTCCTCTGTAGTTCTGCCACCCTTGCTATTACACCCTGAGCCTGATTTTCACTCCAGCAGTCCTATGGCTAAGGAGATAATGGTTGTTTTCTTTAAACACTACCAAGGTGGACTTTTGGCTTTCAGTGTACCCTAAGATGAGAGTCTGTTATTTCCTTTTTTCAAAGCTTCCAAGGAAGATAACAAATGCTAAGCAACTCCACAATCCTTTGGCCACACAAACCGTTCTGGTGACAGAGCTACTTGATAACCATTTCTCATCCCATTCCATCACAGGTGAGATTCCTAGGAATTGTGATCACATCAAGGATTACCACAGCCCTGCTTGTCATAGCAATAGGTAAGTTATCTTATTTTCAGAACCTCATCCTAAGGACCTGCTTTCAAGGGTCACTCTCATAACAAAGTCCTGTATTATATTCCTCCTAAAACAAACTCTGAAACAAACATTTGCTTGTAAGTAGTTGATTTGTGAATTAATCCCAGGAAGCAGGAGTGAGAGAGCAGGAAGAAGGAGATAGGAAAGAAAATACAATGCAAGGGTGTATTATCAAAATTTCCATTGTGAGTGCTTGGGACTTGATTCCAGGATCAGCACTTTTTTAGAAATGAGCAGGCGCTTGCTTCCCAGGATTGTCCCTTAGAAGGACGAGAGGCTGGATCACAGTCCACTGGCCCTGGACCCATTGGTTAAGGACATTTCTCCTCTACACCTTGGGGATATACTTGCATATAGGCCTCAGAGCCTCCCATAGCCTAGAAAGGACACTTTGTCAGAAAATGTAGAGATGGGACTTTCATTTGAAGTGAGTTGTTGTCACTAAAAAGTGAATCAGAGATTGAGGTGAATAGGCTACTACAGATATGGTTGAAATCTGAGGTGGGCATGGGAGATATGTTGCAGGGTACCACCAGAAGCATCAGCTACAGACAGTGCTATTTCCAAAACACCAAACTGACCCAAATTTAATTTAAAGTGTTTAGGTATTCCCTTGTAGCACATCAGGTTAAGGATCCAGCATTGTCACTGTAGTGGTTTGGGGTTGCTGCTGTGGCACAAGTTTGATCCCTGGCCCAGGAATTTCCACATGCTGCAGACATAGCCAAAAAAAAAAAAAAAAGGTGTAATTTTCTTCTTGGATATAAAGACAAATTGGATGGTAAGCCACGCTCAAGATTTCCAGAACTTTTTCATTAAAATTTTTAGTTTTAAAAATCTTCCAAGAATGAGCAAAGGATAAACACTGACTAAATCTATATCTTTACAGTCAGTTGTAATTATAATATAATATGTAAATGTTTCTTTTTACACATACCGTACAGAGGTCCTCTGTGAAACTTTAAAAGCTGAACCAAATCATGGCTCCTGTTAAAGAATAAATTGTGTCCATGTGGCCATGAAGAGGGCCCAGTCAATGTAACCTTGCGTAAAACTGTTTTGTTTCTGATCAAGCTCTTCCCAAAAAACAAGCTTCATTTCCAGGATTAGTGAAGAACTTAAACTCCCACAGTTTATTCCTGTACTTTAAACAACTGCTGCCATGGTGCCAAGGTGTCTTTTCAAAAACATGCAATGTTTATAGAAGCTTCATTCATAATTGCCCAAACTAGAAGCAACCAAGGTGACTTTCTTGTTAGTAAGATTGATAAACAAAAGTACTGACCGTAAAATGTCACTCTGACTTGGACTTTGGATAGATAGCTTTAAATAAAACATTTATCTTCCTCTGGAACATGGAGTATAAAGATTTTATTTGTGACTCCATTTCTTCTCTTCCCCAGACAATATTACCTTCTGTTGGTAGCTTACAAGGAAGTAAATTGGGAAAAAAAAAACTCATTTTATAGTATCTATAAATTATGTATTAGGCATCTATGTTTAAGTTGACTAATTAGATTAAATACCTTAAAAGTAAATACCTCGTTTCGTAGTTAACATAGCAAGTATTTTTTCACAGTTAGTTCTAAGTATTGGAATAATAACATTTTTAAAGTCTAAAAGAAGTCTTAGTAAATGCCTAGTCTAATTGCTTCATTTTTACCAGTGAGTAAATTGAAGCCCAGAGGAGTTGAATGATTCCCCCAAGAAATGTAAGAAAGAAAAGAGGTTTATTTATATAAACAAAAGTGTGTAATTTATTGGCAATAGTCATATCTTAAATATTAATACTTTTAATTATCCATACAAAAGCAAAATACTTAAAAGATCAGTAATCTTATTAAAATTTCAAATTGTAATCTGCAAAATAGAGTTGTAAAAAAATTTTTATTCTTAAGAATATTCTAACAACAGTATCTCAATTTTTCACTTATATTAAAATATGTGACCCAGTAGCAATCAAGTAAAGCTACCTCTACATTTTCTTCAGGACATCTTAATCATACTCTTTGTGCATTGCTATACTGTCATTCTTATTTTCCAAATCAAACCTTAGAAAATTTGAAGAACCTGGCAGCAGCATTTTTTAATGGACTGTGTAAATACAGAGTACCTAGATAGCAAAATAAAAGGCCGCCAAGGGCAACATCTATGACAGAATTCCATGAAAGACACAAACTATCAAAAATTACTCTAGGAGTTCCCGTCGTGGTGCGGCAGAAACAAGACAAACTAGGAACCATGAGGTTGCAGGTTCAATCCCTGGCCTTGCTCAGTGGGTTAAGGATCTGGCGTTGCCGTGAGCTGTGGTGTAGGTTGCAGACTCAGCTGGGATCTGGCATTGCTGTGGCTGTGGTGTAGGCCAGCATCTGTAGCTCCGATTAGACCCCTAGCCTGGGAACCTCCACATGCCGCAAGTGTGGCCCTAAAATGACAAAAAGACAAAAAAAAAAAAAAATTTTACTCCAGGGAGTTTGTTTTGTGGTGCAGCAGAAACGAATCTGACTAGTATCCATGAGGATTTGGATTTGATCCCTGACCTCAGTGAGTCCAGGATCCAGCGTTACCATGAGCTGTGGTATAGGTACAGATGCGGCTTGGATCCTGCCTTGCTGTGGCTGTGGTGTAGGCCGGCAGCTGTAGCTCTGATGCAACATCTAGCCTGGGAACTTCCATATGATGCAGGTGTGGCCCTAAAAAGCAAAAAAAAAAAAAAAAAAAAAAAAAAAAAAAAAAAAAAAAAAAAAAAAAAAAAAAAAAAAAAAAAAAAAAAAAAAAAAAAAAAAAAAAAAAAAAAAAAAAAAAATTACTCCAAAAGAAATAAATCATCTGAACAGCCTTATATTTACAAAAGAAATTAGTGTATAGTTAAAAACATTCCAGTAAAAGAAACTAAACACACACATGGACTCATCGGTGCAAACGTTTAAGAAAGAAGTAATAGCAAATTGTACACACTCTTATAGAACATTGAAAAGGGAAAACTATATTAATAGGATATCAAAAGCAGATGTTAGAATAAAAGAAAATGATAAACTAATATCCTTTATGAAAACAGAAGTAAATATTCTTTAAAAAGTGTTAGCAAATTGAATCTGATATCAGAAGATATACAGATATCCAATAAAAATATGAAAAATTGCTCTTAATCATGTCATTAGGGAGCTGCAAATGAAACAGCAGTGAAATTATACCACATATTTATTAGAATGACTAAAATCCAAAGTACTGCTAATATTAAATGCTGAGTGCACCAGTAACACTCTTATTCAAGAATGCAAAATAGTACAATCTTTGAAAAACAGTTTGACAGTTTCTTACAAAGGCAAACATAGTTTTACCATACAGCAGTCATGTTCCTTTACCATACAGCAATCATTTTCCTAAGTATCTACCCATGAATGTTTATAGCAGCTTTATTCACAGTTCCGCAAACTAGAAGTAACCAAGATGTCTTTCAATAGGCAAATGGATGAACAAACTCTAATATATTCATATAATAGAATACTATTCAGTGATGAGGAGAAATGAGTTACCAAACCATGGAAAGACACAGAGGAACCTTAAATGCATATTACTAAGTGAATGAAGCCAGTCTGGAAAGGCTACATGTATTATGATTTCAACCATACCACGTTTTGGAGAAGGCAAAATTGTAGCAGTAGTAAAGGATCATTAGTTGTCAAGACGTGAGGGGAGGGGGAGGGTAGGATTGAATAGGTGAAGCATTCTTAGGGTAATGAAACTTCTGTATGAAACTGATGATAGATACGTGCCATTATTTATTTGTCAAAACTCATAGAACTATACAACACACAGTGAACATTAATGTAAACTATGGACTAGAAAATGATAATGTATCAATATTGGTTCATTAGTTGTAACAAAAAATTGTTAATTATAACAAATGAATCACCCTAGTGCAAGACATTAACAATAGGGAAACCAAGGTCAGGTGGTGGTGGGGGGGTTTGTGAAGTAGTGTATCTGTAATTTCTATACCATTTGCTCAGTTATTCTGTAAATGTAAAACTATACTAAAAAAAAAGTCTGTTTTTAAGAACAGTTAGGGAGTTTCCATTGTGGCTTAGCAGTAACAAACCTGACTAATATCTATGAGGACACGGGTTCAATACTTGATCTTGCTCAGTGGGTCAAGGATCCAGCGTTGCTGTGAACTGTGGTGTAGGTCACAGACTCAATTTGGATCTGGTGTTGCTGTGGCTGTGGCTGTGGTGAACAGCTGCAGCTCCAATTTGACCTCTTGGCTGGGAACGTCCATATGCTGAGGGTGTGGCCCTAAAAAACAGAACAAACAAACACAAGAAACACAATACAACACACAGTGGAATTTATCTCAGAAATGCAGGGTTGGATTAAAACTCAAAAATCTATCAGTATAATTTATCTTATTAACAAACCGAAAGAAAACTCATATATGATTATCTCAACAGAAAGAACATTTGACAATACCCATTTCTGATATAAATTCTCAACAAATTAATATAGAAATGAACTTCCGCAACCTGATAAAAAGTGTCTGTAAAAACCCTACATCTAGAGTTCATGTTGTGGCTCAGTGGAAAAGAATTGGATTAGCATCAATGAGGATGCAGGTTCAATCCCTGGCCCCGCTCCATGTGTTAAGGATCCAACATTGATGTGAGCTATGGTGTGGGCCAGCAGCTCCTATTTGACCCCTAGCCTGGGAACCTCCATATGCCTCAGGTGCGGCCCTAAAAAGACAAAAAAAAAAAAAAAAAAAAAGCCACGCTACATCTAACATTACTTAACGGTGAAAGGCTGAATACCTTTCCCCTAAGATTAGGAGCAAGACAACAATGTCCACTCTTACCACTTATATTCAACATTGTAAGGGAGATTCTAGCCAGTAAAATAAGACAAGAAAGGAAACATAAGTCATGTAAGGAAGAAGTAAAACTATCTTTACTCACAGATGACATTTTTATCTATATAAAATTTTGTCCATTGTAATCTACAAAAAGCTACCAAACTGAGTTTAACAAGGTTGAAGAATATAGGATCAATACATAAAAATCGTTTATACGTTTATGTGCTAGCAATGAACAATTGAAAGTTGAAATTTTAAATTACTGTTTACAATATCATCAAAAACTATGAAATACTTAGGGATAAATCTAACAAAAGATATGAAATGCAGATAACATTATAAACTACAAAACATGGCTGAGAGAAACTAACAAAGACCTAGATAAATAATTTACTGTATTCATAAATTGGAAGACTCTGTCTTGTTAAGATGTCAGGTCTTACCAAATTAATCAATAGAGTAAATGGAATTCATTAAAAACAAAATCCCAGGAACCTTTTTAAAAATAAAAATTGACCAAATCATAGTTCCTGTTGTTGTGCAGTGGGTTAAGAAACTTAACTGCAGTAGCTCAGGTCCCTGCAGAAGAGCAGGTTCCATCCCGGTCCAGTGCAGTGGGTTAAAGAATCCAGCACTGCCACAACTGCAGCATAGGTCACAAGTAATTGCACCTTGAATTCAATCCCTGGCCTGGGAACATCCACATGCTGGAGGTGCAGCCATTAAAAAAAAAATTAAAAATTGACCAAGTCTTATTCTAAAATTCATTTGGAAATTCAAAAAGCTTAGAATATCCAAAACAACATTTAAAAAGAACAAAGTTGGAGGACAAACTACTTGATTTCAGGAGTTATTATAAGCTACAGTAATCAAGAAAGTATGGTATTGGTGTAAAAGACAAATATATCAATAGAACAGGATAGAATGTATGTGTTAGATAACAGATATATGGTGCTAATTTTCAATAAAGAAGCAAAGGCAATTCAGTGAAGAAAAGGCAGCACGTCAACAGATGGTGATGGAACAATTGGATGTGCATATATTTAAAAAGTGAACTTTAATCCATACTTTAAACCTCTTTTGTTTGTTTCTTTTAGTATTTAAAATCACCCTGCATTTATTGTGAGGTTTTATATGAAATTTTTGTGGTATGATCTCATTTTTCTTTTTTAATTTTTTTCTTTTATTTTTTTAAAATTTATTTTTAATTACTCAATGAATTTTATTACAGTTATAGTTGTACAACAGTCATCACAACCAAATTTTATAGCATTTCCACCCCAAACCCTCAGTGCCTCACCCCCCCCGCCCCGACCTGCCTCATTTGGAAACTATAAGTTTTTCAGAGTCTGTGAGTCAGTATCTGTTCTGCAAAGAAGTTCATTGTGTCCTTTTTTTATTTTTGTTTTATTTTTTAAATTTTTTAAAGTCTTTAGGGCTGTACCCACAGCATATGGAGTTTCCCAGGCTAGGTGTTGAATCGGAGCTACAGCTGCCAGCCTACACCACAGCCACAGGAACACCAGATTTGAGCCGCATCTGCCACCTACACCACAGCTCACGGCAACAGTGGATCCTTAACCACTGAACAAGGCCAGGGATTGAACCTGCAACTTCATGGTTCCTAGTCAGATTCATTTCTGCTGAGCCATGAGGGGGAACTCCATTGTGTCTTTTTTTTTTTTTTTTTAGATTCCACGTGTAAGTGATAGCATTTGATGTTGGTGTCTCATTGTCTTACTGACTTGACTTAGCATGATAATTTCTAGGTCCATCCATGTTGCTGCAAATGCTGTTATTTCTTTCCTTTTAATAGCTGAGTAATATCCCATTGTGTATATGTACCACATCCGCTTTATCCACTCCTCTGTCAATGGAAATTTAGGTTGTTTCTGTGTCTTGGCTATTGTATATAGTTCTGCAATGATCATTGGTGTACACGTGTCTTTTCTAGTCACGGTTTTCTCTGGATAGATGCCCAGGAGTGGGATTGCTGGATCAAATGGTAATTCTATTTTGAGTTTTCTGAGGAATCTCCATACTGTTTTCCACAGTGGTTGCAACAATTTATATCCCTACCAACAGTGTAATAGGGTTCCTTTTTTCTCCACACCATCTCCAGCACTTATTGTTTGTAGACTTTTTGATGATGGCCATTCTGGCTGGTGTAAGGTGGTACCTCATAGTGGTTTTCATTTGCATTTCTCTAATGAGGAGTGATGTTGAACATCTTTTCATGTGTTTGTTGGCCATCTGTATGTCTTCTTTGAAGAATTGTCTGTTTAGATCTTCTGCCCATTTTTTGATGGGGTTTGTTTTTTGGATATTGAGCTGCAGACAGTGTTTATAAATTTTGGAGATGAATCCCTTGTCAGTCGATTCATTTGCAAATATTTTTTCCCATCCTGTGGGTTGTCTTTTCATTTTGTTTAGGGTTTCCTTTGCTGTGCAGAAACTTTGAAGTTTAATTAAGTCCCATTTGTTTATTTCTCTTTTTATTGTCATTACTCTAGGAGGTGGACCTGAGAAGATGTTACTGTCGTTTATGCCAGAGGATACTTCAAACTTTATACAAAATTAAAATGCATCGTAAACCTAAATGTAAACCCTAGAACTATAAATTTCTTTCAAAAAAAAGGAGAAAATCTTTGTAATCTTGGGTTAAGCAAAGATTTCTTAAATGCAGTAATACTAAAAGCATGATCCATAAAAAATCAAATTAATAAATTAGGAGACCAAAATTAAAAACTTCTCATTCCCCTAGAAAAAGGCAAAAAAAAGACAAAAAAAAATCAAAAAGCAAAACTAAACTTCTCTTTGAAAAACACTCTTAAGAGAAAAGATGTACCATAGACTGGGAGAAAATGCTTACAAATTATATATTTGATAAAGGACTATCCCTAAAATATATAAAGAACTCTCAAACCTCAATAATAAAAAATCCAATTCAAAAAGATGGGCAGGGAGTTCCCTTTGTGGCTTAGTGCAAACTTACCCAGCTAGTATCCATGACGATGCAGATTCCATCTCTAGCCTCGCTCAGTAGATTAAGGATCTGGTGTTGCTGTGAGCTGTGGAGAAGGTTGAAAATGAGGCTTGTATCTGGCATTGCTGTGGCTGTGGTGCAGGCCAGCAGCTGCAGCTCTGATTAGACCCCTAGCCTAGGAACTTCCATATGCTATGGGTGAGGCCCTAAAAAAAAACGAAACAAAACAAAAAGTCAGGCAAAAAATTTGATCAGATACTTCATAAAAAAAAAAATACCCCAAAAAACAATGGTGTACAAGAGTTCCCTGGTAGCCTAGGGGTTAAGGATTTAGCGTTATCACTGTTGCAGCTCGGGGTTCAGTCCATGGCCTTGAAACTATATGCTATAGGCATGGCCAAAAAAGAAAAAGTATATAGATATCGAAAGCACACAAAAAGATGCACAGCGATTCTCCAGTCTTAGTTCCACACATCAGTTATTACTCAGCTAAAGACTCAAGGGCATCCTCTTGGGTTTCTGGAGCTCTCACTGCAGCTGTCTGCTCTCTAGTATCCTGTCCCATGAAGTCTAGCTGCCTTGGCATACCTGAACTCTGAATTCTGTCCCTCAACTCAGGAAGATCCCAACCTGTTGGGATCCCCTTCTCTGTGCAGTGGCTTGGGACCCCCCCAGCCAGTAAGCTGAAGCATTCATCAGGCTCATCTTTTATCCTCCTTTTTTTCAGAGATCTCTGTGTCCTAACTGCCTGTTTTCCAATATCTGAAAACCAGTTTCGTAGTTTTTTGACCAGTTTTTTAGGTGTTTAAGGAGGAAAGGTATGTGTGATTCTTGTTATTCCACCACGACCATAAGTGGAAGTTCAGTGCCTTAGCTTCAGACCCTGAAATTTAATTAGAACATGAGTTCCTGAGAATTCAGCTTGCAGCTAGAGAAAGCAGAGCCTGGCACACAAGAGGCATTCAATAACTTTCTTCTTTTTTTTAATGAATGAGGTCCTGTTTCCTCCCAACATTGTTCTCAATGAACTTTTTACCTTTTAATTCTAACCACTTCCTTCTTATGCCAAGAACATTTCTCTTCTCTGAAATATTGTCTTTTCCTGTATTCATCTTGGTATGTAAACATTCACCCATATGATTTCTAAAATGTTTAGGAAAAAAACAGAAGATCCTAAGAGAGAACCTACATAAACTGTAGGTACCTCTAGTTAACACCATCTAATCAGTTGTGTACCCATGAAAGTAATGATCTAATACAGTGCCCTAAATTTTCCTCAGAGGAAATGTTTCACGTGCTTCATCTGCCAAAATAATTTAGTCTGGCCCTGGTCTAGCTCTGTAATTTATGGCCTAAAAAGTAGAAAAGTGCTAAAATATGGCTAGTATTGACACATTGACTCCGTTACTTCCAGGCTGCCAAGGCCAAGTGCTAAAAAAAAATGATCCAAGTGAAATCCTCTTTTAGAAAGATAAAGTAGAAGTTCCCATTGTGGCTCAGTGGGTTAAGAATCCAGCTAGAGAGTTCCTGTTGTGGTGCAGTGGAAATAAATCCTACTGTTATCTATGAGGATGTGGTTCAATTCCTGGCCTTGCTCAGTGGGTCAGGTCTGATGTTGCCATGAGCTGTGGTGTAGGTCACAAATGTGGCTTGGATCCCAAATTGCTGTGCCTGTGGCTATGGCTATGGTCGTGGCTGTGGCCAGCCGCTGCAGCTGTGATTCGATCCCTAGCTTGGGAATTTCCATATGCCACAGCTGTGGCCCTAAAAAGCAGAAAAAAAAACTATTTAAAGCTAATAACTGTATTAGCACATAGTAGGCACTTGGGCTTCTTCCATCATCCTTACAGCTGGTCTTTTATCCCTATTAGCATGTTTGCCCTTTTGAAAAGTAGAATGACATGACAAAAGTGGAGCTATGTATATCATTCCAGCAGAAATCAGATGTGGAATTAAATGGAAACACCTTTTTTAAGTGAAAATAATCTCTTTGGTAACATATTCTCCTCAAATTAAAATGGAATGTACTGTAGGTTAAGAGTGCCTCCTGACAAGCCACAGCATAAGTGACTTATTACTGCTGCTTTTAAAGGGAGCATATCCCAACTTACTGCCCTTTTCCATTTCCATTCTTCACTCTGGAATAATGAATCTGGATTCTTTAAGTCCTAGAAGAAATTGGCATCACTTAAGCAACTTTGCTGATGGTCCCAAGACTCCTAAGGCTTATCACTAACATGATAGATTAGGCCTGGAAGAATGGTAAATTTGAAAATGTTTTGGATATTTCTTTTCAGATTTTGATGGAAAGGGCAATGGGTTTGTTTATTTAGAAAAAAAGTATTTCTCGGATTTCCCATCGTGGCGCAGTGGTTAATGAATCTAACTAGAAACCATGAGGTTGCGGGTTCTATCCCTGGCCTCACGCAGTGGGTTAAGGATCTGGCATTGCTGTGAGCTATAGCATAAGTCACAGATGCAGCTCAGATCTGGCATTGCAGTGGCTGTGGTGTAGGCCTGCAGCTGTAGCTCCGATTAGACACCTAGCCTAGGGACCTCCATATGCCACAGGTGTGGCCCTAAAAAGCAAAAATAAAGGAAAAAAAAGTGTTTCTCCTATACATTGGCCTCATAATATCCATGCATTTCTAGAAGTGCATGCCTCTCTTCAAACTTCTCCCTTTAGACATTTGAAATTGGGGGGGAAAAGTGATCTTTTAGAGTTTCTTTTCTTTAAATAAAAGTTTAATTTTTTTTCTTATGAACAATGAATTTTATTTCAGTTATAAGTCAATTCGATAGATTTTGTGTCCCAAACCCACAGTGCATCCCCCCACCCCCCAGATTGTCTTATTTGAAAACCAAGGTTTTCCAAAATCTGTGAGTCATTGTCTGTTCTTCAAAGAATTTCATTGTGTCTCTTTAGTTTCCACATGTAAGCGGTAGCATTGGGTGTTGCGTCTAATTGTCTGACTGGTTCCACTTCGTATGATAATTTCTAGGTTCATCCATGTTGCTGTAAATGTTGTTATTTCATTCCTTTTAATGGCTGAGTGATATTCCATTGTGTATATGTACCATATCTTCCCTATCCACTCCTCTGTCGATGGGCATTTAGGTTGTTCCCATGACCTGGCTTCTTCCCTCTCTAGCTGCTTTAGATGTAAAGTTAGGTTGTTTATTTGAGCTTTTTCTTGTTTCCTGAGGTAGGCTTGTATTGCTATATACTTTCCTCTTAGAACTGCTTTTGCTGCATCCCAGAGGTTTTGGAGTGTCGTGTCTTTGTTGTCATTTGCTTCTAGGTATTTTTTAATTTCCTCTTTGATTTCTTCAGTGATCCATCCATTGGTTGTTTTCCTGTTTTTGTATCCATTCGGCTAGTCTATGTCTTTTGGTTGGGGCATTCAGTCCATTAACATTTAAGGTAATTACTGATATATATGTTCTTATTGCCATTGCACTTGAGTCTCCAATGACCTGCATTTGTGCTCTCTTCTCACGATTTCTGATTTTGGTAGCATAGTTATACATGGATGATTTAGTATCTTTACTGTATATATGCCTTTACTGGTGAGCCTTGTCATTTGTGGTGTTTTTGTTTCTGGTTGTGGCCTTTTCTTTTCTGACTAGAGAAGTTCCTTTAAGATTTGTTGTAAAGCTGGTTTAGTGTTGCAGAAATCTCTTAGTTTTTGCTTATCTATAAAGGTTTTCATCTCTCCTTCAAATCTGAATATGAGCCTTGCAGGGTAAAGCAATCTTGGTTGGAAGTTTTTCCCTTTCATCACATGAAGTATATCATGCCACTCCCTTCTGGCCTGCAGAGTTTCAGCTGAAAAATCTGCTGATAACCTTATTGGGGTTCCCTTGTATGTCATTTGTTTCTTTTCCCTAGCTGCTTTCAATATTTTCTCTTTGTCTTTAATTTTGGTCAT
>PVHT021183619.1:13125152-13174748 GCA_004024745.2 Catagonus wagneri | reverse complement strand
GGGGTGTTCCTCCTTGGGTTTATTTTATATGGTACTCGTTGTGCTTCCTGGAGTTGAGTGAGTGGTTCCTTTCCCACATTAGGGAAGTTTTTGGCTATTATCTCCTCGAATATTTTTTCTGTCCCCTTCTCTCTCTCTTCTCCCTCTGGCACCCCTATAATATGGATGTTGGTGCGTTTAACATTATCCCAGAGTTCTCTGAGACTCAACTCATTTCCTTTGATCTTTTATCTCTTTTTTCTTCTGCATTAGTGATTTCCACTAATCTGTCCTCCACCTCACTGATTCGTTCTTCTGCCACCTGCATTCTACTGTTGGCTGCTTCTAATGAATTTATTTCAGTTATTGTATTTTGCATCTCTTCTTGTTTAATTTTTACAGTTTGTATTTCTCTGCTCAGTGTTTCCTGTAAATTATCAATCTTTGCCTCCAGTTTATTTCCAATGCCTTACATCATCTTCAGCATCAACAGTCTAAAGTCTCTTCTGGAAGGCTGATAATCTCCTCATCACTGAGCTGTTTTTCTCGGCTTTTCTCTTTCTCCCTTATCTGAGTTAGAGTTTTCTGTGTTTTCATTTTTATAGGTTTTTGGTGTGGTGACCTTTTTGCCAACAATAGAGTGGTAGCCTCTCTTAATTCTGGTGTTTGCCTCCCCTGTGACTAAAGTTGGTATGGAGGGGGCTTGCTGTAGGCTTCCTGATGGGAGGGACTGAGGCCTGCCCCACTGGTAGATAGGGTTGATTCCTATGCCTCTGATGGGTGGGGCTTTGTCTCTGGATGAGATTAGAGGCCAGCTGTGTGCCTGAGGGGTCTTTAGGCAGCCTGTTTACTGATGGGTGGGGCTGTGATCCCACCTGGATTATTGTTTGGCCTGGGGCTTCTCAGTGCTGATGGGAGGGACCAGATTTTCCCAGAAATGGCCACCTCCAGAGAAATGCAGGCTGATGAATATTCCCGAGAGCTTCGCCTCCATTGCCCTTCCTCCCCAACAAGCCACAGTCACCCCTGTTTTCCCAGGAGATCCTCCAAGAATTGCAGTCAGGTTCCACCCGGATTCCCATGGAGACTGCTTTGCCCTGGGACCCAGTGCACGTGAAAGTCTGTGTGTGCCTTTCAAGAGTGGGGTCTCTGTTTCCCCCAGTCCTGTGGAGCTCCTGCACACAAGCCCCGCTGGCCTTCAATGCCAGATGCTCCGGGGGCTCTTTCTCCCTGTGCCCGATCCCCAGGCGTGGGGTTTTGACATGGGACTCAGAACTCTGAGTCCTGTAGCTGAGTCTCTGTGATGCAGTTACTTTCCAGTCTGTGGGGCTTCCCACCCAGGAGGTATGGGGTTGCTTCTATCGTGTAATTGCCCCTCCTACCTCTTGATGTGGTCTCCTCTTTGTCTTCTGGAGTAGAATATCTGTTTTGGATGTTTACAGTCCATTTGGTTGAAGGCTGCTTGGCATTTGGTTGTAGTTTTGCTGTTTTTCAGCAGAGAAGTTGAGCTCCAGTCCTTCTATTCCACCATCTTCAAGAGTTTAATTATTTTAAAATTTACGGAATACACTGCCCAAACAGGGCAATAAAGCAATTAAAGCAGTAGCAAATCAAAGCTCAGTAAAAATTAATTTGTTAAACAGAAATATACTTTGATTTTACAGATGAAAAGGTGCCGAAACATTTTGATCACAGAACTCATGGGGTGAAGAAGGGAAGGTAAAAAGGGGGTGGGAGGACTGAGTTTGATTTATTTTTCCCTCATTTTGTTTGCACTATTAATTTGGAGGAGAGTTTTTCAATGATGGGTGTAACTATTAGGCCAAGAGATTTTAGTTGACATAAGGTTGCAACATTCAGTATGCAGGAAAAACAGGACAAATCAAAGTCAGAATAAGGTTCTCTTCCTGGAGCTGTTAGATAAGTGGGAACAGCTTGTTCACTAATTGCACAGATGAAGTCATTTTTGTTGTACCAGTATTAAAGGCTTGACATAAGAATCTTTCAGTTCCATCTTGCTCTGCTGTATAATGCCGGTGACAGGTATTTGAGAACTGCCTGTTCTGTCCAAAAGGTTCTGTGGCTAGTGAGTACTATCAGACTGTCTGTGTACTCAGTTAACACTGCTCGCAACTGCTTTGAAGCACAGCAGACCATCCATGTGGCAGGCACGCCTCAGATTGTAATTCTCCCCTTCGGATCATTTCACTTTTGAAAAAAAAACTTTTTTTCTCATACTGCAAAGACAGTGAATAAGGTTTTGTTTTAAAAAAAAAAAGACCACTTTTATTTAAAAACAAAATTTCTTGCTTCCTAGATGCAAAGAGCCTTGCAAAACATAGTAAAATACATGATGTCTCAGATCCTTCATTAAGTTTATTTTCATTGTATAATCAGTTCCATGTGGTGGAGAATTCAAGAGGTTATTCACATTCTGTTAAACGCTAACACACACCAAATTTATAGAATCATAGGGGGTTGTTGGTGTGAAGCAGAAAGGTTCAGCAAAATTAGGGAAAGTTAAGCTAAAGGTCAGTATTATGATCAGACATTACAATTTAACTAGTGCATAAAGGGGAGGGAAAAAAAAAAAGAATTGGAAGCCCTGAAGTTCAATCCGGGAATGCCCTTTCTGAACAGTTACTTGCTCTTCACCAGTGCGAAAGCAAAGTGATCCTTCAAATACTCTGGTTTGAAAATTCACAATTGTTATGTGATGTTCTAATAGAGATACTGGCTCCAAGCTTTGCGGGAGAGTATTTTGCAATAACCTCTTTAGAAAGTTTGAGTCTATTTAAACATGTCAGACTATAACTTACCCTCATATGAAAGTAATTAATATGGGAGCGTCCCACCTCATCCTTAATGCCTTTTAATAACTCCGAATAATGAACCCATTCAAATTTTTTAATTTATGTAAAATTATATAAAAAATTAGTCTTTTTTTTTTTTTTAGAGCTGCACCCATAGCATATGGAAGTTCGCAGGATCCAACGCAGGCTCCAGCCTACACCACAGCTCACAGCAATGCTGCATCCTTAACTCACTGAGCGAGGCCAGGGATTGAACCCCCATGCTGATGGATACTAGTCAGGTTTTTTACTGCTGAGCCACAACAGGAACTCCCTAAAATAATTTTTATAATACGTAAACTGTCCAGAACACCATGGCTGTTAAAACAGGGCCGTTAAGCTCTACAGGTGCACTAATCTCCATGGAAACATTGAAAGGCAGATAAACAATTCTGGATAATAGATAAGAATACATTAATCTGTTTATTACATTTTAAATATCTCCCTAGTGTACATGTCAACAGTTTCCCTGCAAGGAAAATGTTGAGGAAAATCAGAGGAGATAGAACTATTTTACTTTTGCAATATAAAGTAACACAACTTTTTGTAGTAGCTCTGTGCAGTAGAATGCTAACATAAGCTACATAAAATTATTTTAAAATATTCTAATAGCCTTAGTTCCAAAAGTAAATTTATTTTAATAATGTATTTTATTTAATCCAATAAATCCAAAATATCAACATATAAACAATAAAAAAGTATATTTTACATTATTTTTCACAGGTCTTTGAATTCTACTGTGTATTTTATACTCACAGAAAATCCAAATTTGGACTAGTTATATTTCAAGTGCTTAATAGCCACACATGCCTAGTAGCTACCTTGTTGGACAGATCAATCCTGTGGTGTAGTACATACACACTGTATTTAAAAAACAATAGTCTCTACAACGGAGATCTCCTGCAGTTTCCCCTTGAACATTTTAGAAGCTAGAATTGGCCTTCTAAGGACTTGACATGTTTCTGTACGGCTTGATTATGCCTCAGGGTACTCTGCATGCTATAAGGAAGCAGGTCCACCAGAAGCTGGTGGTATTTTGCTTCACTATGTCTTCTGTATTAATGTGTGCCCCAAGCCAAATATAAACCTTGCTTCTGGCTATAGTATTAATCCCCTAGACCGTTCATTCTTCAGGACATTTGGCCCAATAACTACTGCTAAAGCTGATTCGAATCCAAGAGGCTCGTCTAATTCTGATGAGCCAAAAACTATCGTCAACCCCAACAACCTGTCAACTAGCACACGTTGAGTATCGGTTATAGGCTAGGCACTAGCTTGGTTCATAACTTCATTTACTCAGATCCACAGTTGCTTTCAGGAATACCTTAGTAGCCTCATTTCTGCCTCTATTCCTCAATCCTTAAGTATCCTCCGTAGATCCACTCAGAATTTGCTTGAATACATCTGATTGTTCTGCCTCCCCAAGTGGAAATCTGAGATGGTTCCCCACTGTTAAAGTGCAAATTTTAGTACTGTATATGAATCTTACTCCCCTTCCTGCCGCAACCTATCTCTCAAGCTACACGTTTACCTAGTTCCCTGATTGCATGGCCTCTCCTCATTCTCTCCACATGTGCTCCAGCCAGATGGCCTTATGCCATCCCCTGACCATGCCATACCATTCTTTCATGGCAGGTTTATATACATAGCTTCCTTTGCATTTTTCCCTCCTGTTTACAAGTCAAAAGCCTACTCTTCCATTCTACAAAATCCAATTTAGTACTCTAGCTTCCCTCCTTGTTCTTGTTCCATGGGTATGCTGCCTGCTAATCTGAAAACACCTTTGTTTCTGATGGCAGAAGTCAAGATCCATCTGCCGTTTCGGGAAGTTTTCTCAATGTGTTTGTTTTCTTGTCGGCTGTCTTGTTTCAGATAGGAGCTGCTACTAATCCATGAGCAACTCCAGTAATGCTCAAACTTTACATAGCATTCATCTTGGTAAAACAGAAAAATAGAAGGTTTTTTTTTAAAAGGTGCACTTAAAGTTATTTGAAAACAATTTTTAATATAGTCATTTCAAAAGGAACTAAAATGAGATGTTGACCTTTTAACTCCTTTTTATGAGCTGTGTCCACATAAGTACGCATTTGGTATCTGTTATCCCTTTAGTGTTTTTTAGGGCAGGTTCCCACTTATTCTTTTTACAGCAGAGCTATCAGCATTTCACTCTCACACCTCAGCATGTCCCAAGTCGGACTCATCACCATCCTTTTAAACTTGTTCTTTTGGTCTCTTCAAGTTCATTCTAGAAAGGGCATCACTTGGACTTATACCCAGTATGTCCTTCTCCATTTCTCCTGACAACAAATAAGTTGCTGTGTCCTCTTATTCTACTTCTGCGGTGTCTTTGACAATCATCCCTCTCAGCTATTCTCACTGCCAACATCCTAATTCAGGCTCGTGTTACTTTCCACCTGTACCCTTGGAATCACCTCCAGCCCTGTTGCCCTTTAACTCCTAAATTCCAACATTTAGCAAGATTTCTAAAGCCCAGCTCTAAGAATGTCACCTTCCAGCTCAAAAACCCTGAGTTTCTCCCCATTACCTAATAAACAATGTCCAAATTATTTAGCCTGACATTCAAGGCCCACCCATGCTCCGACCCAAATATAATGTTATAATTTGATCTCCTCCTATTCCCCTGCATGTACTACAGCCAAAATATACTAATTGTCCCCCAAATACACCCTGCCCATCCTAGCATCTGGCCTTTGTCTGTGGTGTTTTTGTCTCTTCCCACTTCCCTAATTTCTTCCCACTTGCCGGTCAAAACCACTACCTCTTCCATGAAGTCCCTCTGGATTTCCTAAAAGGAAGTAATCTTTTGATCTTTGTACATTATTTGTATTTTTGTTATGATCCTTACTATAGCTTACATTGGAAGCTTGTTTATGTATGTATCTGTGTCAATATCTTATATCTTATGTTATAAGGTTCATTTCAATGATTCAACAAATATTTGTTGAGTACCTACTATGTGCTAGTGCAAAATAGAAAACAGAGAGCAAGCTGGACATAGACTATCCATTTTAGACAACCATTCTACGACCCTTGTATGTTTGTTGCACTTTGTATGCATTCAGTGATTACATGTCGAACACATGGTTGAATTCCTAATTTATCTGAAAAATGCATGTCTAGAAAGTTTTATTTTCAGACCAGAAAATTAAAAATAGGAATTAAATTTAAAAGCCTTCAGAGAAGCTTAACTAGGAGTTCACAAAATATATGTTTGTTTCTTGTACACTTTAGCCATGGGGACCTTGGCACGTCCTCACATAGAGCCCTTTGCTCTCAGTTTACACACATCTTTAACAATAATAATCATGACAACAACCACAGCAAGCTTGGGTATTTGATTTCCAAGCTCATTTCAGATGAAAAGCAGCAAATTAGGAACAGGGAGTAGAAATGGCACAATCAGTCACCCTGGCATCAGTGAGACTGACAGTCCAGCAGCAAGGGACAAAGCTAAAAAACAAAGCAACAATTAAAAAAAAAAAAAAGAACAAACAACAATCTGCAGCCATTTAGAATAGGGACAAACAGTTCTGCATACCTCCAAAGGCCTGAGGGCTTCTCAGTGTTATAGCATAATACTACTTTTAATGACAACCTCGAGTCATCAAGCTGGATTATGTTTATAATGCACTTTTAAAGGTAGGAAAGATTACTATATTGAAAATGTTTCCATCCAGGATAATTCAAACTCTTGGTGTTTAAAAGGATAAATCCTCAGCCGTGTATTAAACTCATTTATCCAGAACGACTCTTTCCCACCCTCACCCACAGGCTCTGGAGCCCGGGTTTTATTGCACTTCTTGCATTTGATTCATTTGCCTCAGAACATCCGTTGGCTCTCAGCATCTAGTTCAGTTTTCATTCAGTAAGTTTTATTCCCATTTTACTTGCACAACACTCTACAAAGACCCAATGGAGGACACACAAGATTTGAAAAGTCTAGACCCTAGGTTTGCTTTGGAGATGTTTGAGGTATAGTAGAAGATATAAGACCTACATCCTTGAACCAACATAAGGACACCATAGACAAATGCAGATAAGTGTATTGTGAAACAAATTTTGCAGTAAAGAATCATTCCATAAAGGACTAGGGCTAATCAAGATTTCTTAGATGGGGAGTTCCCATCGTGGTTCAGTGGTTAACGAATCCGACTGGGAACCATGAGGTTGTGGGTTCGATCCCTGGCCTCCCTCAGTGGGTTGAGGATCCGGCGTTGCCGTGAGCTGTGGTGTAGGTTGCAGACACGGCTCGGATCCCGCGTTGCTGTGGCTGTGGCGAAGGCCGGCAGCTACAGCTCCTTTTAGACCCCTAGCCTGGGAACCTCCATATGCCGCGGGTGCGGCCCTTAGATAAGGCAAAATAAATAAATAAATAAATAAATAAAAGATTTCTTAGATGGGAGCATCTAAGCCAGAAGTGGAAGATTTTGGGGTAAGGAAAATAGCACAAAGAGGAGAGCAAACCAGAGGCGAGAAAGAGCAAATTGTGTGCAGGCAATGGTGCAAGAGCCAGCCTGGCAGACTGGGGCTGAGGGCCCTGCTTGGGAATAATAAAAGATAACTTTAAATCATTTCCACAGTTTTGTACAAATTCCTGTCTTCTTTCTGTGGTCATATCTTCTTAGTCTGCCCAGGCTGCTATAACAAAATACCATACACTGAGTGGATTTAAAAAAAAGAAAGAAAGAAATTTGTTTTCACAGTTCCAGAGGCTGGGAAGTCCAAGATCAGGGTATAGCTGATTGAGTTTCTGAAGATAGCTGCTTCCTGGCTTGAGGACCTTATTGCTGTGTCCTCACATGGGAAAGAGAGAGAGTGCAAGCTCTCTGGTGTCTTTTCTTTTAATGACACTAATCCCCTCATGAAGGGCCCACTCCGATGACCTCATCTAACCCTTGTTATCTCCCCAAAGCCCAATCTCCAAATACCATCACACTGGAGGTTATGCCTTAAACATATGCATTTGGCAAGAGTGAGGTGTTGTGGGTGGGGACAACATTCAGTCCATATCAGGTAGTATAATGTAAATCCTTGCATCTTTTGAAATGCTCAAAAGACCAAGTTTGAAATGCACATGGGTGCTTTGTCTTCAATTATGTCATTTTACTGGAAAGTATGTGTAACATCTAGTTGCAAGCTACAAACCTGACCTGATTTGCTCTACGTTCGTTTTCCAAAAATAAAAAATCATAGGAAATGTAGAGTTCACCTTTGGTTAGAAGCTCTGGAAATGTTCTGCTTCTAGAAGACATCATCCAGTGTGTCTGAAGCTTTGAGCGATGGTTAACAGATTCATGAGTAATTTAGTATAAACAAACAAACAATGAGCTGAAACTTTCTACAGTTTGTTAACTGGTAAAGACTGGAGATTTATCAGCATTTGAAAATGAGATTTAAATAACTCAGCTTTTACTTTTATCACTAGACTGTAAACTCTGGGAGGGTGAGTGTTTTCCCCAGTGTTTTAGGCCATCACCTACCACAGAAATTGGACTTGTATTAAGTGGAGAAATGAATAAATTATTGAATGCAAGACATTAACTTGTTAACATTTGACTAAAAGTAAAATCATATAGTTCTCAAAATTAACTTAGCTCAAAATAATGCCTGTTTAACAAAGTAACAGAAAACCACAAAATCAGGGATTTTAAACTAGTTTTTTCACAGACATGTTTGTTTTAAATCCAATACACGTATCCTGTTGAATTGCCTGTTTTATGTAATTGAGAGCCAATTTCAGTGTTCACATGACAATGAAAATCTCAAGCTTAAATTTATTAAAATGTTGCCTTGGCAGAACACCAGTTCTCTTAATAGCAAAATATGGAGAGAAAGGATATTAGTTTCCAAAGATTTTAGTTTGATTTTGAAAATAAACTGATGTTGTTCTTTAAAAGATCATTCAGGAGTTCCCGTTGTGGCGCAGCGGAAACAAATCCGACTAGTAACCATGAGGTTGCCGGTTCAATCCCTAACCTTGCTCAGTGGGTAAGGATCTGGTGTTGCCATGAGCTGTGTTATAGGTTGCAGACATAGATCAGATCCTGCATTATTGTGGCTGTGGCAGAGGCTGTCAGCTGTAGCTCCTATTCGACCTCCAGCCTGGGAACCTCCATATGCCATGGGTGTTAGCCATAAAAAAGCAGTAAATAAACAAATAAAAATTAAAAACTGAAAGGTCATTTATAAGAAGACATACTGTTGAGCCGTGGACTATAAAGGAATTTAAATGAAAAATACTCTGAAGGACAGAGAATCAAAGTTTCAATATGAAAAAAAAAAAAAGAAAAGAAAAAAAAGTTTCGGTATGGTATCTGCTTGGAAGGCCCAGGGATCAAAATATTTAAGTGAACAATTTAAATCCTGAATAGTTGCTAATGCACCAAATCTGATAGCCCCTAATCTAGACATACTTAAATAATTTGCCAAATACACTAGAATATGGAATAGAACTGTATATTCAACTGGATGGATCTCAGAAAAGGAGATTTCATCATTTCTAATAACCAAGCTATCGTTCATTTGGCACATATTCGGTATCTGTCCAGCACCATGTCAAGTGCCATACAGACTTATCTAATCCTTACAAAACTGAGCAGATGGCAAAACTAAGGCTTAAAAATATGTTAGGTGAAGTACTCCGCATCAACAAGCTCGTAAATGACAAAGGCAAGATTTTTTGTTTTTATGGCTTTTTTTGTCTTTTTAGGGCTGCACCTGCAGCATATGAAGGTTCCCAGGCTAGGGGTCTAATCGGAGCTGTTGCTGCCAGCCTATGTCAGAGCCACAGCAATGCCAGATCCGAACCACGTCTGCGGCCTACACCACAGCTCACGGCAAGGCTGGATGGAGGCCAGGGATTGAACCCACAAGGTTCCTAGTCAGATTTGTTTCTGCTACACCACAACGGGAATTCCCAAAGGCAAGATTTTAATCTTTGCTATTGACCACTCTGTTTTGTTTCACTGCTCCTCAAAAGATGTTCCTTGAGCTGACAACTTCAGTATCACCTAGGGACTTATTGAAAATCAAAGTCCCATACCCCACAGACTTTACTGAATCAGAATCACTATTTATAGGACATAGGGATCTGTTTTAACTAGCACACCAGGAGATTCTAATGCATACTGAAGTTTGAGAAGTACGTCTCCATTTTACTCTCATTTCTCCATACTTTAACAAATATTATATTTCACTTTGCCAGTGCAGTCTCACAAAACCCAGAAAATTAATATCATATCCTTAACTTTGATTGAAGTATGTAAACAATAGTCACTAGACTAGCAACCTTAATTCCCACAAGTAGACTATATTAAATGAGCCCCAAGGAAAACACCCCAATGGCATTATTATCCATCTAAAATATGAACAAGGGCTACAGTGATTGGAATTCTTTCAAGACCTGACTACACATATTGATTTAGGATTAAAACAGTAATCACTTAGCTCATTCTAAGCTTTAAGAGATAAAATAGATTTTTAATATAAGCTCAGAAATGAGTTATCTTGCCAAGAGGGCAAGAGTAACCATCCAGTGTGCTGTGACAAAAGTGAAATATAATATACGAAAATGGCAATCTGAATTCCAATCTATTGCTATGCATGCTTGTCCTGCCAGATAATGAAATGTATTGACATTACTGCTGAGCTGTCATTGGCATGTTATACAGACACTGAGATTTTCTAAGCAAAGTTACTGGAAGTCATTCAAATATTTATAATGGTGCAGTCGGTGAACTGGAGATTTTCTCTTTCAAAAAAAACTTTGTTCCAAACTCCTTGATGAGAAAATATTTGGAGTAAAGTGCAGTAGATTTATATACAAATTTATATGGCTGAAATTGAATTTTGTTTCCCTGGGAATTTAAGAATCTTTTTAATAGTTGATAGCTGGTGTACAGCTGCAAGAGATTGGCTTAATACAGAGCCAATATTTATGCTTTCTTGATAGAACAAATGAGAATTCTCCCTCTGTTTTCTGTCTTAGGTCTTATGTTGAAAGCCTGGCAATACTGGGATATAATACTTGCTTCTTCAAAATATTTCAAAATTGTTCACTGTTTTGTATTTAATCTTGATGCTGCTTTATTTATAATAATATTAAACCTCAAAGAAACCCATATGGTGGAAGAGAATGGAGAAATTTTGTGATTTCACCGTTTTATTCTTCTTGAATAGAATTTATGGGAAACTGAAAATTGTTCAAGTTTGTGTTTTTATTTCCAAGGAGTGTGTCCATGCCTTGCAACCGGCTGCCTTAAACGGACGGGTGAACTACAGTGCACAATAAATTTTATGGCTGATGTATAATTCTGTAGAAATCATCCTCTTTCTAACAGGTAGGTGAAGGTTTATAGATATTTATTATCTCTATATTTTATTTTATTTTTTATTATTTTTTTTTCGTGTCTCAATGGCTTTTTTTTTTCTTAATGGATTTTATTTCAATTATAGGTGTACATAAATCATCACAAGTCAATTTTATATATTATCTCTATATTTAAATAAAGCAAGTGCAGCCGTGCAAAAATACAAAAACTTTTTTTGTCCAACCCCACGTTTAGCACTATCACTGCCAGCGGCCTCTACTTGTTAATAATTCTTAGGTTCTCGCTAGCATTACTTATTTATTCCTACCACTTTATCATTTGCCTACTATACTGAGAACCTACTAAGGGCTTGTATTATGCTTGTGTTTTACCTGGATATCATATGTAGAGGTGCAATACTCTGACACATGGTAAGCACTCAAGAAATTACCTCTATACAACTGCTGAAAACACAATTTGTCTGTAGACAAAGTATTTTATGCTTCTTAGTTCCTATGTCTTGCAGAGTTTTGACATCATGTGTACCATCTTTTAGCATGTATAGCAAGAATCCAACTGGACAGTGTAATTTAATGGTTAAAATCATGGACATTTGTACCAGACAACCTTGGTAACAGCCCTTGTTCCTATGCTTACTACCTATGTGACCGTGAACCAGGCATTTTAGCTTCCTATGCCTCCATTTCCTGTCTCATAGGGCTGTTGTGGAGGTTAGCTCAGAGAATGCTTGGCAAAGTGTTTGGTGTGGAGTGGATGGTCAATATATGGTGGCTGTCATTGTTATTTTCTGGACCCTTTTCATCACCTGTAATTGGTTGCAATAGAGAAACAAACATTATGGAATTTCTGGTATAGGGAAGGCTAGAAGTTCCATGAGGTCAAGAACCACATATGGCTTTTCTCTATCAGATCCTAGCACATAGCATAGATGCCTACCATACGAATAAAAATTTAAGTGAATATGTAAATGAAATATGTATACATGTAGCATTTGGCACAGTGCCTGAGACATAGCAAGTGTTCAATAGATGAGGGCTGTTTAAGCATTTTTAACTATTTTGTAGACTCCCTTAATATAGCTTTAGTTCAAGCCTGACCTCTATCCATAATACTGAAAAGTCTTTAGTGGAAAGTCTTCACTTTCTAGAACTAAGACCTCCAGGAAACTCTATCCAGTGGCGTTATGGAATAACTCCTTAGGCCTTGATTAGAAAGGAGCTAGTGGTAAGGGCATTGAGCCAGAAATTCAGAAGATTTAAGATTCATGTCCTAGCTGAACAATTTTCTGGTTGTGCAGCCTTAGAGAAGTCATTTCACCTCTTTGAATTATAAAATGAATGGTTTGGATTGAAAGATCCTCTTCTAGTGCAGCAAAGGATAGCATAAACAAAACAAAAAGGCAGCCTACAGAATGGGAGAAAATATTTGCAAATGATGCAACCAACAAGACCTTAATCTCCAAAATATACAAACAACTCATACAACTCTACAACAACAAAAAACAACCCAATTGAAAAATGGGCAGAAAACTTAAATAGACATTTCTCCAAAGAAGACATTCAGATTGTCCAATAAGAACATGGAAAGATGCTTAACATTACTAATTATTGGGGAAATGCAAATCAAAACTGCAATGAGGTATCACCTCACACTGATCAGAATATGGCCATCATTAATAAGTCTACAAATAACAAATGCTGGAGAGGGTGTGGAGAAAAGGGAACCCTCCTACACTATTTGTGGGAATGTAAATTGCTGTAACCACTATGGAAAACAGAATAGAGGTTCCTCAGAAAACTAAATAGAGAACTACCATATGATCCAGCAGTCCTACTGCCAGGCATATATCCAGACAAAACAAGGCAAAAAGACACATGCACCCCTTTCCTCATAGAAGCACTATTCATAATACCCAAGACATGAAGACAACCTAAATTTCCATCAACAGATGAATGGATTAAGAAGATGTGGTACAGGAGTTCAGTGGCTTGGGTCAGTGCTGTGGCACTGGTTTAATCCCTGGCCTGGAAACTTCCACATGCCACAGGTACAACCAAAAAATATTTTTTTAAATAAATTAAATATGGCACAAAATAACTTACCTATGGCATAGACTCACAGACGTAGAGAACAGACTTATAGTTTCCAAGGGGAGGAGGGGAGGGAGTAAGATGGACTGAGAGTTTGGGGTTTAGTTGATGCAAACTATTACATTTAGAATGGATAAGCAATGAGATCCTACCGTACAGCACCGGAAACCATATCCAATCTCCTGGGACAGACCGTGATAGAAAATAAATTTTAAAAAGAATACGTATGTGTGTGTGCGTGTATGTGTATAAATGAGTCACTTTGCTGTACAACAGAAATTGGCACAACACTGTAAACCAACTATAATTTTAAAAAAAGCAAGAATAAAAGAGAAAAGATCTAATTTTGGATCTCTGAATTTTTAGAATTATATCATAACTTTTTCTTTCTGAATACATGAGCAGTTTTTATGACTTATCCCTCATATATGTGGCACACCTGATTACACACATGCATGCACACATACAAATGTGTATGTATGAGTCAGCAATGCCTGCTATGAATTTTTCATCCAATATAGGAGCTTTTCTTTTGGAACAATGAATTCCTCTCTCCATTTATACCGTTTTTCATGTTGCCTGCCTGTGAGTTATACATTTAGATTTGGCATCCATATTAGAATAGAAATAGAAATGTTCTAAAAGGAAGCCCTTGTGGTGTAGGCCGGCAGCTACAGCTCCGATTGGATCTTTAGCCTGGCAACTTCCATATGCCCACAGGTGCAGCCCTAAAAAGCAAAATAAAATAAAAGGAAGCCTTGATTAAGAAAATTTAATGACTTATTCTGTCCATTCCAGCCCAGTGTGATTTCCTTCTTCCACACTCATCCAATTTGTCTTCTTTGCCCAAACTATTTGCCATGTATTAAACATCCAACATCTCATATGAAGCACTTGCTTTTGCCAGACACTGCTAAGGAATTATCTAATTCTTTCAACAATTCTCAAAAATTACAGATGAGGAAACTGAATATAAGTGCTTAAGTAGGTGCCCAAGTTCAAACCACAGTCATCGATGGATCCAAATTTGAACCTGGGTCTGTCTCATCAAAGTCAGTGCTCTTTCTACTCTATACTATCTTTCAAATAGCTGCTGTCAAATCCTATCAGTCTAAAAATTTCCCCAGAAGCTTTTCTGTTTAATATATTTATTTGAGCTCCAGCCCCCAGATGCACACACAGAGTTGTGAACATAATAGGTGTCCAGTAAATGTATGTTGAGTAAATGGAATTAAAAAAGGGCAGACTGCAGGAGTTCCTATCATGGCTCAGTGGTAACAAACCTGATTAGTATCCTTTAGGATGCAGGTTCAATCCCTGGCTCGCTCAGTGGCGTTAAGATCTGATGTTGCCGTGAGCTGTGGTATAGTTCGCAAACGTGGCTCAGATCTGGCATTGCTGTGACTGTGGCACAGGCCGGCAGCTGCAGCTCTGATTAGACTCCTAACCTGGGAACCTCCATATGCCACGGGTGCGGCCCTCAAAAGACAAAAAAAATGATGATAATAAAATAAAATAAAATAAACTTAGCACTTGTGGTAGGCAAGCTTAAACTGACGACTGTAACAAGCAGTCTCCAACTTCCAGGAACTTTAGATAGTAAAAGTTTATTGCTGAATCATGTAAGAATGTAATGCAAGTATTCTTGGTTAGCCAGTAATCCCCCACATAGTATCTCTGGGACCCATGTTCTTTCCTTATTGTAGTGCCACATCTTCTAGATCTTCAGCGTCTTCTAGATCTTCAGATGCAAGATAAAAAGAGGGATATTGGAAGAGCAGAAAGTTTTTATAGACTAGGCTTAGATACGTGTCGTTTCCCATCCTCGTTTTATTGGCCAGAATTCAGTCATATGGCCTCACCTAACTGCAGAGAAGGTTAGGAAAAGCAATTCTAACTGAGTGCCCAATAAAAAAGGGAACTGGGGTATAGTGAACACACACAAGTCTCTGCCAAATATGCACTTCCCATCCAGCATCATGGATTTAGCAGCACTCTTTGTAAAGGTCCAATAGATGGTTGCTCTTGTTACTTTGGGTACTTCTGACACAATCTAATTATCTGAGACTATATGGAGCAAAGCCAAGTGTTAATTGTGGGCTGATATATATATAAGACATGACCTCAGCCCGTAAGAATTCTGTACTAAAATAGAGCTCTCAGTCAGTTCTAAAATGGAGACAAATAAGGTATGGTCCTTTGTTGCATAAATCTCATTATATGTATGTCTGCCCTAACTTTAAGCCACTCATGACTGAGACCTGATAATACATCTTTGTGCTTGTGGCTTTTATTCAGTGCCTGGCATATAGTAGGTATTATAGAAGTGATTTTTCAAGGAAAAGAAATAAAGAACCATGTTGAAGGAGTGCAGAGAAGGAAAAATTACTTATGACCGGGCGTTGTTATAAGTTGTTCACTGCACAATTCTAGGAGGTGCAGTTCATATTGTTGTCATTGTGAATGCCTCTCCTTACAGTTGTGTAATGACATGCACAGTTGTATGTGGCACCCTGGACAGAAGAGCCCAGGAAATGCATCCTGGAGAACATGAAAAATTGAACTGGGCTTTGAGATATACAAAGAATTTCTATACATGAAGAAGGAGAGCAGGGGCATTCCACTGTCTGGGCTGCGTTCTGTCACAGAGCCTGGTTGATTGGTTGTCGGTTAGTCTGACTTTAGCTGTAGTAACTGGGATCTTCTCCCTGTGACGTTTCATTATCTAACAGGCTAGTCTAGACTTGTCCTAGTGGTGGTAGTAAGATTCCAATAGAGCAAGTGGAAACACATGAGAAGTTTTGAGCCCAAATTTCCAAAGTGGCTCACCACCGTTCTCACCACATCCCACCATCCCACCATATGTGATACTGACCCAAGAAAGTAACAAGGGCACTTCCGATTCTAGTTGAGAGGAAGCAGTCTACCTTCTACTTTGAGATGAGAGCACCTGCTAAGTTATATTGCAAAGTTCTATTATGTTGCAAATATGGGGAGGGCATAAAGAATCAGAGCCATCTTTGCAATAATCTACTGCATAGAGTACAGAAAGCACACCAGGCTGGACCTGAGAGAACTTAGTTCAGATCCTGACTTGGATATAAACTCACTCTGTTACCTTACACAATCACTCAGTCTCTCTGGGCCTCAGACTCCTTAGCTCTGAATTCTGCATTCATATTTAAAAAAAAAAAAATGCCATATTCTGTTTTTGTTTGCATTCAACAAGTGTTTATTTTCTTGAAATATTTTTTAACAAGACTTGAAAATACTGTTTTCTAATGTGGTATTACTTGGGGCCAGCATAAGGGAAAAACATCTGCTTTTATTTCATTCCCTTGACAAGGATTCTAAATATTTGTAATTTACATGAAAAAATTACAACATTCATACTGGGTTTCTTTCAAACGTGAAGAAAAAGGTTTTGCAAATGAAAATGATAGAAGCCACCTTAGTAGGAAAATAATCTGAAGATGATGTTTGCTCCAGAATGAATCAGAAAAGTCCCCAAGTCCTTGCCTGCACCAGGAAGTCCTGGTAGATAGGTGATATAGGAAGGATTTAGGTTAATAAACTCCCTGGCGAATGGTGTAAGAAGGGGTATGATGACTGGGTTTGCTTTATGCTTGTCAGTCCCTTTCCAAATGAAACTAGTAAGAGTGGTGTAAGCCTGGATGTTCCAGAATCTACCATTGGGGAGATCCTCAGGCAGTATCTTTCCTACCCAGCCCCCAACAGGGCTCTCCAGCAAGGCCAAGGCTAAAACAGTTTAAACAGCTGGACCTGGTTTCATGAAGATCTTCATTCTTTTTAATCTGGTTCCCAGTGCTACTTTGAGATACCTCTGAAGATGGGGAGTCAGTTTTGCTCCAGTTATCAAACAAATTACTAATAGGCCCTCCCATTTCCAAATCCAGACCTTTTACTTCAGCCTGGTCCCTTAATCCATCCCCCAGCGACTATTTGATGTCCATTTCCAACTCCATGTCTTGTTCAGATTTTCCCATCCTCCTCTTTCTTATGTTTCTCTTATTCAAATCCTAATTGGAGTTCAGAACAGGACTAAATTCTGCCTCTCCTTGGAGCTTCCCCTACTTACTATAAGCCTCTTGACCTCTTCCACACACAGGCACGAGTTACCTAGTAGGCAGGCTGAGTATGTGCTCTGAGCACCTGTAAGTCAGTGCTCATATCTCTCTCTCTCTCTCTCTCTCTCTCTCTCTCTCTCTCTCTCTCTCTCTCTCTCTCTCTCTCACACACACACACACACACACACACACACACACACAAGAGAAAACCTGTTTCAATGAATGTATCCAGAATTTTGAAATTGAAACATCTAGAAAGGATTTATTTTAGCATATGTAACCTTTGTGATATTTCAAGAAATAACATGCTGCAGTACATGGAGAGGAGAGACACAAAGGGGGGGGTACTTTTTTAGTTTAGGGTCTTTAGAGTTCTTGATTTTGTACTCATCTCTCCTCTGAAATTATATTGCACTTACTGGCATATATTGTCATGTGTATTCGTATGGCCTGGTGGCTGAGCATGTGGAATCTTAACTCCGACGAGCACTAGCTCTATGACTTTGGGCAAAATATTTGTGGTAGTCTCTAATCATGCTGTCATCAACTCCTTCCCTCCCTGCCACTCCTCCATGGAGAGGTAAAACTTGTTTCACCTTCTCTTAAATCTTGCTGGGCGTGTATCTGCTTTGACGGACAAGATCATGGCAGAAGTGACATTCTGAGACTTCTGAGCCCAGGCCTTAAACAAAATGGAATGTTCCTTTTTTTTACTTCTTGCAACGCTCCTTGGGGTCTAGCTGCCATCCCAGGAGAGGCAATGGAAGATCATGGATGTACTCTGGTGGGCAGTCCCAGCTGTGCTCCCAGCTGACAACAAGCACCAATTGCCAGCCACATGAGCAAGCCATTTTGGATGTTCTTGCCCAGATGAGCCTCCAAGTAAATGCACATAGACATGGGCAGATAACTTCAGAAGAACTGTACAGCTGAGCCCAGTCAACTCAGAATCAATAAAATAGTTGTTGCTTTAACCATTAAGTTTTGGGGTGATTTATTATAGAGATCATTGAAACAGTATTTAACCCTACTTAGATTTAGTTTCTTTTCCTGTAAAATGGGGTCAATAACAGTACTTATTTCATAGTTTTTTTTTTGTTTGTTTTGTTTTTTTGCTTTTTAGGGCTGTACCTGTGGCATATGGAAGTTCCTAGGTGAGGGGTCAAATTGGAGCTGCAGCTGCCAGCCTACACCACAGCCACAATAACACCAGATCTGAGCCACATCTTTGACCTAAACCACAGCTCACGGCAACACTGGATCCTTAACCCACTTAGCGAGGCCAGGGATTGAACCTGCATCCTCATGGATTCTAGTTGGGTTCGTTACAGCTGAGCCACAATGAGAACTCCTCATAGGATTGTTTTGAGGATCAGATGAGATGAAATGTAAAGTGCTTAGTGATGTTATGCTATATATTTGTGTTATGTGTGCTAATTACATTATTTTTAATCATGCAAGGAAAGGCTATGCCACTGGTTAAAAGGCTTCAAGAATGGGAGTTCCCGTCTTGGCTCAGTGGTTAACGAATCTGACTAGGAACCATGAGGTTGCGTGTTCGATCCCTGGCCTTGCTCAGTGAGTTAAGGATCTGGCGTTGCCGTGAGCTGTGGTGTAGGTTGCAGACGCGGCTCAGATACCATGTTGCTGTGGCTGTGGCAAAGGCCAGCAGCTACAGCTCCTGTTAGAACTAGCCTGGGAACCTCCATATGCTGCGGGTGTGGCTCTAGATAAAGGCAAAAAGACAAAAAAAAAGATTTCAAGAATCAGAGTACAGGAGGTAGTAGGGACATGAGAGAAAAGAAAGATATAGAAAATAAATGGTACTAATATTTATTGGTAACCTACTATGTGCCAGGCCCCATGCTAGGTTTTTACATATGATCTCACTTGCTTGTCACAGAAACGCTATTGGGCACATTTGTTTTTATCCGTTATACCACTGAGTAGAGGTTCAGAGATGTTAAATAATTTACCCAAGGTCCCATAGCCAGGAGTGATCAGAAATGAGCACAAGTGGCCTTCAGAGTGGGCCATCTGACTGCAAAGCCCATTCTTTTTGTTTTGTTTTGTTTTGTTTTGTTTTGCTTTTTAGGGCTGCATCCACAGCATGTGGAGGTTCCCAGGCTAGCGGTCTAATCGGAGCTGTAGCTGCCCTCCTATGCCACAGCCACAGCAACGCCAGATCCGAGCTGCATCTGTGACCTACACCACAGCTCATGGCAACGCCGGATTGTTAACCCACTGAGCAAGATCAGGGATCGAACCTGCAACCTCATGGTTCCTAGTCGGATTCGTTAACCGCTGGGCCACAACAGGAACTCCTTTTTTCTTTGTTTTTTAAACTCCCCCACACATTTTGGACAGAGGGGCTTCCTGAGATCTTTCAAAGTGTAATTACTGTTTTCAGTGAGAAATCACACATTCAGTCAGATTCTATTTGAGTCAACCAATATTCTGCCTCCAACAGGAATACTGATGAAAATTTAAGAACATCCCTCAAGGTCCTTCACTTACTAGTAATAAATTATTATGATCCTAGCACCAAAGAACCTAAGTAAATCTTTTATAAAACCAGTTATTTTTAGCTTATGTCACCTCTCTGAGAAACAAGTTCCAGGCATGTAACATTGTACTTCCTTTTACATTTTTTTTCCCTAAAATATCATCTTTAGGAGTTCCCGGTGTGGCTTAGTGGAAATGAATCCGACTAGTATCCATGAGGATGCCTGTTCAATTCCTCACCTCACTCAGTAGGTTAAGGATCTAGTGTTGCTGTGAGCTGTGGTCTAGGTCACAGATGTGGCTTGGATCTTGCGTGGCTGTGGCACAGGCCAGCAGCTGTAGCTCCGATTCGACCCCTAGCCTGGGCACATCCATATGCCATGGGTAGGACCTAAAAAGCTAAATAAATAAATAAATAAATAAATACATAAATAAATAAAATATCATCTTTAACCCTTTTGGAAGGGCTGCCTCATTATCCCTATATACATTGCTGCTTAATTTTTAAGTGATAAGTTAACTTGTCTTTCCTCACAGAGCCAGTTTGCTTGTTAAGGTCAGCAAAATGATGATAAGAAAATCTATATGAGGCCCCTCAAGCCAGGCCTCTGAGATTCTGGCTGAAAACTCACCACAGATCTGTGTCCAATAGTAAAATCCTCCTCGAATCTGGGAGCACTCAGCTTATTCCTGTCTTTTCAGTCTTTTAAGTGCCTCCTTCCCATGCTCCTTCTTTTCCTTCCCCCAGTCTCTCGCAAAATCTTGTTCCAAAATGTCAGTCAAGCATCAGCTAATGGGATCAGAAATTGCCTCACAGTCACAAAAACCTCCTGGTTCCTGGCCCAAAGGCCCCCTGTGTCCCAAGCTGAACTTCCAGCCTCCATGACGTAAGGAAACATTTCAGAGCAGCTTTACAAATGGAGAAACTCATTCGTTATTTTTTCAAGAAAAGAAAGCATTGTGAACAAGGAAATTTTTGGTGGGTCATTGGCCAGGACACTGAAATTTGAACATTGAACAATTAGTTTGAGGATAACATAAACAGGTTTCATTATACAGATTTTTGGAATATGATAGGAATAGTCTGTTGTTTTGAATTCTAGAATGTTCCTCCCCCTACAGCACCCCTGCCCCCACCCCAGCCTTCTTACTATGAGTTGGCATTCTCCATCCCGCTGGTTGTTTTCTCCATCTTTGGCTGCTGTTAGAGCACAGATGAGCTCACTCTGTGATTGGCTTCATGTGGTTGCCTTGTGTACATTTATTCTGGTTTCCTATTGTGTTGCCGATGCATATTTTTAAGAGTTGCATTATGTTAGTTTTTTCTTCTTAAGAAAAATTGACTGTTCAAAGGAATATTAAAAAAACATTTTTTGTTTAAAGAAATAAGGTTCTTTCTAGTTCTTTGTCCTCTTTCGCAATTGCAGCCATTAATCCATAAGGAATACATTAATGTGTAAGAGGTTTTGAAGCTGCTAGATGTTTGTGCATGCTCGCGCATGCTCGCACATGCACTGTTTTTATTCTTTTTCTTTCAGAATCTTGCTGCTGCCAACCACTGATTTAGGAATGTTTAGGGGTATATGCCAACTCAATAATCAAAATCATTTTGGTACTGGGAACCCAACCACAGTCTCTGTAGACCAGTGGAATTTATTGTTTGCTCCAGTTTATTAAATAATAGTACCAACAACATTTTGAATAAAGAAGAGTCTGATAAGATGTGAAAGAATGTCAGAATAATTCATTTTGATCATAAAACAGTGCTTATTTTGAATTTGAAATACCGAAAGCACAAATAGCCCGATGGTCCACAGCTTCCTTCTCTTGACCTGATCTAGGAATGCTATTCCTAGCTCAATTCAGGGGAGAGGCTCAGGACAGACTGCTGGTTTTCTGCTACATCCACATCCCTGTTTTCATTCCACAAATACAGCTCTAGTACCAACTGAGGGCCAAGCACTGAGACCACAGCAGTGAGCAGGATAAATACAACCTCTGCCACATAGCACTTTCTGAGGGAAGATATCCTGGCTGCGTAGATCACTAACTGTTGAGACAGTTGAGGTTCATGCAAAACAGAGTAATGGTGAAGTTTGTGTTTGGACTCAGGCTATACCACTCCAAGCTGTTTTATCTTGAACGATTTATATGCCTCCCTAAGCTTCAGGTTCAAAATTGCAGTGGTACTTACTTTAGAGAGTTATTTTGATGGTGAAAAGAAAAAAAAAAAATCCTTGACCAGCTTTTACCATAGTACATGGTCAATAGCCACGAGTAGTAGTAGTAGCAGTAGTGGAGGAGGAGGAGGAAGAGAGCAGTAGTAGATGAGCTGCATTGCCCCTTGGCAGAGAAGGCTGTTTCCCCATCTTTTTTCTTCTTCTTCTTCTTCTTCTTCTTCTTCTTCTTCTTCTTCTTCTTCTTCTTCTTCTTCTTCTTCTCCTTCTCCTTCTCCTTCTCCTTCTCCTTCTCCTTCTCCTTCTCCTTCTCCTCCTTCTTCTTCCTCTTCTTCTTCTTCTTTTTTGGCTGCCCTACAGCATATGGACTTCCCTGGCCAGGGGTCAGATCCGAAGCTTATTTGCCACCTAAGGTGCAGCTGCGGTAACGCTGGATCCTTAACTCACTACTGTGTTGGTCTGGGGATGGAACCTGCAACCCAGTGCTCCCAAGACATTGCTGATCCTGTTGTGCCACAGTGGAACTCCTGTTTCCCCCATCCTTGACATGGTAAGTGCATGGGTCTGGCCACCACCAGGAGGTTGCAAATCCATCCCACCTTTCTTCCTCAAATCTCTTAAATTTGAGGAAGAAAAAAAAAAAGGCTTGCCCCACTGCTCAGAGCCACATCTTCTGCCTTCTAAAGCTGCAGTGTCTCTACTCATGGAAGAAAATGCAGCGCCTTCTCCCCAGGAGTCAGTTTGCCAGCCCCCTGTGGCTAGGATCCCTCCCACTGAGCCCTGCCATCTCTGACCCCTCCCCATCACCCCTGAGACCTGCCATGGCTGTGAAAGCCTGCCATCCTGTGGCGTACATTCTTCCCACCCACTCTCCCCGTTCAAAGCCTCATCCTGCTCCGTGTTGAGCCCAGAATAGCAGATCTGGAACTTCCAGGAATGCTGGGGATTCGGGGCTCACAAGATACTCGTCTTTCTGATGGACCCTGGGTTGTTTTTCCCTTCGTTTATCTCTAAAAGAACACTGAACAGTTTCCATATATGGCTGCCACGTGCCCTGATGTTTTGAGCCAGACAGGACTGCCATACCCAACCAGACCTCTCGCAGAATGGTCACAAGATTCTGGGCACAGCAGGGGCTGCTCTGGCCGAGCTGTGATGCAGGGCAGAAAGTTGTGCTGCCAAGTTCTTCTGCACCTATGCCTCTCCAGAGGCTATGTCTTCTACCCAGCAGGAAAAAGAAGTTTGTTTGGTTTCCATTCTAGGAATCTAGGTGCAAAAAATAACCCATCATAGCTAATCAGCCCACTCCCTTCCCTGCAAAGTGGGCAGGCAGAGAAAATCCCCTTACTCTGCCCATCTTATCTACCCCTAAGGAGCCTTACCATAGCTAGCGTGTAGGAGGAGAGCAAGTTGAAATGAAATCAGCATGAGTTTCCTTCTAACAATAATAATTATATTCATTCAACACTTACTGAGTGCCCAATTACCTCCTTGGTGCCAGAGGAGAGACAAACCCCAGCCGCCCTTTTGGTAGTTTGGCAAGAGGCTGGTTGAGTGAGTCTGTGTTCGCTCCAGGGAAGAACAGCCTGCTGCCAGGGGATGATCTCTGGAGGCTCCATTATTGAATAGGATTGTTTCCTCAACCAGGAAATGCCCAGTATTACGTATTACACCAAATGTTCTCTGCCATGCTTTTCCTGTAAATTCATCAAGTAGTACAGGGTGGGCTCTTTCCCCTGGAGCCATTTCTGGGGTGCATTCAGCACTAGTCAGTCAAGCACACATGTCTCTGGCAGATGGTGGCAGCCCAGGATACCCACACATTCTGCTGCCTCTCTACGTGCAGACTTCCTTGGGAGACCATGCTGTACTTTCTGCTGCATGTGACCCAGAAGATGCATGTCTGTGCTGCCGCATGTCACCTGAAATATGCGTGTCTGTACCACCTTGGTATGACAGCACACAGGTGTGAAGAAGTCAGTCTTGACACACAAGGAGCTCAGAGTCTTGGGGAAAACAAATCAAAGACAATAATGGATACAAATATACTTATAGACACATAAGGCAAGAAGAGACTTTGACAGGCCATGATTGCACCCACTCCAGGCAGCAGATTATAATCTTGACAAAAATGCATACTTCTGCCTGATTAACAAAATCCTATAGGGCCACTTGTAAAGGGGGCTTAAACTGGTTCCTGGACCCTTATTTTCACTCTACAGGGAAGCAAGTTCCCCACAGATGACTGTATCTGACAAGAACTTCCACTAGGAACCAACCCAAAAGGAAGAGCTACTCACTAAAAGGAACCTAATTTTTGTGGAGAATGAACCACACACTGACTCTTTACTTACCTTGATTCATTAAAGAAAATGAACAGAAAATTCTAACTTGTTGCCGTAACACAGGTAATGTTTTAGTGTAAGCAGACACTACCTGTTTGTGTGGATGTAACCATCCACAGGAAGGGGTGCCATATTTTATTTCTAACAACAGGTATAATTGTATGTGCTGGTTGATGCCTCAACTTCCCTCAGCCCGAAGATTCTTAGGACCTGATTGTTCTGAGGGCAAGTGTACAAGGCACCTGACTACTAATAGTTCAAAGCATCCATCCTCCACTTCACAAAGGCCTTGGACTTCCTTCAGACTGTGATTTTTCTCCCAGGGGGATAACCCTGAGCTTTGGAGAATAATTGGACCTGTAAAGGTTTTGCCTGTTAAGATTTTTGGAGGGTTTTTTTTTGTTTGTTTGGCTGTTTTGCTTTTTTTAGGGCTGCACCTGCAGCATGTGGAAGTTCCCAGGCTAGGGGTCAAATCAGAGCTACAGCCACCGGCCTACACCACAGCCACAGCAACTCGGGATCCAGGCCGTGTCTGCGACCTACACCACAGCTCATGGCCTTGCCGGATCCTTCACCCACTGAGCCAGGCCAGGAATCGAACCCAAGTCCTCATGGATCCTAGTCAGGTTTGTTACTACTGAGCCACAATGGGAACGCCTGCAAGTTTTTTTTTAACTAAATTTTTTATTTTGTAATTGTAGATTCACATGCAATTGTAAGAAATAGAGAGATACCACGTCTACTTAACTGAAGGTTTAATTTTTCAAACCAACATCTGCTGAACACCTTTTCCATGCCTCAGAAAAGCAAAGATGCCTCAGATGGGATGTCTGCTCCTCAGCACCTTAGATTCTCCTGATGGAAGATGCACACAACAGATCTCTGATGAAATTCATCAAGCAAATTACCAAGAGGCAAGTGAGCATCTTGGGGAAAAAGTGTGGGGCATTGTCTTGGGGGCTGAGTAGAAGTGGGTGTTAGCACTACTATATATAAAATAGGTAATAAGGGCCAACGTATAGCACAGAAAAAAATTGAAAATCTACTCAATACTGTGTACTAACCTATATGGGAAAAGAATCTGAAAAGGAACATATGTGTATACATGTAACTGATTTACTTTGCTGTACACCTGAAACTAACACAACTTTGTGAGCCAACTATACTCCAATAAGATTGAAAGGGAAAAAGAAAAAGAGGTGGCTATTAGAAGGACAGTCTGGGCAGAGAACACAGCTCAGAAGTATGAAACTGTATGGTGTGTGCTGGGAGCCATTCAAGTAATTCGGCATGGATGGGAACAAAAATTTCAAAAAAGGGAGTTGAGAGGCATCTGGGGAATGAGAAGGGAATGTTGTGTGATCCCGGCCTCCCACATTCTATGCTGGGGAAATGAAAAACAGATGGGAAACATGCTCCCAAACATGGCCCAATAATGGCTCTCGGAGAAACAGAAGAGTATCTTGTTCTGGTTTCAGGAGCCCACAGAGTTCTCACTTTCAGTCCTTGAACAATGGCCCACCTCCTTCCATAATCTTCTTTTGAGACCGAGGGCTGGCAGTCTAGCTCACATCCTTTCTCTTCTGCACAAGGACAGCAATTGGAGTGAAACAGAGTCCCCCATCTACCAGTCTAGGCTGCCATCGGAATATGGGACATGGGGAAGCCCAGCCATCCCCAGCTCCCATCTGAGATGGAGATTATCCAGAAGTGCACCCAGGGTCCAGTGAAGGACTCAGAAGATATTGATGGCACTGGTGGCAAGATCAGCACAGGGTAACCAACATGGGGGCTGCAGGGAAGACCACCTGAGCTGGGAATCAAATGAGAATCCCAGCTATTCTTCAAAGAAATACACAACCACAGAGACTGAGATGAGGCAAGTTAACTAGGAGGACTCCAGGCACTGACTATCTGAGGAACAGCAGACCTGGGGTTTTCTTTCCCAGATATCTGTAGAAGGTGCTAGTAGAATGAGCGGTTACCAGATACATAGGGAAATGATTCCTAAAAGACAGTGAGGATCTAAGAAGCAACGTAGGATCTGAGTTTCCACCTATCCACCTCCCCAGTGACACAATGAGCAAACCATTTTTGCTTCCAGGCAATCTGGAGAAGAAGAGAAGATGGGGTGGGGGTGGGACCCTAAGATACTTAAATGTAAGCTTCCTTTATACTTCACAGGATGGGACTCGTTAAAAATATTAGGTATGGGGAGTTCCCGTCATGGCTCAGTGGTTAAAGAATCTGACTAGGAACCATAAGGTTGTGGGTTCAATCCCTGGCCTTGCTCAGTGGATTAAGAATCCGGCATTGCCATGAGCTGTGGTGTGGTTCGCAGATGGGGCTCGGATCCCATGTTGCTGTGGTTGTGGTGTAGGCCAGCGGCTACAGCTATTAGACCCCTAGCCTGGGAACCTCCATATGCCCCAAGTGCGGCCCTAGAAAAAGGTAAAAAGACCAAAAAAAATGTATATATATTGGGCATGGAGTTCTGTGGTGGCCTGGTAGGTTAAGGACCCGGCATTGTCTCTGCAGTGGCTTAGGTCGCTGCTGAGGCATGGGTTCAATCCCAGGCCTGGTTTTACCACAGCTATGGCATAGGTCACAGCTGTGGCTCAGATTTGATTCCTGCTCAGGAACTTCCATATGCTGCTGGTGTGGCCATTATAAAAAGGAAAAGAAAGAGTTCCCACTGTGGCTCAATGGTAATGACCCTGACTAGTATCCATGAGGATGTGCGTTCAATCCCTGGCTTTGTTCAGTGGGTTAAAGGAACCGGCATTGCAGTGAGCTGTAGTATACGTCACAGATAATGACTTGGATCTGGCTTGCGGCGGCTGTGGAGTAGGCCAGCAACTACAGCTCTGATTCGACCCCTAGCCCAGGAGCTTCCATATGCTGCAGGTGTGCGCTGACCCCAACAAAAAGAATGATCCAGCATTGTCACTGCTGTGGCCCGGGTTTGATCTCTGGACTGGAAACTTCCCCAAGCCAAGGGTGTGACCAAAAAAAAAAAAAAATATATATATATATATATATATATTTTGGTTTTATATATAAAACCAAGAAGGTCATATTTTATTTGAATAAATGAGTATGTTGTGTGTAAATGACCAATCCTTCATGGTTTATGAACAACCCTAGCCAGGTTTTGGATGAAATATTTCAATTTTAATTTGGAATGGCAAGGATCCAATGCTGGTTGGTAACTTCCAGTTTAGGCTATAATCTCTACCAGGGCTAAAATATTTTAGGAGGAGGAGATGAGTTCCTTTTTATACCTGTCCTTAGGTACAAGACAGGACAACCCTGGTATATCCCCAGAAAATTAGGGCAGGCTTTGGATCTGTAAACTGATTTAGTTTGGGCCAACTTGCTTTTGTAGTATCATATCCCACCTTGTAAATGAAAGGGAGGGAGAACATGGGGGATATAGCAAATTTTTTTTTTCTTTTTAGGGCTGCACGTGCAGTGTATGGAAGTTCCCAGTCTAGGGGTCGAATCAGAGCTGCAGCTGCCAGCCTACAGCACAGCCGTAGCAATGCAGGATCCAAGCCATGTCTGCGACCTAGACCGCAGCTCATGGCAAGGCCCAGTGCTTAACCTGCTGAGCAAGGCCAGGGATCAAAACTCGTCCTCATGGATACTAGTCAGATTCGTTACCACTGAGCCACAGTGAGAACTCTTGACACTCACAGCACTTTTGACACCAGATGGGGGCAGATGGCGGGGAAAGAGGTGTTTCCATACCAGGAAATTCTATGACACCAGCTGGATGTCCCACAATTCAACTCAATTCTGACATTATCTTCCTGGAAATAGCATCAGATCCCTCAGGTTTTAAGGGATCAGTCCCATAAGACAGGCCCCTCCCCCCATAACTTCAGATGCCAGTAGGAAGTCCAGGTTGTCACCCGTGCTGCTGACCAAGGATCCATAGAACAGGTAATCCCATCACCCCCTCCGCGGGCTCAATTAATTTTCTAGAGCAACTTACAGAGCTCAGGAAAGCAGTTCCCTTACTGTTTACCAATTTTTTTTGTTATAAAAGGATATGGTTAAAGATACAGATGGGCAGAGCCTCCTTGCCTGCCCTCTTGCATCTCTCACAAGCGTCCTATTTTAATAAATCTATTTCTTGCTTATCAAAAAAAAAATAAAGATACAGATGAACATCCAGATGGAAGAGATGCATAGAGTAAGGTATGGTGAAGGGCCTTGAAGCTTCAGTGCCCTCTCTGGGTGCCCATCTGCCAGCATTTCCATGTGTTCACCAATCCCAAAACTCTACAAACACTGTACTTTTGAAATTTTATGGGGACGTCGTCACATTATTAACTCCATTTCTAGCCTTTCTCCTTTCTCTGGAGAATGGGGGTGGGATTAGAAATTCCACGTTTCTAATCCTGGCTTGGTCTTTCTGGTGACCAGACTCTCCACCAAGAGTCACTTCATTAGAATGAAAGACACTGCTATCACCTAGAAAATTCCAAGGGATTTAGGAGTTCAGTGTCAGAAATTGGGGTCAAAGATCAAATATTAGAACAAAATATACTCCTACTGCTTTTATCACTAAGGGAATTACAAGGGTTTTAAGAGCTCGGCACCTGGCACCAGGAGCAGAGAAAATACATATTTCCTATATCTTATACCCTGGACTCCACTCTGTCTTCTGATTTCAGGACCCAGGCTGAAATAATAGCTTCTACATGGGACATGTCTGTGAAAGAACAAGAAAACTGGCCCAAACTCAAGATGAAGCATAAACCTTCTTCTCCAGGGTGGTGAATGCTGTATCCACTCACATTTCACTGGCCAAAGTACATCACATAACCAAAACCAAACCCAATGAAGCAAAGACATAAAAGCTTCCCATGGGAGACACAGTAAGTCATCTGACAGTGGACAGGGAGGGGATAGGTAGTGATTGAAAAGAATAACATATTCTACCACGATAATACAAATTCATCGTAGATAATTTGGAAAATACATAGAAGAAGGAAGAAAGTCAAAATTACCTGTAATCCCACTGTTAACATTCTGATGTAGTTCGTTTGAGGATATGTGTCTGTGTGTTTGCTTGTTTTGACAAATTTAAGATTATATAACATATACAAACATATACCAGTTTTATAGGCTGCTGGTTTATATAGAATTATATCATGAACTATTTTCCATATAAATAACCATTCTTTTAAAATATCACTTGAATGCTTGTGCCATTTTTATATTAGTTTGGATAGACCAGGTTTTGTAGCGATAACAAAAATCTCTACTTTGTCTCCTGGCTTCAGATCACAAAAATCTCTTTCTTATTCAAGCCACATGTCTGGTGCAGGTGGCATGGAGATTCTGCTCATCTTGATGACTCTGGAAAAGGGACAGACAGAGCAGCTGCCATCTCCAGTGTATCTAGTGATTGTTAAAGAAGGAAAGGAGAATACTGGGAAGCATGCATTGCTCTTAAAGCTTCTGCCCCCAAAGCTTTCACACTTTATTAGCCAAAGCAAGTCACATGGTGTGATATATTTATTAAATGGTCACAATATTTTGAAGATCCTCCAGTTAAGAGACTGAGTCTTTCTCTCCACCCTTTGAGGGCTTGGCCACATGACTTACTCTAGCCAATAAGACATCAGCAAATGTAACAAAAGCAGAGGCTTAAAACATGCTTGTGCTTTAGGGCTTGATCTCTCCTAGTGCTTTTGTTTATTTTTTTAATTACTTAATGAATTTTATTACATTTACAGGTGTACAAAAATCATCACAACCACATTTTATAGTATTTCCATCCCAAACCCTCAGTGCATCCCCCCCACCCCCCAAATTGTCTCATTTGGAAACCATAAGTTTTCCAAAGTCTGTGAGTCAGTATCTGTTCTGCAAAGAAGTTCATTGTGTCCTTTTTTTAGATTCCACATGTAAGTGGTAGTATTTGATGCTGTTGTCTCATTGTCTGACTGACTTCACTTCGCATGATACTTTCTAGGTCTGTGTTGCTATAAATGCTGTGATTTCATTCCTTTCAATGGCTAAGTAATATTCCATTGTGTGTACTACATCTTCCTATCCACTCCTCTGTCGATGGACATTTAGGTTGTTATCATGACTTGGCTATTGTATAAAGTGCTGCAATGAACATTGGAGTAATATGTGTCTTTTCGAGTCATGGTTTTCTCTGGATAGATGCCCAGGAGTGAGATTTCTGGATCAAATGGTAGTTCTAGTTTTAGTTTTCTGAGGAATCTCCATACTGTTTTCCACAGTGGTTGCACCAATTTACATTCCCACCAACAGTGTAATAAGGTTCCTTTTTCTCCACACCCTCTCCGGTACTTATTATTTACAGACTTTTTGATGATGGCCATTCTGGCTGGTGTAAGGTGGTACCTCACAGTTGTTTTGATTTGCATTTCTCTAATAACGAGTGATGCTGAACATCTTTTTGTGTGTTTTTTGGCCATCTGTATGTCTTCTTTGGAGAATTGTCTATTTAGATCTTCTGCCCATTTTTTGATGGGGTTGTTTGTTTTTTTGGTATTGAGCTGTAGGAGGTGTTTATAAATTTTGGATATAAGGTTAACCTAGAGGATGACAGTCCCTGTGGATAGAGAGTATGTGCTGTCCCAGCTATTGCGTCCATCCCAGGTGTGAATGAGGCCAGTCTCAACCACCCAGCTCCAGTCAGCCTAGACAGAACTATTTAGCCAATCCACAGATCTTGAGCGTATTTTAAGCCACTAAATTTTGGGGTAGTTTGTTATGCAGCAAGAGCAGGCTTAGATACACATCTACATCTAATTTTATCTGGGAGGGAACCATGATTTTTTTTTATTTTTAGGGCCACACCCATGACATATGGAGGTTACCAGGCTAGGGGTCGAATTGGAGCTATAGCTGCTGGCCTCCGCCACAGCCACAGCAATGCAGGATCTGAGCAGCGTCTGTGACCTATGCCACAGTTCATGGCAACACCAGATCCTCAACCCACTGAGAGAGGCTGGGGTCGAACCGGCAACCTCATGGTTCCTAGTCGGATTCGTTTCCACTGCACCATGACAGGAACTCCCATGATTTTTTTTTTTTAAAGTCTAAATGACTACCTCAAAATTAAATCTTAAGGATGTGCAATATTTATTTAACCATTTTATTATTGTTAGAATCACATTGTTACCTAATGTGTTACGTCACATTTATTATATCTATAAACAACACAACTATGAATATCTTTATGTATAAATGTTTATCCATGTTTATCAACATTTAATTATAATTAATGGAAGAAGAATTACAGGGTCAAAATTTAAGCTTCTTAATAAGTACCAAATTATGAACCAAAAGGATCATACCAACTTATATGTCTAATGAAAGTATGTAAGTGTACCCATTTCACTTACCATCATTGAGTGAGCTTTTAAAAGCATCTTCACTAATTTGATGGGCGGGAGTCTCATTTAAATTTTAATTTTTTTTGCAAATTGAGGTTTACTTTTTCTTTCATGTATTGTTAACAGTTAAAAAGTCTTACATAGGGAGTTCCTGTTGTAGTGCAGTGGGTTAATGATTCAACTTGTCTCTGTGGCAGCACTAATTCAATCACTAGCCTGGCGCAGTGGGTTAAGGATCCATCATTGCTGCGCTGTGGCACAGGTCACAGCTGCATCTTGGATTCAGTCCCTGGTCAGGAACTTCCATATGCTATGTATGTGGCAAAAAAAATAAGTAAATAAATTCTTATATAACACTCAGTCTATATAGGATAGTGTTTCCTTATTTTTCTTTTTCTTTCTGCCATGCCCGTGGCATGCAAAAGTTCCTAGGCCAGGTATTGAACCCAAGCCAGAGCAGTGACGCGAGCCACTGCAATGACAATGCTGCTAAGCCACATGGGAACTCCTTAATCTGCTAAGCCACATGGGAACTCCTTAATCTGCTAAGCCACATGGGAACTCCTTAATCTGCTAAGCCACATGGGAACTCCTTCCTTATATTTTTCTTTCCTTTTTTTTTTTTTTTTGGTCTTTTTAGGGCCGCACCTGCAGCATATGGAGTTTCCCAGGCTAGGGCTTGAATTGGAGCTGTAGCCATCAGCCTGCGCCAGAGCCACAGCAAGGTGGGATCCGAGCCACATCTACAACTTATACCACAGCTCATGGCAGCACCAGATTCTTAACCCACTGAGTGAGGCTAGGGATCGAACCCACATCCTCATGGATGCTAGTCGGGTTCATTAACCACTGAGCCACGATGCGAATTCCCCTTCCTTATCTTTCTGTATTAAATTAAATCCAACTTGGAGTTCCCGTTGTGGCTCAGTGGTTAACAAATCCGACTAGGAACCATGAGGTTGCGGGTTCAATTCCTGGCCTTGCTCAGTGGGTTAAGGATCTGGCGTTGCCGTGAACTGTGGTGTAGGCTGCAGACGCAGCTCGGATCCTGCGTTGCTGTGGCTGTGGCGAAGGCCGGCAGCTACAGCTCCTGTTAGACCCCTAGCCTGGGAACCTCCATATGCCGCAATTGCGGCCCTAGATAAGGCCAAAAAAAAAAAAAGGCAAAAAAATAAAAAAAAATTAAATCCAACTTGAGTGCCCCAGAGGACAAAATTGGAAGGAAGCTCAATACCAGATATCTTTCCTTCTCTCAGATGGTGGGGAACCTGGAGTCCCACATGGAAGTGTAAAGGTATTGGGCTTATCTCCCTCCAAGCTTATGCAGGGGAAATTTCAGGAAGGGGTAAGGCTGTTTGGGTTCCAACAGTCTTGAAGGTGGTGTCCAGTTCTCACACTTAGACTTACCTTACTCAGGTGCATCTATCTCAAGGGCATTAGAGTGGATGCAAGTCCCCTCCTGCTCAAATCTTTATAACCACCTGTTGCTTGCCCAGTATCACATTCTATCAGAACCACAGGAAGACAAGATGCAGACCTCTAGTTCCCTTGATTTGGCAGAGTTATAATTTGGGAAAGCTTAAATGTGGCATGTGGGCGGATGGAGAGGTAAAGGGAGGTGACCGGAATGAACAGAAGTTACATGTATTGCAAAATGCTTTTTCTGCAAGTTCCTACCATGGCACAGTAAGTTAAGAATCTGACTGCAGTGGCTTGGGTAGCTGCAGAGGTACGTGTTCAATCCCTAGCCTGGCACAGTGCGTTAAAGGACCTGGTGTTGCCAAGGCTGCAGTGTAGGTCACAGCTGTGGCTCAGATTCAGTTCCTGTCCCCGGAACTTCATATGCCATGGGTGCGGCCATAAAGTTAAAAAAAAAAAAAAATGCTTCTCCCAGAGTTCCCTTCATGACTGAGCAGTTAACGAATCTGACTACAATCCATGAGGATGCGGGTTTGATCTCTGGCCTTGCCCAGTGGCATAAGGATCCTGCATTGCTGTGGCTGTGGTGTAAGCCAGCAGCTGTAGCTCTGATTCGACCCCTAGCTTGGGAACCTCCATATGCCACTTGTGCAGCCCTAAAAAGCAAAAACAAAACAAAACAAAATTAAAAATAAGCAAAAATTAAAAAATGCTTTTTCCCAATGGAATGAGCAGTTATCTCAGAAAACCAATAATGTAACTATTAGAAGCATGATATAAATGTCAAAAGTCTAAGAAATCACATATGGAAATATTGAACCATAAGTCATATTTCTTCTGTAACCAAAGGAGGAAAAACACATTTTTATTGAGTTAGAAAAGAAATACAAAGTCAGACAATGACTGCTTCATGAACAGACTTACTGGAGTTCCCTCTGTTTTCTTTCTTCCCACCTCCACTATTTCTTTATATGTGGGTTTACTTTTTTTTTAAGGGCCATGCCTGCGGCATATGGAAGTTCCCAGGCCAGGGATCGAATAAGAGGCTGCAACTGCCAGCCTACACCACAGCCACATCAACGCTAGATCCAAGCTGCATCTGCAACCTACTCCACAGCTCATGGCAATGCTATTTTTCTTTAAAAAAAAAAAAAATTGTTACAGTTGATTTACTATGTTCTGTCAGTTTCTGCTGTACAGCAAAGTGACCCAGTTATACATATATATACATTCTTTTTCTCATATTATCTTCCATCATGCTCCATCACGAGTGATTGGACATAATTCCCTGTGCTGTACAGCAGAACCTCACTACTTATCCACTCCAAATGCAATAGTTCCACTATTTTTTCACATTCCGCTCTTTGAAAAAGCTTCTTTTGTCTATGGCCATACCACCCTGAACGTGCCTGATCTTGTCTGAAAAAGTTTCACTTTCTACCAAATGTCAGGTGATATAACTTCAGTCGACAGCTGTTTTCATCACTTTGGGTGATGTGGTGGGTTCCAAACCCAGTCACAGTTACTTGCCTCCAAGAAACGTATAGGCCTGTCTTCAACTTTTCTTTCAGGTAAGGTAGCTGAGTGAAAAAGTCAAGTCCCCATGAAACCCACTGATTGACTCCCCATTGGCCTGTGTGCCCATTTGTAGCAGTCAGTCAGTGTAAGGGCCAGCTACTGTGCATCTAAGACAAATGAAGAACTTGCAAGAAAACACACAAAGGCTGCTAATGCCAAACACATTACAAGGCAACATTTGCCTATGCAATTTGTGTGTTATGCCTTCTATAAAGCCATGTCAGCCAAGGAAGGAAATGGAAACCACTCCCAGTGTGGGCAACCTCCCCTCTCCCACACATGCTGGAGTTGAGGCAGTGGACAGAAAAGTGGGCAAAGGAACAGTGGTGGGGGAGGGACCCTGAGAGGGCAGATCAGAAGAGGTCAACTCCTGTACTTTGAATTTTTTGCTGGAGAAGTGGAGTTTTCAGATGGGACCCCCACAGAGCTTTTTTACTCTTCTAAATCTCCTTGGGGTCCTTTTGATGTTGTTACTACACAAAATCTCACATCTCCTTAAGATTCAAGTTCAGCGAAGGGCCCCTAAGAAACAAGGCCTCTTTTGAAAGAACAGAAGAGTCCAGAAGCTTCTGGGTTCAATAGGCCACTGTCTAAACTGACAAACTGCTCTCCAGCCTGAGGGATGATAAAACTTCACAGACTAAAAGAGAATTCCACGTCAAGCATGTCTGCTTCTGAGAGCTCACTCTGATTGCCCTCATCCCCATTAACAAAAACAGATGTGTGCTCATGAGTAAAGTAAACATTCAAGATCACTATACATTCTCCGCTGTCAATCTAGTTTGGCACTTCAGTATGAGCAAATAGGAAATGAAGCAGAGTGGAACTTTTCTATAACATCGGTGTCGAGTGACAGGATTCACATCTGTGAATTAGGTTTAACTATTACATTGAATACCTATGGGATAGACTTTTTCTGTTTCATGGGGAATGATCTGAGCCACGGTAAACCTACTGACACGGAATAGTTATTCTCAATGGGAGAAACGAGACAGTATAATATTTAAGAGCCTGAGTTTGAACCCTGGTTCTAGTGCTTACTATCTACGTAACCTTGGGCAGTTTCTTTCTCTAAAATGGAGGGTATAATAGTATGTATTTCCTGCCTTGTCAACACTAAGCCTATAAAAATGTGACCTCATTCTAGGGTTACTCCATGGTGCAAGAAGAGGTAGTATCCTGGAAGGCTGCATACCTAAACTTGTCTTCATTCATCCTTTCATCAAATATTTGTTGAGTACCTACAGTGTGCCAGGTAGAGATGCAGCATTAGTGATGGAAAACACAACTGAAAGTCATCATGGAGTTCATGGTCTCCTGATTCACCTGCCACCCTCATGAGATGTGACCTTCCCATATCACTCAGCACCTTGAGTGTGGTGCTTCTCAGAGTCATTGGAGCCTAAGAATCACCTAGCACTTTGTGGAAAGACAGATTCTAAGATTTCACCTCCTCCTGTTGAATATCACTTCCTTTTTCCTCATTGGCAAAAGACCTACCACAATCTTACTGTTTTTTCCAAGAGAAACTGGATATGGGAAAGATCTTTGGAAACCATGAAGTTACTTTCCAGTGTTTGGCATCCAGAACCTCTCTGGAGGTGCAGAGAAGCCAGCCAGAGGCCACTCAAAGCCTAGAAGCTGTCCTGGTGTCCTCCCACCCCACCTCCTCTTTCTGGACTCTCTGGAGACATGAGTCAGAAGCCACCCACCCCCGTTTTAGCCTAATGAGCTAATGAATCTCAGACTGGAACCATCCTCAGGTCTACCACCAAGGTGGACATCTGCATTGTATTCTGGGGGTGCCTAGTACAAGGCTTTTGAGGACCAGTCAATGGCCTTAACTGGTGGTTTTCAGTGGATAGCCCTGCCTTCCCTTAGTACCTGCTGAAATGGGAGATGAACGCAAAGATCAGTGTGGCGAATTGAAGGGTCTTGGTAGGTTCTCCCAGCCCCTGCCCACTTCTCCAGCTTTATCTCCCACTGCTCCCCACATATCCACTAGCCCTTGACTGCCTCTCCCGTCTTTCAGTAATAAAATTCTCCACTTTCAGTGGGTCACAAAGCCATCCAGAATAATGACTGCATTTCCCTGCCTTCTTGCTATTGTGATCAATGGGATATAATCAGAAATGCCATATGGCCACACCCAGGAACAGTGCACAATTCAAAACTGCCATGTATTTTATCCCTTTTCTATCCTGTGTCTTCCTCCATCGTACTGCTTGGAAAGGAGATGCAACAACTGAAGCTCTAGCATCTATTTCGGGTATTGGAAATGAGACTACATATCAGGAGTACTGTAATAAAGAGGCAGCCTGGGGCCCCGAGTGCTGTGTGAAGTTGAGCCTCCGGTTTAGTCTTGAACTATTGACCTTTGGACTTTTACATAAAAGAGAAATAAACTTCTATCTAGGTTAAGCGGGTGTTATTTTGAGTTTCTATTACTCACCTCCAAAATGAGTGCTAACTGATGCAGTCCTCAGAAGGATGGATTCCAGAAATAGACTGCCTGGGTTCAGTCACTTACTAACTCAAAGCCACAGGTATTTTGCTTCACTTCTTGGCTTCAAGTATAACACGTAGGTACTAGAGACTTTCTAGCATCTACTTTTTAAGATTGTTGATAGGAATGAGCTAATATACGTGAAGCTTAAAACACGTAAGGCCTGGCAGATAGTAATCACCCAGAATAAAAGTGTGCCCCAAAGAGACAAGATTGGAAGTTATTCTCTCTGAGTTCCTGTTGTGGTGCAGCGGAAACGAATCCGACTAGTAACCATGAAAGTTATTCTCTCAAACCAGAGGTAGGCTCTTTTAGTGCTGCAGCAATATCAATAGTACTAATAAGGATATTTTTTAGAATTTAATGGAGTACTTTGCAGGAATCTTTTCATAGTTATGTATGAACTACACATTGTGTTTGTATGAGTTATATATTATTACTTGAGTTTCACAGAGAAGAAAATACAAGCTTAGAGAGGTTAAATTAACATGCCCTGACTCACATAGCTAATAAGGGGATGTGCTAGGATTCTCACCCAGGTTTTTTACCTCCAAACTCCCTTCATTTTCTGAAAACTTTCACTTTCTCTAAATGCAAGTTATTGTACTGCTATGCCTTCTCTTTTTCTAGGTGCCCAATACATTTTTTTACAAAGGGATTTTTCAGGCTAGAGTTTTCTATTTGTAAAGAATAAAAAAGGGTGCCCAAATTCCCCATGTGAAGAAATTTTGTTTTCTGGTCACTGACAGCTCAAATGCAAATAGGCCATATATTTGATCCCATAAAATATTAGCCCTAGAATATACTTTGATAAAAGGGATCCAAACAGTGCAGAACTCAGTGCAGGAGTGGGCATGAAAGAAAAGCCGTGATCTTTTCTGATCACAGTCTAGCTAACAGGGCCAGATTCTGAGTGATACTTCAGGCTCATCCTAAAAGGGGCCTAGAGTTGAGCGTCTGTCTGAGGTGGGAGTGAGGCTTCACGACAGCACATGTGTTTTGAATTGTCGATTCTTCTAACAGAAGTAGTTTGGTCATTGAGATTTGCAAAGTGACTAGAACCTAAATGTTCTCCACCCCCCCCAAAAAAAACGATAACTGTGTGAAGTAATGAATGTGTTAACTCAGAGAGCATTCCTTTCACAATGTATAGCAAATCATCGTGTCATGCACTTTAAATGTTATAATTGTATGTGCCAACTCTAATTCTATAAAACTGAAAAAAATTTAAATAATTACAAAAAAAGAAGAAGAAGTAGTTTGGAACCAGACTAGAGGAGCTGCTTATTGGAATGTTATAGCCATTTTCCATGATCCTCTAGGGCAGGGCAGGGAGCTTCCCTTGCCTCTGGAGGGATTTAAGTTAGATACTTCCTGAACTTGCTTGCTCAAATGATTGTGAAAGACATAGACAAACATGGTTGTAGAATATAGTTATATGTGCAAATTTAAAGAAAGTATAGGAAAAAATATTTCATACATAGAGGATATGGACTGTGTCATTGTAGCAGAAAACAGGAATTGAGGATAAAAAGTAATGGTATAATGGTTCTGAGCAGGAGTTCCCACTGTGGCGCAATGGGATCCCTGGTGTCTTGGGGGCACTGGGACGCAGGTTCAATCCCTAGCCCGGCACAGTGGGTTGAGGATCCAGTGTTGCCGTAGCTGTGGTTTGGGTCGAAACTGTGGCTTGGGATCTGATTCCTGGCCTGGAAACTCCACAAGAGTAATGGTTCTGAGCATTGAGCATAAGACAAACCTGAGTTCAAATCCAAGCTCGACAGTTCAGTGATGGGGTCCATTTCCCTAACCATTCAGATCCTCTTTTTTCCCCTCCTCCATAAAAGAGAGATCGCAGTATGCTTACCTCCGAGAGTGAATGTGAGGTTGAAAAAAAATATCCAATAATATGGGAGGTGTTTAGTAAATATTCATTTCATCCTTTACTCTTGAATCTTATCTTCTATGATTCTATGATTCGGACTTCCTAGAATTCTAAGGCAATAGAAACTTTCTGAAGAGCTTCAACTGCTTAAATTCTAGCTTCGTAGCTCTTCCTAGCTTTACGTTCTGAAAGAGATGAGTGGAAGAGGTGGATCAGAAATCAAGCAGAGGGAGTTCCCTTCGTGGCTCAGCAGTTAACATACCTGACTAGGATCTATGAGGATGTGGGTTCAATCCCTGGCCTGGCTCAGTGGGTTAAGGATCCGGTGTTGCCGTGAGCTGTGGTATAGGTTGCAGACACTGCTCGGAGCATGCACTGCTGTGGCTGTGGTCGGCAGCTGTAGCTCTGATTTAATCTCTAGCCTGGGAACGTCCATATGTGGCTCTAAAAAGCAAAAAAAAAAAAAAAAAAAAATATATATATATATATATATATATATATATACACTAATGAAGTTTGTTCTTTGCTTAACCTGTACAATTGTTTTTTTTTTTTTACTTTAAAATGAGAGAACTGATGAAGGAAAGGATTCCTTTTTCAGCTCATAGGCTCAGAACCTCTCTGTTCAATGTAGTTGCCACAAAATGAACACAACCAACAGACAAAGCAGTTGAAGAGTTGCTTTATATGGTTTTCTGTCTGTCCTGATTCAATCCCAACTATTTTTCAAAGGAGAGAGGGAGAGTGATCAAAAAGGCACTCGGTAGCTTTCCATTCAGCTGGAAGAGGAACAGCTCTGGTTACTACAACTTCGGTTGCTCTTTCTCACTGAGTTTGTCGAGAGGTGGCCGTTACTGCAGTCCCCTGGTGCCCCCTATCGTCCACTTCAGGAGACTCACAAGCAGCGTGAACAGCTAAACCTGGGTAAGGCATCAGAACACCCTCTAAACTTTTCTGACAAAAAATCTAAAAAATTTGGAACTATGATTTCACCAAAGAATAGTTTATAGTCAAGTTACATTATTATTTCTTTTTTCTTGCTTTTTATGGCCACACCCGTGGCATATGGAGGTTCCCAGGCTAGGGGTCAAATCCCAGCTACAGCTGCCAGCCTACACCACAGCCACCGCAACATAGGATCTGAGCCACATCTTCGACCTACACCACAGCTCACGGCAACACTGGATCCTTAACCCACTGAGCAAGGCCAGGGATTGAACACACATCCTCATGGATCTTAGTTGGGTTCGTTAACCACTGCGTCACGAAGGGAACTCCCAAGTAATATTATTATTTCTGAGACTTAGAGAATGTTAGGATCATTAGAAAATATTTAGTCAATTTTTTTTTTTAAACCTATGTGGGGAGTTCCTGTCGTGGCACAGTGGCTAATGAATCTGACTAGGAACCATGAGGTTTGGGGTTCGATCCCTGGCCTTGCTCAGTGGGTTAACAATCTGGCATTGCCGTGAGCTGTGGTGTAGGTCGTAGACGCAGCTCGGATCTGGCAGCTACAGCTCTGATTTGACCCCTAGCCTGGGAACCTCCACATGCTGTGGGTGTGGCCCTAAAATGACAAAAGGCAAAAAAAAAAAAAAAAAAAACCCAAAAAGCAAAAAACCTAAGTATGGGTATTAGCTCTGAGATATATTAGCAATTATTACGTGAAGCCAAAGTGGGTTAGGAAACTGGTTAAATAAACATTAATTAAATATTAGAAGCAGTTTCTTTCCTACTTGCCTTCTCAGATCCTTTAATATGGATTGTGCGTCTCTCAAGGGGAAATGTAACCGCCTGATAGCTATTGACAAAATAATTTTATATATGAATTTATACATGAATTTTGCATAGGGCTAATATTCCAGGGAATATACTTGGAAACTTGCTAATTGAGTTCAAAAGAGTCATTCTACAAATTCGGAAACTGAGTGCCAGGGAGGTGCCAGTGCCTAGGTGGTAGTAGAGCCACCATGAAGATCCCTCAGAAGGCTCCTGGGCTCCCCGAGGTTCTGTATCACCAGAGTGCCCACCCCCTCCCCTTAGCTGATCCTTAGTATTTCTGTTTCTATAAAGTGTGTTTATTTGTGGAGTGGGAAATGGCATTGCCTTCAGCCAAGGACACTGGGAAAGTTGAGTATACCCCTTTCAAGTACGCTTCAGCTTTTTGAGGAGGAGAATTTGCTTCTGGCACTTTCAGTTTCTTTGTCTCTTATGAAGAATGTCACTGTTTTATTTTTAAAAACATTTATTCAACAAATACTTATTATTCACAGGCTTTGTGGTAGCTGGATGATACAAGATTACTCTTACCCACGTTGGGTAAGAGCAAAGGTTTGGAGGTCAAGTTCTGGTTCTGCCACATCCTGGCTGTGTACATTTTGGACAGAGAACTGCTCATCAAGATATGGAAATAAATAAAAAAAAAAAGATATGGAAATAATGTAAGTGTCCACTAACTGATGAACAGATTAAGAAATTGTAGTGTATATATGTATTTCATTGTGTATAGGTATCTATAGATGTGTATATATATATATATGCACATACATATATACATTGAAATATTATTCAGCTTTAAAAAAAAGAAGGCAGTCTTTCCATTTGCAACAACATGAATGAACTTGGAAGACATTATACTAACAGAAATAAGTTGGACAAAGAAAAAAATTGCATGATCTTACTTATATGTGGACTCTAAAAAAGTTCAATATATAGAAGTAAAGGTTAGAATGCTGGAAGTTGGTGCTGTGGGCTAAGAATCCCATATTGTCACAGCTGTGGCCCAGGTTTGATCCCTGCCCTGGGAACTTCTGCGTGCCAAGGGCTGGGCCCCATCCCCCACCCCTCCAAATGATATGAATGGTGGTTACCAGGGGTGGAAAGGTGGGAGAAATGAGATGTTGGTCAGAGGATACACAAGTCACAAGTTGCAGTTATGTAGGATAAATAATTCTAGATAGCTAATGTATAGCATGATGTAGTTAAGAGTACCATAATGATTATTGGAAATTTGCTAGGAGAGTAGATTTTAGATAGTCTTACCGCTACCACCACCACAAAAAATGTAACTATGAAAGAAGATATGTGTCAAACCATCATGTCGTCCACCATAAACAATTTTTATTTTAAAAAATCAGTTTGAAAAATAAAAGACTCAGAATCCCTATCTATAAAACAGGGATAACAGTAATCTTTTTTCCACATGGTTGTGCTGAGGATTAAATTAGAAAATATAGCTGTCCCTCGGTATCTACCTGGATTGGTTCTACCACCCACCCACCCCCAACAGATACCAAAATCTGCAGATGCGCAAGTCTGTTATATAAATGGCTAGTGTAGGCAACAATCTGCACCCAAAGCTCCACATTTTTGTGGATTCAACCAACCAGATTGAAACCTGCAGTTAGTTGAATCTGTGGATGTGGAACTCAGATACGGAGGGCCACTGTACATATAAAATGGTTAGTACAGTGCCAGCACATGTACGTGTTTAGTGAATATTTGCTACTGCTATTATTATTGTTTTCATTAGTGTGATCATTGGATATTATTGTTATTACCATTGTTGTTATTATTTTCCCTGCCATCAGGGACTTAATAACCCAGTTGGGAATAGAAGACGAGCACACTCAGAAACTTCAAATAACAGAGTTCTCACCCTGGTGCAGCGGAAATGAATCCAACTAGTAAACCATGAAGATCTGGGTTCAATCCCTGGCCTTGCTTAGTGGGTTAAGGATCCGGCATTACCATGAACTGTGTCGTGTGTAGGTCACAGATGTGGCTCGGATCCCGCTTTGCTGTGGCTGTTGTGTAGGTCAGCTGTAGCTCCAACCCCTAGCCTGGGAACTTTCATATGCCACAGGTGCAGCCCTAAAAAGCAAAAAAAAAAAAAAAAAAAATTAAAAAAATAAACTTCAAATAGCAACGTAAGGGAATGGAGCAGGGATAGCAACTAGGTTGCACATAACTTGCCGTGAGCCTTCAGGGCTTCTTCACGTGCTTTGCGGAGAGGAATTCTGAAGTTCCTGACAGCGTTGGTGAGAAAGAGCACCAAAATCAACTAGTGATATTCTTCATGGGAATGAGAAGTGTGGATATGGGGTTATACTGTACATACTGAGCATTCTTAGAATCAATAATGAAAAGCCAGATGTGACAGATTAGATAGAACAGTCATTTCAGGAGTTCCCGTTGTGGCACAGCGGAAATGAATCCAACTAGGAACCATGATGTTGCAAGTTTGATCCCCAGCTTCACTCAGCAGGTTAAGGATTCGGCGTTGCCTTGAGCTGTGGTGTAGGTTGCAGAAGTGGCTCAGATCCCAAATTGCTGTAGTGTAGGCCAGCAGCTGTAACTTTGATTGGACCCCGAGGCTGGGAACCTCCATGCATCATGAGTGCAGCCCTAAAAAGCCCCCCCCCAAAAAAAAAAAAAAAAAAAGAAGAGTCATTTCAGAAAAGATAAGATAGCTAGACTTGGAGGATGTTTTTGATATGAATAGAAGGAGATGAAATCCATCTGGCCTGTTTGGGTGGCAATAAGCAGACCAACCTATCTAAAGAAGGATTTGAGGAGTTCACCTTGTGGCTCAGTGGAAATGAACCTGATTGGGATCCGTGAAGATGTGGGTTTGATCCCTGGCCCTGCTCAGTGGGTTAAAGGATCCAGTGTTGCCGTGAGCTGAGTTGCAGCTTCTAGACGCAGCTCGAATCTGTTGCTGTGACTCTGGCATAGGCCAGCAGCTGTAGATTTGATCCCTAGCCTGGGAACTTCCATATGCTGTGGGCACAGCCCTAAAAAGCGAAAACAAAAACGGGGATTTGATGCTACAGATTACCTCTATAAATATGGTAACCAGTTGCTCCAACATCAAAAAACTCTTCCAGTGTTCCCATAAATTCCCTCTTAAGTACTGGGCCATGTGCCTGGATTTGAAGTTCAGAAAATGTGGGTTCCAGTACGTCTCTAGCACCATCCTTTCATATTTAGTCCATGGCTTCTGTTCAGAGCCCTCATTCTATGGGCAGTTTTAAAAGGCCTTACAAATGTCTTCCATCATGTACAGATGGAAGCAGCTCCAAGCATCTGATTCTTAACAAATGAACACACAGATAAAAAGTCACTGAAAAATAAAAATGAAGGATCAACCTACCAGAAACTGGTTTCCTTGTATACTATGTGCTCCCTCTGTTTTCAGAACTGTACTAACTCTGGGAGGCATATCAAAGAGGTATTTCTTAAAACCACAAATAAGGATGGGAAGTTTTAAAACCAAAAATTCCTGTCTGCAAAACTTCATAATGTGGCAAAATGAGATTTTATTCATCCATTCTTTTTTATGGAGTATCTACCATGAAGCAGACACTTCTGTATTCACTGGAACTTGTATGGTTACAAGTGATAGAGTCCAAACTCAAACTCATTTAAGCAAAAGAAGGGGATTATGAGGTGTAATGTGATATCTGTGAAACCCAAAGACAGGAAGGTGACTGGAGCACAGGAACCACTGAAACAAGACCATCAGGGTTCTCATTTATGCTTCTTGTCTCTCTTCATTCACTTCCTTAGTTTCATTTTTCATTTTAGCTAGCCATCAGCTTTCGCTGGGTGGTGAAAAACATGGGGGCCAGTAGCTCTCAAATGTACCAGTATATCTACCTAGCTTTGGGTGCTAGAAAGAGATTATCTTAAAATTCTCTCTGATTCCAAGTTGAAAAAGCCCCAGGAAGGACTCATTGAAGCAGTTCAAGTCAGGTAAACTCCAGAGAGTCATAAAACAACATGGCAGTTCCTATGGGAACCACAAAGATAGGGTGAAGAAAGAGGAGACTTCTGGAATAAGGGTACTGAAGTGGTGGGCAAACAAAATAAGAGGTGCCTACTACATCTCCCTTTATTTGTTTTCTCATGCCAGCTCAACTTAGCTATCAACCAACAATTCCACTCATTCACTTAGCACCTATTCACTTACTGAGTGCCTTGCCCTATGCCAGGTGCTATGCTAGATTCTAGGGATGAGACAATGACCACAATGCCTCTTAGAGTGCTAGGCATTCAGAGATACAATGAAATATGAAATATACTTGGTTTAGGACTCTAGGAACTTTGATCAAGGGGTAAGCACTGTGCTATGGATGATGAGGGTAAAAGAAGCTCAGTGGGGTCAGTGAGGTCAGGGGAAGCATCTAGGAGAGGGTGATACTTCTGCAGGGTCTTTAAAGGGTGAGGAAGTTTTTGTTTATGACTACATGTGTTTAAAGTGCAGGATTTTCACAACATCACACTAAGTGAGGCTCTGTGCTCCTGGCTCTCTGCATCTGGAGGCCTTCTGGAACACAGCCGTCAGCCAGTGGCCCTGTTCCTTTCTCAGAGACAGGACTACCACCCACAGCTCTTCTGATAGCCTTGTGTTTTATTGCCATGGTCTGTTGGATCAAAGCCTCTGAGTTTGATGCAAGTTCAGAATAATTTCCTTCAAGGATTAACTCATCTTTCTGGGCTTGCAGAGCTACACAAGCAACATCTGGTGCAGCCTGCAAAGGGATTCTTCACCCAGGGGGTTTCGGATTTCAGCATGTGAGCCATCCTGTTGAATAACATCACCAACGGGAAACAGCACACGGAGACCTCATCTCGTCTAATAAGAGCTCTGTGTAACTGCCCTGCAGTCATGTTTTGCACATGACTACGATGAATGGTGCAAACTGTAACAGGTTCTTTATGACTTTGTTTCTTGCCAAAGGGACTGAATTCCACACAGAAGGGGTTGAAATCCCTTTATGGCTGTCCTCCGGAGCCATTCCATAGCCCTTGATAGCACCATCAACAGCCCCTTCTCCGTGTATGGACCAGCCTATAGGCTCACATTTGAGTGTAGTCACAGGGAATTTCTGGGTCAGTTCCTATTGTCAGATCCTATCCTCAGTCTGCCCAGGCCCCCTGGAAAATCCTTGGTTGGTGCCATTTCCTTGCCCCTTGGTAAATTTTGACTTTAATCATCCATGCACTGTTTTTGACATCCCTGGTTCTGCTCTCTGCATCCTCCAGGTTAGTCCCACCACTCCTGGAGTTTTCTTCAAGGTCAAGATTTTACCATGTTCTTAAAGGTGAAATAGTTCAGTGCTCTGTGTCAAGGATGTATTTATAGGGGCACTAATTAACATCACCCATGACTCACCAGTGAGGGGATTGAGGCACAGAGTTTGAACTGCCTGGGTGCAAGATATGAACCCATGTCTGTCTCACTTCTAAGATTGTGCTCTTCTTGAGGAATAAATATAAGAACCCCATAATATGGTCATGGGAGTCCCACTTGGGAATCCCTACTTCTAAGCAGGGGAGGAAGAAGGAAAGAGAAATAAGGAAAACACTACCCAGAGTAGTGGCTCTGAATTCAAAGGGGGAGAATTGTGAGACATGATGAATTGTGTCACAAGCCACAACTGGAAAATATTGAAATCATTGGCATGAAGAAGGCTATTGGCAAATGTTTTCAAGAAAAACTTTAGTTGAGTAATGGGTCTGGAAGAGGTTAAGTAGTGGGTAGACTAACACAGACTTCAAACAAAAGGAAAGGACCACCAGCTAGATGATGGAATAAGGTAAAGGGCTGTTCTGTATCTACTAAACTTGAAACTCATAGTAGGGGGTACCCAGGAATTGGGTTTTGTTTTGTGTTGTGTTTCATTTTTGTCTTTTTAGGGCAACACTTGTGGCATATGGAAGTTCCCAGGCTAGAGTTCAAATCAGAGCCACCAGCCCACAGCAACTCAGGATCAGAGTCGCATCTATATGGTGTAGTTCATACACCACAGCTCATGTTAATGCCGGATTCTTAACCCACAGAGCAAGGTCAGGGATCGAACCTGCGTTCTTGTAGATACTAGTTGGGTTCCTTACCACTGAGTCATGATGGGAACTCTTGGATTATTTTATTTTATTGAAGTACAGGTGATTTACAGTGTTGTGTTAATTTCTGCTGTACAGCAAAGTGATCAGTTTTACATGTATCTTCTTTTTCATATTCTTTTCCATCATAGTTTATCACAGGATATTGGATATATTTCCCTGTGCTATACAGTATCTAGAAATTGTTTTACCAAGCCCTCCAGGTGATTGTGCTACACAACAAAGTTTGTGAAGCACTGCTATAGCACAGTTTCTCAGCCTTGACTGCACACTGGAATCACCTGGAATAATGATGCTTCTATTCCATTTCTTGAAATTGATTCATTGTTCCAGGCAATAGGGTCTTGCAAAGCTTTCCAGGTAATTCTAATGTGGCACTAGAGTTGAAAAACACTCCTCCTCAAAGAAGAGGTGGACGGGGTAAAAATAGTTGTTAAGCAGAGGGCTGGCTATGCTAAGAACATGCTTTTCAAGCTTTAATGGGCATAAGGAAGTCCCAGCAAGCTCCCACATGCTTTATGGACATTGCTTCAATGAATCTTCATGACAAGTCTATGAGGCAGGTGCCATCATTATTCCTCTTTCACAGATTGAAGATACTGAGGTTCTAAGAAGTTGCCGGACTCACTGATGCTTCAAAGCTGGAACCTGAAAACCAAGTCTTTGTTTCCAAGGTACTCTTTCCATTCTTTTTTAAATTGTGATAAAATATGCATAACATATAAATTTCCATTTTCACTTTTTTTTTTTTTTTAGGGCTGCACCTGCAGCATACAGAAGTTCCCAGGCTAGAGGTCCAGTTGGAGCTACACCTGCTGACCTAAACCACAGCCCCAGCAACACTAGATCCAAGCCATGTCTGCGACCTACACCACAGCTCAGGGCAATACCAGATCCTTAACTCACTGAGTGAGGCCAGGGATTGAACCTGCGCCCTCATGGATACTAGTCCGTTCATTACCACTGAGCCACAACGGAAACTCCACTTTCACCATTTTTTGAAGCATACAGTTTTAGTGGCATTGAGCATATTCACAATATTGTGCAACCATCACCACTATCCATTTCCAGAAACTTTTCATCATCCCAAACAGAAACTCTGTACCCATTAAACAAGAACCCCCATTCTCCTTTCCCTCTGGCTCTGGATCACCCCTATTTTGCTGTCTGTCTCTATGAGCTAAAATGTTTGTTTGGAGTTCCTGTCATGGTGCAGTGGAAATGAATCTGACTAGGAACCATGAAGTTACAGGTTCGATCCCTGTTTTCACTCAGTGGGTTAAGGATCCAGTGTTGCCGTGAGCTGTGGTGTAGGTCACAGACGCAGCTCAGATCTAATGTTGCTGTGGCTGTGGTGTAGGCTGGCAGCTATGGCTCCGACTGGACCCCTACCTGGGAACCTCCGTATGCCATGGGTTCGGCCCTAAAAATAAATAAATAAATAAATAAATACATAAATAAATAAATACATAATTAAAAAAATAAAGTGTTTGTTCTAGGGAGTTCCCTTGTGGTATAGTGGGTTAAGGACCCGGTGTTGTCATTGCAGTGGCTCAGGTCACTATGGAGGTGTAGGTTTGATCCTTTGCCCTGAGAACTTCCACATGCTATGTGTGTGGCCCCCAATTTTTTTCTTTAAATACAGATTTGGATTTAGTGAGTGTGGGGCAGGTCCCTAAGATTCTGCTTTTCTATCAAGCTTCCAGATCCCTAGACCACACTTAAAGTAGCCAGATCAGGAGTTCCCGTGGTGGCGCAGTGGTTAACGAATCTGACTAGGAACCATGAGGTTGCAGGTTTGATCCCTGGCCTTGCTCAGTGGGTTAATGATCCGGCGTTGCCGTGAGCTGTGGTGTAGGTTGCAGACGCGGCTCGAATCCTGCGTTGCTGTGGCTGCGGCGTAGGCCAGTGGCTACAGCTCCGATTAGACCCCTAGCCTGGGAACCTCCACATGCCGCACGTGCGGCCCTAAAATGACAAAAGGCCAAAAAAAAAAAAAATAGCCAGATCAGAGAGGGTAGTGCTTCAGCATAACACCTTGTTTTTAAAAAACTCTATTATTTCCTTGGCTGTTTCTTCACTCCACTACAAATACTTTGAGGGCACAAACACATCTTATTTATTGTTATATTCTAGACCCTAGTATGGTGCCAGTCCAGAGTAATCCTCGATGAATATTGAATGAATGATTAAATAAAAGCACTTACAGGCTAGAAGAATAAAAAGGAATCAGATCTGTGATGAGCCTAGTAAGCCATACTAAGGAATCCGAAATTTATCCTGAAGTTATGGGAAGTCCCTGAAGGATTTTACGAGGCTGATATATCAAATGTGGATGTGCAGTGTGTACGTTGTGTCAGAAAGAACCAAGACTAAAATCAAAGAAACAGTAATGAGCTACTGCACTAGTCCAAGCAAATAATTATGAAGGCCTGCACTAAGCTAGTGGTGGTGGTAACAGGAAGGAGGAAGAGGATCCAGGGTCATAAAGATGGGTAACCATATATCCTCATTTGCTT
>PVHT021183619.1:13099770-13124152 GCA_004024745.2 Catagonus wagneri | reverse complement strand
TTTGCCTTATCTAGGGCTGCACCCGTGGCATATGGAGGTTCCCAGACTAGGGGTCTAACAGGAGCTGTAGCCGCCGGCCTTCACCACAGGCACAGCAACGTGGGATCCAAGCCGCATCTGCAACCTACACCACAGCTCGTGGCAATGCCGGATCCTTAACCCACTGAGCAAGGCCAGGAATCGAACATGCAACCTCATGGTTCCTAATCGGATTCATTAACCACTGAGCCATGACTGGAACTCCCAGAATGCCCTAGTTTGGATAATTATCCTCTAACTCTGTACATAGGAGATAAAGTTAATAGAACATGAGGTGGGGGTGGGGAGTAGAGTAGAGTGAGTGGTGTAGGATATGACTCATGTTTCTGCCTGAGGTGACCCAGTGACTGGTAACACCATTCACCAAATTAGGCAGTCTAGGAGGAGAAGCAGTGGGAGAAGAAGTTCCTTTTAAAAATAAAAATAAAGTTAAAAAGTGAGTCATTGAAAAGTATTCAGAAAATCGCAGGAAAAGATGACAAAAATTGCAAAGGAAAGACCCAAATGGCTAGTCTGGGGAATACTGATGGAAGGTATCACCAAGCTGAGAAGGAACATCCTCCCTCCCTGAACCTCTGAACCGAGTTAGTCTCAGGGCCATTTATTTATTAGGAAACCTGCCCTCATCTGCCATTCACACCAACTGCAGATGGAAAATTGAAATGGCCAATTAATTCTGGATTTGGTTTCTCACTTCCCATTTTCTTCCTTCTAAGTCACTGCTGTGTCTGCTCCCAAGAGCCAGTGACTTCTGAGTATCTTCAGCATTAATTGGATCACAGCTGACCGTGGTCATTCAGACAGTCAAAATAACAGTGTACCACGCCAAGATCTAGTTAACTGAGTCTGGTCTGAAGAACACATCCCTTGGTTTGAGCCAAAGGTCAGGAAACACCAAAATGTTCTACCTTGTTTATAAGCCACATGACCCAAGATCCTCACTAATCTGTACTCATATTTGCCAACACCTCAGCTTTTTTCCTTCCCCCACAACATGTCAACAACTGAGTAATTATTTAATAAACCTCAGAACATACCTCTGCTTCTTCTCTTGGCCAGAGAGACCCAGGATTTTCCCAGTTTCAAGGTGTCTCTGACTTCAGGATTCCAAGTGCAGTCAAGCGGAAGAATAAATTCACCCACCAGAGCCTTTTGAGGGAACTTGCAAACGAAACTATGGCTTTTCAAGTATTAAGAGGAAATGACAGACTGAACTCAGCTCAGTATTCATTTTAATACACGTGTTAAAGGTTATGTTAGCAGCTGTCATATCGCTGGCCAACTCTAACTACATCACTCTTCACCCTAAATCAGATGGCTTGGGTGGTACCCGGAAGTGGCCTCTCTCGGCTGACCCTGAGCGATAGGATTATTCAAGAAGGTGATTTCTGTCTCCCAGGCATTCCCATCACTTGTGCTAATATTAGCCTGATGAACAAGAGAACCCAGGACCCCAAGCCCTGAGACCCTTCTGCTGCTGCTGGAGACTCAGAAAATTCTACGTCCTCCATTTGCATCTCCTGCTAGAGGTTGGATGCCAAGCCCATCTGTCCGACAAGTGTGACCGCTGAGGACTTCTGTTACCTAGCCTGGGGGCAGCATAAGTGGTTTCTCCTCTGTGTCCCACCATAACTGACTCCTTGGCAAGTACAGAGCAGATGTTTCTGACCCCAAGTCCATCTTATTGCACCAACCAGAAACAAATGAGAGTAAGAGTTCAGGGTCCTAAGAAACCACACCTCACAGTCACCAGAGACTTAAGCATACAGAATGTCCCCTCAGCCTCACTGCGCACAGAATCCTTGCCAATTTTGGTGTTCTTCAGGAGTCATGCATGGCTATGGGAAAACTAATCTCAAGCTCCTACGAAAGGTTGGTGTGGCACATAAACCTTCTGCTTCTACTTGATTCCTACTACCTACCCCCTGCCCTCCAAGTCTGGATGCACAGAGCTCAACCAGGATTCACTCTTTTTTTTTTTTTTGCCTTTTGTCGTTTTAGGGCCGCACTCGCGGCATGTGGAGGTTCCCAGGCTAGGGGTCTAATCGGAGCTGTAGCCACTGGCCTACACCGCAGCCACAGCAACGCGGGATCCGAGCCGTGTCTGCGACCTACACCACAGCTCACGGCAACGCCAGATCGTTAACCCACTGAGCAAGGCCAGGGATCAAACCCGCAACCTCATGGTTCCTAGTCGGATTCGTTAACCACTGCGCCACAACGGGAACTCCCAGGATTCACTCTTGAAGCAACAAAACAGATATTTCATCCATTTCCGTGAACTCGCCAGTTTAGGGATTTCATTCCTCAGGGCCTTATATGACCCTACAAAAGCTGGTAAGTTAATTCATACTCATGTGGTAATGGTTGATAATCACATTGTCCTGGAGGAAAGGCTGACTTGGGTTTGGTCCAACCCCCATCACTTGTACCTAACCTGGTGACAACCCCATTGTACCTTAATTTTCCCAATAGTAAAATGGGGCTAATTATAAGGAAATTCCCTTCTCATAGCTTTGATATGGTTGGATGCTCAATCAGTGTTAACAGAACCTGAGTGATAATGCAAACAAGTAAAGAAATGTTCTTTGTGGTTTAACAAAACTGAATATGTGGTTTTGAAAAAAAATGTATATTGTCTCACCACAGGTAATCCCAATTTTGTCTTATTCAGAATGACAAAAGGATTTTGTGGACAGTGAAACTATTCTGTATGATACCACAATAGTGTATACGTGCCACTATACATTTGTCAAAACTCATGAAGGAGTTCTCTTATGCAGTGGGCTAAGAATCTGGCATTGTCACTGCAGTGGTTTGGGTTGCTGCTGTGACACAGGTTTAGTCCCTGGCCCAGGAACTTCCACATGCTGTGGGTGTGGCCAAAAAACAAAAAAAAAAAACACTCACAGAATGTGCATGAGTGAACCCTAAGGCATACTATGGACTGTGGGTAGTGATGGTGTAACAATGTAGGTTAAAATACGTGTACCATTCTGGCGGGGGATGGGGCAGTCAGGGAGGCTGTGCCTGTGGGCAGTAGTGGGTATACTGGAACTCTGTGCTTTGTGCTCAGTTTTGCTGTGAACCAAAACTACTCTAAAAAGTACAGCTTAGGAGTTTCCGTTGTGGCTCAGTGGTTAACGAGTCTGACTAGCATCCATGAGGATGAGAGTTTGATCCCTGCCCTTGCTCAGTGGGTTAAGGATCCGGCGTTGCCGTGAGCTGTGGTGTAGGCCGCAGATGAGGCTTGGATCCCACATTGCGGTGGCTGTGGTGTAGGCCGGTGGCTACAGCTCTGATTGGACCCCTAGCCTGGGAAGCTCCATATGCCATGGGTGCGGCCCTAAAAAGACCAAAAAAAAAAAAGGTACAGCTAAATTTTGAAAAATAGCGTAAAAGGTACATTTAGGCAAAATCAAAGCCTATTGTTTTCAAGCAAGTTTTTTTACCTTTTGTATAGCTAGAGAATCTCTCTCTCTCTGTGTCTCTCTCTCTCTCTGGCCCCTGCATCATTGGTGTCCCCCCTCATTGGGTCATTAACCACTGACCACCAAGCTACAAGGCCAGGAAAGACTAAAAAGCCTGTAAATTCCCCCGGTTCTGTAATGGGTCAGTTTACCAGAAAGAGGAAAGGGAATATTGTGGTTGATGATTGATGTCTATAAAGGCAAAATGTTCTCAGAAGATAAGGAAGTGTGAGTGAAGTGGCAGCCCTTCAAAGAGATATCAGAAGAGAAAGTGGATAGAAAAGGGATGTGATCAGAAGAGGCAGAGATAGAAGGAAGACCACAGTGAAAAACCCAAGAGAGACGGAGATGCTCTTGACCATGAAAGGGGGAGAGTGGGTGCTAAGGGGAGGAGGTAGAAGACAGTGGCGTTCTGCTGTCTGCAGAGAGGGTAGCAAACAGCCTCGCCCTCTGTGCCCCAGAGGGGAGCGCAGAGGGGTTTGTACAACAACGACAGTCAGCTGGCCTCAGTCCCACACCATGTACTGCAGAATCCACATGAAGAACAAATGAGTTGCCAAGGAAAGGTGAACTTACCATTAGCATTCTCAGTTTAGATGGAAGGGTGAAATAGCTGGAAAGATTTTCCAACAAAAAATACTCAAGTGAAAAGGATCCAAAGGCAAGATGATAATAGTATTTGTCAAATCATACATGCAGTTCCCATTTGTCCCAGCATTCCCACTCAGGGGAATTTTCTCCCACAGATTTCCTTGCACCTGTGAGAAATGCTGGATTATAAGGTCCTTCACTTGTAACTGCAAAGTTTGGAAACCAAAACTGGTCATCAAACAGGGGACCTGTTAAATAAAGGATGGCACGGCCATACAATGGAATTCTGTACAGGTATAAAACAGAACTAAGAACGGAAGCAGCTCTCTCTGTATTGATAGGGAAACATCTCCGAGATAAATTCCTTAGTCAAAAAAAGGCAGGCTCAGTTGGTGAGGTATGCTGCATTTGGTGTAGAAGTTAAAAGGGAAATATTTTAAAATATACGTTTCTGCTTATATTTTCATTGAAAGGAGCCATCTGCCAGAAGAGAGGTGAAATGAGTAAGTGGGGCTTGAGGAACGTATAAAGGCTTTTCACTGAGTACCTTTTTATATTGTTTGGATTTTTGAATCACATCAATATATTACTGATTCAAAACTTTAAAAATAACAAAACATGGCTCAGAGAGTAACAGTGGCAAGTAGAAAGAGCTGACTCCCCACTTGTCTAGAAATTATCTTTCCACCCCACCTCGGAGAGTCTAGATAACAGTAGTTTATTGTATTTGCATATTAGAAAAACTCTTGGGTATCTACATAAGTCAGGGCTCTTACAGGAGTAAGAATGAGAAATCCAGCTCAATTTTACCTAAGTTAAAGAGAGACCCACGGAGTTCTCTTCGTGGCACAGAGGAAACGAATCCGACTAGGAACCATGAGGTTGAGGGTTTGATTCCTGGCCTCACTCAGTGGGTTAAGGATCTGCCATTGCCGTGAGCTGTGGTGTGGGTCACAGACGTGGCTTGGATCCTGCGTTGCTGTGGCTCTGGCATAGGCAGGCAGCTATAGCTCCATATGCCACCAGTGCGGCCCTAAAAGGACAAAAGACAAAAAAAAAAGAAAAACAATGAAACTCACGTAACTGAAGGGTCCGGAGGTGGAGCCAGCTGTGAGGATGGAAGACTCTGCTCATCGCTGCTAAGGGATTGCCTAGGCCAAAGGTTTACCATCTCATGGCACCCTGGCCCAAACCACAGTGGCAATGGCTGGGAGCCCCTTTGGCATTTTCCAAGCATCGATTTTGGAGGTCACTGCCACCCCCAATGTGATTTTGGCATCCTACTGCCCTTCGTTTTAGAAGATGAATCTGCTGGGGGTGACCCAGGAGCGTCAGAAGCTTCTCCTCCAGGGTTTGAGGCTGTGGTTGCTCTCTTGTGCAACAGGACGCAGATGCATGACATTCTGGCCTTGAGAATGCGGGGCATTCAGAGCCAGACCAAGAGTATGTGTGTGGGGAGACGGCTGGGCTTACGGGCTTGCCAGAATCAGGGAGTGGGAGAGAATAGAGACCACTTATCTCCCTCCTACTCCCCCTTCCTCATTCCAGGCCCAAACACCAGACCAGTGTGTCTGCAACTGAGTAAAAAATGAGAACATGGGACCACGCCACATGTAAGGGATGTTAAGAAACCCAAACACAGAACAACACTGATGTACTTAATTTGGTTTATGAAATGCAATTTCTGTGGAATCCTCTGTTAGTGTTTGGGGAAAAAAAGAACAGAAGAAAGAAAGATGCACTTGATTAGAAATCAAAAAAGCAAGAGTCCTAGGCATCCAGTGGTAGAACTTAAAAGTCATGGACCCTCTCTTTGCCTTCGTCTCCTCATCTGAACACATATGACAATTAATTGCCTGACCAACCTCACAGACATTAAATGAGAACACAAGAAGCTTGGAAAAATACAGCTTCAAAGTTAAATGAAGGCACACTGATTAGTTACATGGCTTACACTTACTTTTCTTTTTTTTTAACCTGAAAAAGTTGGCAACAGGTAAAATCTGATTTACTCTCAATCTGTTGGGTTGGCTTTTCTGACCTGTGGGGCACTTTAATTCCATAGTGAAATCTGCAGCTTGGAGTCTGTGCAAGATTCTGTTTTCATCCTTTTCTTCTAAGAAACAACTTTTGTGCACTCTCAGCCCAGTGGTTTGGGCAGGGTTGACCCCTCGGTGCTCCTGAGGGGGACATGTGATGCTGGTCTGACCAATCAGAGCAACATACCTTTCTGTGACCCAAGCTCCCTAACCAGAGACAGTGAGTTTCAACTAGAGAGCTTTGGTTGGAACTGTTGAGCTACATGAATTAAAAAATCCCTGGGAGTTCCCTTAATGGCTCAGCGGTTAACAAGCCCAATTAGGATCCATGAGGATGTGGGTTCGATCCCTGGCCTCACCCAGTGGCTTAAGTTTCTGGCATTGCTGTGAGCTGTGGTGTAGGTCACAGATACAGCTCGGATCCCATGTTTCTGTGGCTGTGGTGTAGACTGGCAGCTACAGCTCCAATTCCACCCCTACCCTGGGAACTTCCGTATGCCTCCAGTGCAGCCCTAAAAAGCAAAAAAAAAAAAAAGGAAAAAAAGAAAAGAAAAAGATGGTGTGCATCAGGTTAAGGATCCAGGTGTCCTCACTGCTGTGGCTTGAGCCACTGCTGTGGTATAAGTTCACTCCCTGGCCCAGGAACAGGAACTTCTGCATGCTCTGAGTGCAGCAGAAAAAAGAAAACAGAAAGAAAACAAAAGGTTTAAATTCTACCTGTACAGAGTCCGAGTGGACTCTGTATAAATATATAAGTACACTTCATAGTAGCACCCAGTTGACATAATTTAACAGAGACACAGATTACTAAAATAAAGAAATACTTCATTTTATTTTAGTCTTTCAGCTGTAAGGTCCAAGGAAATGCAAGTTCATGGAAATTAGAAATAATACCAAAATATGGATAAGACCAGCTTTAGAGATTTCAGTAGAACGTGATTGTCTGGAGTGATTTTTGGCCTCTCAATATGCCAATCCAGCTGTACCATTTTGTCTAACAATTTCTGTGGTAATTGTCCAGGTTGAAGAGAGTTGTCATACAATGCAGAAGCCCAAATAGCTGAAACGTTTACAGTACACAAAGCAAAAGAGTCAATATAACAAGTGATACAGACTGTTTATCACTTAATTAGTAAACCCGAGTAAACGGCATTGTGCAACCCTACAAATATCCCTAGTCATGCCTTCATTTGCTCACTCCTTCATTCATGCATTTAGTGAGTATTTATTAAGCACCTACTGTGTACCAGGAGGCAGCCTGGTAAAAGCTGGAGTTACAAAAATAAAAGGATAAGGCACAGACTCTCCCCTCAAGGAGCTCCCAATCTAAACCTCTCAAAGAAAGGTAGAAATGAAGAATGGTACATGTCATGAGAAGGGCTGATAACAAAAGTCTGTTCCAAGGAAGATCCATCCATAGATTCAACCCACTCCAGGTTCCACGGTATGAGGTATTCTGGAGCAGTCCCCCCTCTCCAGCCTGGCATAGCTTTAATCAGTCTTTCAGTTCCAGTGTTACAGAGGGAGCCAGAGCATTATAACAAGTTAAAACATAAAGGAAAAATAAAATAGACCGAGAAATGGGTCTCAGGCTCTCACCGCTGACCCCTCAGGGGAGACAGATTTTCTTTGCAGAGGTGGCTGACTGCTACTGAGTCTCACTCCCTTCCAAGGCTGTCCAAGCAGGCTGCCCTGCCGTACGCATGTACCCTTAAGGTCTCGACCCCACTTGGCAGGACATGGGTTCATGATCTGGAAGGTCCTTAAAAGGGAGTTCCTTCTCTTCAACTTTCAGACCTAAGCCTTCACATCTCAAGATCCACTTCTTCTTCTGGAATGACTTGCTTTTTATTTGTCATTCGTGATTTAGGTGAAAAGTGGTGTGTGCAGGTCTTGCTGAGGCAAGGACCTGCTTCACATTTTAGTGTGCAAATACCCGGCCACAGGCATAGTCAGAGGAGCAGCAAACAAACTCGATCTCTGCACACTGCTTCCCTTCCTCCTCTCTCAGGCCTGGACTCCCGTCAGCACATTGACTGGCATACGGTCAGTTCGAGATGTGAGTTGCAGCTTCTGAGTCAGACTGTACGTCAAGTTATGCCAGTAACAATAAAGGGTAGTTTTATACATGGTATTCATAATGCCTTTCGCAGGTTGGCTTTTGCAGAGGTTTAGTATTAAGCCAAAGTCTCCTTCCCATGATTCCGCCTTACTCAGATGTTCCCTGAGATGCACTTCCCCCCGCCCCAATCTGGCAAAGACAACAGTCCTGTGTCCAGTGCATTTTTTCTGTTATTTGCTCACCTCCCTTTCTCTTTGTTGTCAGAAGGCTTCTGGTTTCTAACCTGCCTTGCTGAATCCATCTGACCTGGTATTACACCACTAGAGACAGTTAGCAGCCATGGTAAAAGCTTGGTTTCTGTGAGCAGGGAGGCCCCCAGAGGACGGAATTTCAAAACTGAGGTCTTCTGTGGTCACTGAGTTAATATGCATAGTGGTAATAAGGCTTTTCAATAGAAACATTTTGCTTGGTTCATCTAAAAATCATAGTCTCTTAGTGTTAGTTTATTAACTAAATCTAAAGGATCATTAAAACGGAATGTTATAAATGCTCATGTTATCAAATTATACAGTTCATTTTCTAAAAAAGGAAATTTAAAAATGAGCATCCCCTGATTTTACTTTTTAATGAATTCCTCATTAGTGTATTTCCATAAATCACTTGCACACAACGAAAAATAAAACAGAACAGAATCTGTACAAAAATAAGAGGTCTCCATTTTCTGGAACACCTTATCTTTTCTGTAAAGAATTTGTTAATATAAAAAAGTGTCTACTTAGAAAATTTTAGAAACATTGCTACAATGTCATAAAATGTTCTACATTCTCTAGGAAAACATACCTTTGGAAAGACACAACTATTGGGAGTTCTTAAAGAAATTCAAGTCCTGGACGTCCTACAGATGAATTCCATACAGGGCAGCATTAAAACCTGTCTGTCCTCTGTACCACTTCTGGAAATTGTCTGCCACTTTGACTGAGTGAGATGGAATTCTTTCTTCAAACATCATCATTGATTTCTGTGGATATCCTTAGGGTGACACTCTATTTGAAAAAAAAAAAAAAGTTTGAAAGAAAGTAAACAATTCCAGTGCCAGCTCTGAAACTCCCAAGTGCTTTGCACCCCCTCGGAGATGATATCACCATGGATTGTACTGACCTTGAGTTGGGTCCTCAAGAATTTTCTTGGTTTTCTCTAACCTTTTAGCTACTAATTCACTTGTTTAAAAATGTAAGATTTTCCCTGTTGCCAAAGGGCCCACCTTCTCTCTACCTTGGGAACATTTTCAACAACACACTTATTTTTAAGAAAAGACATATTTCCTGTTATTTGGAACTCTTAAGTGAGACCTCCTCATAAAGAAAATAACCAGGATCTATGACTATCAGCAGCAAATGGCAGAGGGCAGATGAACGTTTCATTGTTTGGGAGAGTTATTCAAGATGCTTTCCTCGCACAATGCTTACATATTTGTTCAAACACATAATGGTAAAAAGAAAGATAGTGCCCTTGTTTTTTCTTTTTAATCCAAGAAATGTTCTATGGATTTCAACTAATCATCATTAGTCACTTGTAACATTTGCATTGACAAACACCTACCTGGAAATCATGGATGAAAGTTAGAAAGTAGAAAATAAAACCAAAGGCCACCGTCCATTCACAGATTGCACTCACTACATGATACACATAATCCTAAGAGCAACAAAAAAAGAAATAGAATTTAGTCTACATGCATTCATTTTGGTGTAGGTACTGAAATCATCATGAGCAGGTCAGGCCAGAGGAAAAAGCGGTTCAGTGAGCATAAATCAACCCCTGGAGGAAACAAGGACTAAGCACGGCCATGGAGATGCACTTCCGGGCAGCTGCCCCATAAGAACCTGAATACAATTACCTCCAAAGTTCTTTCTGGTTCTCACACACCCTGGCTTTAATGCTTGTCTATGTAACTTCAAAAGGCAGAATGAGGATGGAAGATTGGCTGAGAGTGGGAGGCAAATTTGGACTCAAAGGAAGAAAGAACTTTCCATACAAGGCATGACTTTGGGAATCTCAAAGTTGAAAGACAGGTTCGAAAAGCACCTCCCAGCATCTGTGTGGTTATTCCAAAGGCTCACTGGTGCATCTCAGGAAAATTAACCAACGCTCACCACTGGGTCTTGTGTTTCACTGTTACTATAGAAAATGCCAGTTCAGAAAATAGGTCTGCTTAACGTTATAAAGTAAGCAGAGCTACACGGCAAATGCTAATAATGAGAGTACCTTCTTGGGGGGAGGAATGAGAGAATGGAAGGCAAGAAAAAGAATGGTGTTTAATCGGGGTTGGAAAGTCAGCTGCCTCTGGAGGCAAGGAAACAAACAAAAAGAACTGAAACTGATGATTGCAAAAAGAAGTGGCGATGAGGCCCACACCTCCTCAGTTCAATTCCATTCTCACCAAATAGGAAAAATAACCCCAGAGTTACTTTGAAAAAAAAAAAAAGCCTGGGGTGGGGGGCGGTGTGTGTGTGCCAGAGACAGAGATGGAGAGACAGAGGAGAAAGATCTTGCCTGATTTTTAAATGCCAAAAACTACTTTAAAAGCATTATTTTAAACACCACCTAAGCAAAAAATGCCTGTCTGCATTCTGACTTGAGCCCACATGTCAATTTGCCCGTCATCAGTTCATGCCCTCTAATTTCAAATAATAACCTCTATTTTCTTCCTACTTCATTGTCTGCTCTGCTCTCGGTTACAAGTGTGAACAAACAAACATGCTAGGTTGCAGGCCAGCGCTCTTCTTTGATGCAGTTTTCGCCCACAAAGATGTAATGGAGACCCACCAGACTCTTACACACCAAGGACCGTCACATCCACTGGCTGGTCCTGTCGAGGCCACTCTAGGGAGCAACTGAGCAGCCTGCATTAGGGGGTTGAGAATGGAGGCCACCCCGCTCTGGGGACAGCACTAGGGAATCCACCCCATCCCACACCATCCCCGGACAGTGAAGATGACTTATACAAACAGAAGCAGACCTTGGGGATGGGGGAGGATTTCTGTAGTGTGATGTCAGTGATGGTGCCCTAAAGCAGAAGTCCTAATCTTCCACTACACACGTACGAATGCAGGCCGAGCTCTAAAATCAGACAATGACATCATAATTCTCGGCCTCCTACCAGGTATGTCGAAGCACAGGACTGTCCTGTGAGAGCTCTGAAGCACTCCACCGTTTGGGACAGGACCTAAATGCTTACTCTCTTCTGTGAATTGAGGTAAAGGGTTTTCTTTGCATTCGTGGATATTGGAAAACAGGAGGCAATGTAAGAGCAGTATAGTAATTTATGGAGTGACTAGAAAACCAAGTAGTTTTCATATTTTTAAGATAGAAAATGAAATGGAAAAAAGGTTTTTTAGAGTTCCTACTGTGGCACAACAATACTGGCAGCGTCTCGGCAGCACGAGGATGCAGGTTTGTTCCCTGGGCTGGCACAGGGGGTTAAACGGGATCCAGCTTTGCTGCAGGTGTGGCATAGGTCTCAACTGGGGTTCAGATTCCTGGCCTGGGAACTCCATATGCCACAGGGTAGCAAAAAAAAAAAAAAGTAAAAAATAAAATAAAATTAAAAATTAAAAAAAAAAATGTTTTCTTTTAAACTGCCTGGGTTATGCTTTGAGAAACCCTTCCTAGCAGCTGATTTATTCGATTTGTGGTGGAAGGTCTCCTCCCAGTGGTTAAAAAGTAAAGTACACCTGGGTCTGCTCTGCTCTGAGGTCTCTTTTTCCAGAAGCACTTTTTCCCTAACATCTGTCTGGATCATTCTCCTCACCACCTTCAGTCTCTCCCTCATGTCCTGCAGGCTTCCATCACCCGCTAGAATCCTCTGTAATGGAAACCCCTTCCTCTGATCCCACCATCCGCCTCAGGGACCATCTTATTTCTCCTTCTCTCACTTCCACTGAGACAGGGAACCACTGCTCTGTTTCTTCAACCTCCTGCCATTGGCTTCTAAGTCTGAGCTTTGACTAAAACTGCTTTTGGAAAACCATCAATAACTCCACCTGCCCCTTGGGGAAAAACTCCTGCTGTTTTCTAACTCCCTTCTCTCTGTACCTAAGGACATGCACTCATCTCAGTTCCAAATATCTGATTCCCTTTGTTCTGGTGTTTGGTCTGGAAATTACCAGTTGTGTCTACTCTGTGCTCTAATGGCTCTCAATCCCCAGGTCTAACTGGACATTTCTCCTCAGTGTTTCACTATAGCCTCAGATTCAATGATTCTAAAGCCAGACCCATCCATTTCCCTCCATGAAATCAGTTATTGCTGTTGGGGACCCAATTATCTCTGCTCACAAAAACAAGTTTTTGGGTTCTCCCAAGACCAAAACTTCACTTCATCGAGTCCTTTCATTCTCACGCTTACCTGCAATACAGACGAATCTAGATTTCAAATTAAACTGGTGGAACTTCGTTCTCCCTGCCATCCTAACTCTGGGCTCACTCCTCTTCAATCCACCCCAGAGGTTGCTTATGACTAATATTCATCCAATAGTATTCTTTCAATTTACTTTCCTGTTCAAAAGCCTTCAAAGGCTTATTCTGGTCACTTGTGTCAAGCATATGCCTCTCTGCTCACCTCTTAAAAGCCGTGCACAAACTAATCCCCACCCTCAATTCACCCCTGACCACATTTATTTCTCATCCTATCCTGATACAAGTTATCTTCAACACTGTTCTCATCCCCTCCCCCTCTGCTCAATACATCCTGCCTCCTCTGACCTCCACACACCTTCAGTCACCCTGATCCCTCCCACTAAGTGGCTCGCCTCTTTTACCAGGCCTTGATGGTTGAAGATTTTAAGAGAGAATTAGAAGAGTTCGTCGTGGCTCAGCAGAAACTAATCCGACTAGCATCCATGGATGCAGGTTCAGTCCCTGGCCTCACTCAGTGGGTTAAGGATCTGGATTGGCTGTGAACTGTGATGTAGGTGGCAGACATGGCTCGGATCTGGCGTGGCTTGTGGCTGGGTCGTAGGCTAGCAGCTACAGCTCTGACTGGATCCCTAGCCTGGGAATCTGCATATGCTGCGGGGGTGGCCCTAAAAAAAGCCCCCCCCCCCAAAAAAAGAGAGAATTAGAAATTTAAATTTTTGAAAATAATTGTGAAAAATAACCCCAGGAACCAGGTTTGAGAATAGTATTGAAAATGCTTAAATTTTACCTTTTCTTTTGGATTCCACTCCAGCTTGGTTATAGAAATTAGCGAAGCACAAGCAATCACTACAAAAAGGAAAGTGTTAAGGAAACTACAGAAGAAAATGGGCCCTTTAGTGTTAAGACAGGATTATTCTAATAATATAACCATTACACAGTGTTAAAGTGCTAGTTCCAGTATTTCTACAATCAAACCAGTTATACGCCAACCTTAAGTTTCATTATGGCAGCAGGTAAATTACAACATGGAAATAGACATTCCTGAGCAAAACTTTGTCAGTTATGTACAGAAAAATTTTAATCTGTGACTACATTTTGCTTGACTCTGTTGTTTAAATCTTGTCAAAAAAATAATAAATGTGGTCAAAATGACAGCAGTCTAAATATGGGTAATTTGGGAGTACTTTTTGCCTAAAATGCTTTTTTCCCTAAGTAAAAATATTAGTTAAAATTTTTGAAGCTCCCGTTGTGGCCCAGAGGGTTAAGAACCTGATGTTGCTCCTGTGAGAATGCAGGTTCAATCCCTGGCCTCACTCAGTGGGTTAAGATTCCAGCATTGCAGAAGCTGCAGCACAGACTACAGATGTGGCTCAGATCCAGTGTTGCCTTGGCTGTGGCGTAGGCCCCAGCTTTGGCTCTGACTTGACCCCTGGCCCAGGAAATTCCGTAAACTACAGGTACGGCTGTAAAAAGAAAAAAAGAATTTTTCCCCTAAAATACTATGTTCAAGGCAACAGCTTCAAGTAGAAATTAATATTTGGAAGTACCAAAGTATCACAAAGTACCAAGAGTCATATATTAAAACAAACTACAGAAATTTAGGCTATTATTGGGGAGTTCCTGTCGTGGTGCAGCTGAAGCAAATCCGACTAGGAACCACTAGGTTTCAGGTTCAGCCCCTGGCCTTGCTCAGTGGGTTAAGGATCTGGTGTTGCCATGAGCTGTGGTATAGGTTGCAGATGCAGCTCAGATCTTGAGTTGCTGTGGCTGTAGACCAGTGGCTACAGCTCTGATTTGACCTCTAGTCTGGGAACCTCCATATGCCTCTGGTGCGGCCCTAAAAAGCAAAAAAAAAAAAAAAGATAAAACAGGGAAATGTAAGCTATTCTTTTTTTCTTTTTTGGCCACCCCATGGCATACGGAGTTCCCAAGCTAAGGATCAGATCCGAGCCATAGTTGGGACCTACACTGCAACTACAGCAACACCAGATTCCTTAACCCACTGTGCCTGACTGGGGATGGAATCTGAGTCCTGGCGCTGCAGAGAGTGTCGATCCTGTTGCACCACAGCGGGAACTCCTAAGCTGTTATCTTTAAGAACAACAACAGATTTTTTCCTTTGAATAACTGGGTATAAGCAGAGTCCTTCCTCCCTGGCCCAAAAGGTTTCCAAATCAAATAGATATATCCTATGTCTGACCTTGGGGATAAAGGACAAACCCTGAAAGGCCAGCCTAATAAAGCCAAGGCTGTTGCCCAATGTGGACAAAATTATCTGCACGAAGGTGATGACAACCATTTTGATTGAATTTAGAAGGCCAGAGAGAAAGCTCAAGAGAAATGGGGTGCTCTTAAAAAGCTTTTGCAAAAAGTTAGGAATTCCAGGAGTTCCTGTTGTGGCTAAGCAGGTTAAGAACCCAACTAGTATCCATGAGGATTTGGGTTCAATCCCTGGCCTTGCTCAGTGGGTTAAGGATCCGGCATTGCTGCAAGCTGTGGTGTAAGCCAGCAGCTGAAGCTCAGACTTGACCCCTAGCCTGGGAACTTCCATATGCTGCAGATGCAACCCTTTAAAAAAAAAAAAAAAAGAATTAAGAATTCCATGTGTTGAGCAATCAATGCCAAGTTTAGAACCTCCTCTGAATTTGAAGTCAGCATGCTCTCTCCCTGCCCTCACCCACCTCCCATATTTTGCAATGCTTAACAGTTCTTGTTTTCTCAAAATAAAAGTAGAAAGCCTTGAAGGTTCTCTGTTCATGTCGCGACCACACTCCTCTTTCTAATGGATTAAAAGCCTCTTAATTCTTTCACTTAATTCTTTATTTCATCTTTAGTCCCATCAGGGAGGAGGAGGGGGAGGTGGGGAAAACCAGCAAAACAGACTCCCAGAAATATCACAGCCTTTTAGAATGAAGCCCAGGGAATGTGCTGCGTTAGAGAGAAAAGAGCAGGGTGCAGTGATGACTATGGTAGCCACACTGATAAAAACTAAAAAGGACCCAGTTAAATTAATCTTAATATGTCTTATGTAACCTAATATATCAAACATGTTATCATTTCAACATGTAATAATATAAAAGCATTATTAATGGGATTTTTTTTAAGTCTTTAAAATCCAGTGTTTTACACTGGCAGTCCATTTCTATACAGTGCTCAAGAGCCTCGTGTGGCCAGTGGCTCCTGTGTTGGACGGATAGCTCAGCTCTAGAAAGACAAGGTAGATAAGGCTGTCTAGGCAAGGAGAGGAGCACAGGCAAAAGCAGAGACCAGGAAACAGCCACATGCAGGGGAGAAAGTCTAAAACTGAAGTGAAGAAAGTAAGAAGTCTCAGACCATGTGCCTCAAGCAAAGAAAGCCAGACTTTGCATTTTTGGTGATGTTGTGAAGACTTTTGAAAGAAAACTGGAGAAACTGGGTACAAGATAGACAGTGTAGGGAGTTCCCTGTGGTCTAGGTGCTTTCACTTTCACTGCTGTGACCACATCAAAATACTGTATGCCACAGCCCCCCCCACCAAAAAAAAGGATAGTTTAACAGGAAGGGCTTAGAAAAGCATGATTCTAAGGACTGCCTTGCTCCAGGCCTCAGTTTCTTCAGGAGTCAAATGAAGCTGTTTCACAGAATAGAAGAACGAGATTCAAGGGCATTTTAAAGATGCTTTAAAATCTTTGTAAGGAAATGGTTTAAGGCTAATGTTTAAGACAAAAGACTTTTCATATTGATGAATTTGTTCAAGTTGATTGGATAAAGGGACATGACCTGTTTCTGTTCCAGGATGCATGGCTCATAAGAACCTCCTGTGGAGTTCCCACTGTGTCTCAGCACTAATGGATCCGACTAGTATCCGTGAGGATGTGGGTTCGATCCCTGGCCTCGCTCAGTGGGTTAAGGATCCGGCACTGCCGTGAGCTGTGGTATAGGTCGAAGATGTGGCTCGGATCTGGCCACGTGGCTGGGGCTGTGGCTGCGGCTGTGGCCAGCAGCTGTAGCTCTGATTCGACCCCTAGCCTGGAAACCTCTATATACTGTGGGTGTAGCCCTGAAAAACAAAAACAAAAACAAAACAAAAAAGAACCTCCTAGAAATGAGAACTGAGTATGTGAAACTCTGGCCTGAAATGCTAATTCTGTTAAAACCCTCTCATCTTAATACCTAGAGATTTGTCTCCAAAGTTGAAAGCAAAGAAAGGCTTTCTACACCAAGAAAACTTTATAACCTGACAAACAGTTCTATAAATCTTACAGTTAATGTAAGCTAAAAGTTGAGGAGATACATTTCAAGAGAAAACATGAGTGTATCCAATCCATAAATAGGACAAATAAACGGAGAATGAACTATCCTAGCCATCAGGGTATATAGTTTGTTGTTAAATTTCTCAATACTAGAATTGGTTTCTCTGTGCTTAGAAATTTTGTAATTAAAATTTTCCTTCTCTAAATGACAAAAACAAAACCCCAGGAGTTCCTGTTGTGGCTCAGTGGTTAAGGAATCCGACTAGGAACCATGAGGTTCGATCCCTGGCCTTGCTCACTGGGTTAAGGATCCGATGTTGCCATGAGCTGTGGTGTAGGTCACAGACGCGGCTCGGATCCTGCGTTACTGTGACTGTGGCGAAGGCCAACAGCTACAGCTCCTGTTAGACCCCTAGCCTGGGAACCTCTATATGCTGCGGGTGCAGCCCTAGATAAGGCAAAAAGACAAAAAAAAAAAAAACCAAAGCATAGACTTAGACCTCACATTTTGTATAGCTCTGATTTTAAAAGAGAAATGCAAAGCTTAATCAACTATACTTCAATTAAAAAATAAATACAAAGCTTAATACTTAGAAGTACGTGATGACATCATGTCTTCTTACTCAAGCTGGACCACTTTGTACCACAAACCAGCATTTAATATGACTGTAAATGCTATTTTGAAAGATGGGAAATTTCCCACCCCGAAAGACCACAGCTTTTCTATTTTATTTTTTGTTAAATACCTCTTGGGGGAAAAAAAAAGGAAAAAATGAGAAAGAAGAAAAGGAAGGGAGGGAGGGATGGTTTTCATTGCTTGTAAGTTGGAATATACAAGTGCGACACTTTTTTTTTTAATTTTCTTTTCTTTTTTTAGGGCCACACCTGCAGCATATGGAAGTTCCCCAGGCTAGGGGTCAAATTGGAGCTGCAGCTGCTGGCCTACAGCACGGCCACCACAAGGTGGGATCTGAGTCATGTCTGTGACCTACACCACAGCTCGTGGCAATGCCGGATCATTAACCTCCTGAGCAAGGCCAGGGATTAAACCCGCATCCTCATGGATACTAGTTGGATTCGTTACCAGTGAGCCACAATGGGAACTCTAATTTATATTTTTTTACGTGAAAATGAAATCAGTGATTAAAAGAAAAGGCTAACTGTATTTTAAATGATTAAAAGGCTAACTGTATTTTAAATGATTTAGAAAAGTAAATCGTATAGAGCTTTTGTAAAACCTCTTAATATGGGCTAGTAAATCAAACCATATAATCACCTACATGTGGGGAGAAAGGAAGATTCTGGCCCCTTGAGACTCCACAAGGCTATTACTTTAAGTACAATATCAATATTTGATGTTTTAGCCAAGCACTACAAAGAAAAATAAATATTTTCACATGGCTCATGAAATCGACCCTGTGGAAGAAAAGTAAACAGATACTGAAGTGTTCTGACATTTTTTTACATTTTCCTTTCACACCATTCTTTTTCCCAAAGATTTTTTTGATCTAACCAAACAATGTTGAGATATTTTCGTAACGATTTACGGTTTTCTCCTGATTGTTCTCCTGAGGCATGTTGACCCTTGGCTGTTAACCTCGACTTTCTCCATGGCTTTGGGGGGAGGGGTGGGAGGTGGCAGGCTGGCGGTGGCGGGGGGTGGGGTGGGGGGTATCAAGCTTACAAGGACACTGACAGATGTGATGGAAAAGGATACTGGGGATGACGGCTGCACAGGAAACGGCAGAGATGGCCATCCGGACATGACACGTGGAAAGGCTGTTCCACTGGGGACACGATTTGTAGGAGATGATGGACTGCAGGAGCGTGTACACGACACCACAGATAAATGCCAAAAGGGCGCCGCCGTCATGGACCACGGGGACAGCTAACTCCTGGAGAGAAAGTCACACGCATGTGATGGTACAGATCAAGAGCCAAATGAACAGGCATATCAATTTAAGGAGGTTATATATGAAATATATAAAGTACTTCTGGATTTTCCATTTGGCTCATCAGAAAGGAACCCAACTAGTATCCGTGAGGATACAAATCCAATCCCTGGTCTCACTCAGTGAGTTAAAGATCCGGTGTTGCTGTGAGCTATGATGTAGGTCACAGTCATGGCTCAGAACAGACGTTGCTGAGGCTGCAGCATAGGCCAGTGGCTACAGCTCTTTGGACCCTAGCCTGGGAACTTCCATATGCCCTAAAAAAAAAAGGAAAGAAAAAGACAAATGTTTTTTAGAAGGGAAATGACTCAGATCTAACATGAATTTAGGATAGAGGTTAAGATGACCTCTGGTGCCTTTTTGGAAATTCTCTTGTTAATTGAAAAGATAGTAAAAAAAATAATAATAGAGAAAACTGACTGTCGAGTAGGTTCAACCTTAGAAAACTTAACTTTTCCAAAAAGGAGATTTCTTGAGACACAGGAAAGCACTGACAGAGATTGCTTGGTAAGGACACACCAGAGTTTCTGGTGGCTCGGTGGATTAAAGGTCTGGCATTGTCACTGCTGCGACTTAGGTCACTGTTGTGACATGGGTTCGATCCCTGACCCAGGAACTTCCGAGTGCTGCGACCAACAAAAAAAGGAAAAAAAAGAAAGCCATCCTACCCACCAGTTCAGGAACAAGAGCTACTTGTGAACTTCTGATAAATGCAATTAATTCCCACTCAGGAAAAAGCACCAATCAGCACTCTCTTGCTCTCACATCTCTAATTCTTCTTGAGGTAGCAGCTCAAGCTGGTTTTCTCATGGCATGTTGAAAATGAATTACAGGATATCAGACATGGAAGTCATAAAAAAAATATATTTATGGGAACAATGACAAGACGAACACTTTGCTCTCGGGGAAAGAGAGTCTATTTCTGGTCCATGTGAAGATGGAATCACTTCACAGAAGCTTTAAAGGGAACCAAAAGTTTCATTCTCTAACCACCTAAGTCTTCTTCCTAATTTCTGCCCTTTTTGGTTTAAACATTGACAGCTGTATCATTATGATGTTGTGATGCTGTATCATTGTGATGGGATATCATATAGTGCATACCCTCCCCCCGCGGAACAATTCATGCGCACGATCTGCTAGACAAATTAAGTCATTCCAGGTCTCCCTCTTCCTTTTTTTTTTTCTAAGGGGCCACACTCGCGGCATATGGAGGTTCCAGGGCTAGGGGTCGAATCGGAGCTACAGCTACTGGCCTATACTACAGCCACAGCAATTCCCCGTCCAAGCCTTGTCTGAGAGCTACACCACAGCTCAAGGCAATGCCGGATCCTTAACTCGCTGATCGAGGCCAGGGATCAGATCCTTATCCTCATAGATACTGGTCGGATTCGTTGCACCACAACGGGAACTCTCCCTCTTTCCTTTCTAATTTTTTTTTTCCAGCATGCTTTCTGATGCTACAACTGTGAATTGTGTGCTTGCTTTTTTTTCACAGAGATTCCCTCATTCTGGCCTTGAGGTGAACTATTCCCGGCAAGTTCTGGGCAGACTGCTTTGATTCAAAGGTGGCTTGTGCCTTTCGTGACTCCTATGATCTTGGGCAAGTATTAACCTCTCTGGACCTTCTTTGCTCCATTGATAAATGAGGTCAGTAATAGTACCTATCTTCTAAGGTTGGTGTTAGAATGATATGTGCTAAAGCGTTAAATATTTTCAAAAATTTGTATCGCCTAGAAAACTTCAGTACATGTTGTGATGAAACCCAAAATGCACACAATCATAAGACATAAGGAAACGGCATAGTCTCTACCATGTGACAAGTGTCATAGGCAACTAGTGGTGTTTGTTACCTCATACAGAGAGGATAAGGGTAGGAAAGCCCAATGGAGCCAGAAGCAAACTGAGTTCACAAGCTTTATACACTTGCTTCAGGGAGGCTACAAATTCCACTCTTGCCTTCACCAGTGTTAACAAAGGACCGCTGGTGCATAGGGATTTGTAATGTCCCCTAGTGAAAACCTGTGGGCCGTTAGACCTGAAAGCCTATCTCTAAAATGGACTGTCCTGAAGATTCTGTGTAATATCAGGAAGGGTGCTTCACCCCTCAAACCTCAGCACTGAGTTTCCCAGAGCACTTTATTGCACTGTCCCCCGCCTCCTCCCTCCCACCCAGCCCTTGACAGATGGCTTCCTTCACGGGCAGGGCCGAAAAAGTGCAGGTCAGGCAGAGGGCTCTCTGATTGATAATGGTCTGGCTTCATGCGGGGCAGAGATTAGAGAACAGGTGGACAGCAGATGATGCAAGTGGAGGTCAGAAGTTACCGGCCTTCCAGGTCCATGCTATGGGGCAGTGCCCCTCTGCTGTGGCTTCAGCCTGCTAGTGCTGAAGACTGACACCTTTTTATGAAAGTAAGCATCACACAATATCAACTCGTCTCTGGTGGGAAAAAAATTCAAGGAGTAACCCTGGCAGAACTGCCTTTCTGTGGTCACACAGGGAGTGTTGGCCTATAATGATGAACCGATGACCACGATGGCCACTGGGTACCGACTCGTGGGGACTGTCCATTACGTGGCTGAATCCTATCAATAGGCCTGTGAAGCAAGTGCTATTACAATTAGTATTCATTAGAAACGTAACGCCTTAGCACAGAGAACTCTACCCAATATTCTGTGATAATCTACGGAGGAAAAGAATCTGAAAGAGAAGTACCCGTCGTGACTCAGCAGAAATGAATCTGACTGGCATCCATGAGGATGCAGGTTCGATCCCTGGCCTTGCTCAGTGGGTTAAGGATCTGGCATTGCCGTGAGTTGTGGTGTAGGTCCCAGATGTGGCTCGGATCCCGAGTTGCTGTGGCTGTGGTATAGGTTGGTGGCTGCAGCTCCTACTTGACTCCTAGCCTGGGAACCTCCATATGCCAAGGGTGCAGCCCTAAAAAGACAAAAAAAAAAAAAAAAGGAATCTGAAAGCGAATGGATGTGTGTACATGTATAACTGAATTACTTTGTTGTACAACAAAAATTATCACAACAATGTAAATCAAGTATACTTCAATAAAGCTTTAAAACATGAAAAAAAGAGAAAGAAATATAACACCCCAGAGTTCCCTGGTGGCTCAATGGGTTAAGGATTTGGTGTTGTCACTGCTTTAGCTTGAGTCGCTGCTGTCTTAAGGGTTCAATCCCTGGCCTGGGAACTTCCATTTGCCACAAGTGTGGGGAGAAAAAAAAGAAAAGAAATATAACACCTATTTTTAAAAATATTAAATATTGTTCCTGGAGTTCCTATCACGGCGCAGCAGTTAATGAATCTGACTAGGAACCATGAGGTTGCGTGTTCGATCCTTGGACTGCTCAGTGGGCTAAGGATACGGCGTTGCCATGAGCTGTGGGTGTAGGTCGCAGACGCGGTTTGGCTGTGGTATAGGCCAGTGGCTGTAGTTCTGATTCGACCCCTAGCCTGGGAACCTCCATATGCCGCAGGTGCGGCCCTAAAAAGAAAAAAATAAATAAATATTGTTCCCATAGACAAATAGGTCCCATGCTTTCCTGAAAGAAACCTTGGAATAAACGAGAACCCACAAACTAAAGTAAAACAAGTAGTGTATTTTCAAACACTTGACGAAGTAAACATATATCAAGCAGACTCTTTGCTTCAGCAAGGCCATATTTTGGCTCTGCAACTGATTTGCTGAGTAACTTTGAGCAAATAATTTCACTTCCACATACCTTTATCCTCACCTGTGAAGGGAAGAGCTCAGAAGTATCTCCTTGAACAGCAGAGGTTCAAACAGTTGCATTGGTAAAAATACACACGGTCACACACACACACACACACACATTTTCACACTGTTAATGAAATGATTTCAATGGCTAAAATAGCTCTCCCAGCACCTTAAGCCACCGCCATAAGACAACAGAGTGATGCAAGGCCCGGAGCATCCTTGGAAGCACGCTCTCTCTCACAACCACGCAAACACCCTCCCATCTCTTCCAAGTACCAGGCAGATGATAAAGACCTGTTTCCAAAAAGCAAAATGGCCCAATTCTCACACACTGGTCATCTATTTGAGAACTATGCTGGCACAAGTATGCCTCTTGTGTTCTTGCTTCTCTCCTCCAAACACATCCACTCCATCGACCCCAATAAACAAAAACACTTTAGGGAGTACCTGGAAATTGGCTACGATGCCCATTCCGATGCATCCCACCAACCCAAGAACTAGTGACACCAGGTTGAAAACAGGAGTGCTGAAATAGCTGGTTTGATTTTGCTTCTCTACTATTTTATATCTTGTGTACATTGTGGCTGCACCTGAAAAAGAAAGGGACTCTGATGAATTTTTAGTATGTGGCTTTTTGGAAGGAAAAACACATGAACAGATTTGTATGGCTTTTACCAAGTTTGTATGTTCAATTTCCTGATTGCAATGGTCTCCTCACTCTCTCATCCCCATCCTTCCTAACCCCAGCATAGTCTCAGTGTGATGGACAGACAGACACACAGACACTGACACAGACACAGACATAGACTCACACATACACATAGTCTTGCTTGGCTGTCATCCTTTTCACATAAATGCTATTATGCACATACTGTTCTGGGATTTGCTGTTTTTCACTTTAAAAATGTACCATGGAGATCTTACCAATGTCAGTACAAACAGGTTTACCTCATCATGATATACAGTAAGAAGCTCTGTTTATTTCACCCTTCTCCTAATGATAGATCTCTACACAGTATGTTCTCTCCTATTACAAACAATTCTCAGTGAACATCCTTGTACAGATGTCTCTGGCACACTTTCAGAGTTTCTGAAAGACGAATTCTTAGAAGTAATATTACTGGGTCAAAAAACTCTGATTAGGAGTTCCCTCGTTGCCTAGCGGTTAAGGATTCATGTTGTCACTGCTGTCTCAGGTCCAACCCCTGGCCCAGGAATACAGGCATACTGTGGGTGAAGCCAAAAAACAAACACACAAACAAACAAAACTATGATCAATTAAAATGCTGAGACGTATCTCCAAATTGCTCCAAGACCGAGGCAACTGATGCTCCCACAGCAGAGTTTGAAAGCAATTCTGTATGCCTTTGCCTTTTTATTTTATCATTATTATTACTATTTTTGCTTTTTAGGGCCACCCTCGTGCAACGTGGATGTTCCCAGGCTAGGGCTCGAATCAGAGATGTAGCTGTTGGCCTATACCACAGCCACAGCCACTCCAGACCCGAGCTGCATCTGTGACCTACACCACAGCTCATGGCAACACCGGATCCTTAACGCATTGAGCGAGTCCAGGGATCGAACCTGCGTCCTCATGGATGCTAGTCAGGTTCATTAACCGCTGAGCCACGAACAGAACTCTTGTCTTTGCCTTTTTAATTATTGCCAATCTAATACGTGAAAAATGGAAACCTGTTGCTTTACTTTACATTTCTGTGATCATTAGTGAGACTGAGCAACTTTCAGTATGTCCATTTCTTCTTCTGAAAATTGCATGTTTATAATTTTTCTTATTTTTCTCTTGAGTTTTTCTATTCATTTTTAATTTGTAGTTGCTTTTTATACATTACATACAT
>PVHT021183619.1:13079956-13098770 GCA_004024745.2 Catagonus wagneri | reverse complement strand
ATATATATATATACATGGGAATTCCCTGCTGGTCTAGCTGTTACAATTCGGCACTTTCACTGCTGTGGCCTGGGTTCAGTCCCTGGTCTGGGAACTGAGATCCTACGTCAAGCTGCTACATGCAGCAACCAAAAGAAAATAAATAATTAAAAATAAAAATAGAGACATATATGTGCATATAATTGAATAACTTTGCTGTACACCTGAAAATAATACAACACTGTGAATCAACTATACCTCAAAAAATAAAAATTTAAAAATAAAAGATATTCACTTTAGCATTGTAAATAACAAAATCAGAAATAGCCTAGAAGTTCCCACTGTAGTGCAATGGGATCAGTGGCGTTTCTGCAGTGCCAGGACTCAGGTTCCATCCCCGGCCTGGCACAGGGGGTTAAAGGATCTGGCATTGCCCCAGCACTGAGGCTCAAATCTGATCTCTGGCCTGGGAACTCCAGATGCCAGGCAGCCAAAAGTTAAACAAAAAATTAGCCTAAATGTAGAGTTCTCATGTGGCACGAGGGTTAAGGATCTAGCATTGCACTAGATCCTTAGCAGCTTTGGTCACTGTGGAATGGGTTTGATCCTCAGCCCCATGCAGTGGCTTAAAGGATCTAGCATGGCCACAGCTGTGGCTTGGATTCAATCCCTGGCCAGGAAATTCCATATGCTGTGGGTGTGGCCATAGAAAAAAAGAAAGAAAGAAACAGCCTAAATGTTTAACAAGAGGGGACTGAATGCATAAATTATATGTCCACGAGATGCATTTCATGCATATGTTGCTAGGAGGATAAAGTTGATCTCTATGTACTGGAATAGTGAGTGATGGCCATAATAAAAAGCCCTATTTATTACTTGCTAGTGATAGTCTGTCTCCCAAATCTGAACTCTGGGTAAGGATGATGTAAGAGAGCAGTGGAAATGGCTGACTCCTATTTTACTTCCCCTTGCTCATCTCCAAAACCGTGGGAGGAGAAGACCACAAATGTGTGATGGGGTGAAACTCCTTCTACCAAGCAGGATGAACAACTTCTGGTGCTAGGTAGAATCTCCAGCATCTCTGCCCGTTTTCACCCCTCATAGGTAGAGAGGGACAGTAAGTGCTGATTTCATGATGGGTCAGGGTAAGAGTTTCTGGAAAGAGGAGCTCCCATTGTGGCTCAGAGGGTTAAGAACCCAACTAGTATCTGTGAGAATGTGGGTTTGATCCTTGGCCCCGCACAGTGGGTTAAGGATCCAGCGTTGCCTCAAGCTGTGGTGAAGTTCTCCCATGGGGCTCGGACCCAGCATTGCTGTGACATAGGCCAGGAGCTGCAGCTCTGATTTGACATCTAGCCTGGGAACTTCCATATGCCACAGGTGCAGCCCTAAAAAGGGAAAAAAAAATCTTCAGAGTTCCCTTGTGGCACAGTAGGTTAAGGACCTGGCAATGTCACTGCAGTGGATCAGGGGTTGCCGAGGTATGGGTTCAATCCCTGGCCCAGAAATTTCCACAAATGCAAATTATTTTGCACTTACCAAGAAATGCAGAGAAGTTTATCATAAATCCAAAAATACCACTCTCTGGAGGTGTTGTTCCTGTATCACTAAGAAAGAGAAGACATGTCTAAATCAGTAAAAGGGAATTCGGTTGAGCCCTCTGGGCAGGCATATATTTAGCAAGTTTTATATTGTGTTCCTTCTGGATGTTCAGCCACTTTGAATTCCAAAGATTTGGCCTGATTTCGTTCTAAAGTATTTTCATTTGGGCTCCATTTTTCTTTTTCTTTTTCCCTCAGTTTTACTGAGATATAATAACAAATAGCACTGTGTAAATTTAAGGTATACAGTATTATAATTTGACTTGCATCCATCATGAAATGACCACCACAGTAAGTTTAGAGAACATGCATCATTTCACACACACAAAATTTTTTAAAAACTTTTTTTCTTATGATGAGAACTCTAGGATTTACTTTTTTTTTTTTCTTTTGGGGTCCGCATCCATGGCATAGGGAGGTTCCCAGGCTGGGGATCCAATCAGAGCTGTAGCCGCCGGCCTATGCCACAGCCACAGCAATGCAGGATCTGAGCCGCGTCTGTGACCTACACCACAGCTCATGGCAATGCCAGATCCTTAATGCACTGAGTGAGGCCAGGGATTGAACCCGTGTCCTCATGGATGCTAGTCAGGTTCGTTAACCGCTGAGCCACGATGGTAACTCCAGATTTGTTTTAACTTTCATATATAAAATATTGTTATATTACTCATGTTGTACACTGCATCCTAGTACTTATAACTAGAAGTTGTATCTTTGACCACCTTCATCCACCCACCCCCCAACCTCCAGCCTCTGATTACAAGTCTGGTCTCTTTCTCTATGAGTCTGTTTGTTTGTTTTGTAGTATAATTGATCCATATCACTTCATGAGGAAGTATTTAAAGTGAATGATGTTTTTCAGATGATCCAGCCTGATATATTTGATTTCCTTCTGGGTGAAGAACTGAGTGTGAATCTTTTGGGGAAAAAAGAGAAATGGTCTAAAATCATGTTTGAAAAAATCTACTATTTGGGGTTCCCTGGTGATCCAGTGGTTAAAGCCTTGGTGTTGTCACTGCTATGGCACGGGTTCAATTCTGGCCCATGGGTACAGCCAAAAAAAAGAAAAAGAAAAAAACTGCTATTTGGATATTAAATATATAAACATGTCATTTTAATTCTTTTTAACAATATGATTTAGGCATAAGAGTTTACACTGCTGAAAATATGATGGAAACCTGATCAGTATTATTGTGGCCTGTCAGTACTTTACAGAATAAGAAGGTATCAAGGGTATACTCATGAGTTCCCATCATGGCTCAGCAGTTAAAGAATCTGACTAGCATCCATGAGGATACAGGTTTGATCCCTGGCCTAGCTCAGTGGGTTAAGGATCCAGCATTGCCATGAGCTGTGGTTAGGTCGCAGAACGTGGCTCGGATCCTGCGTTGCCGTGGCTGTGGTGAATGCTGGCAGCTACCGCTGATTTAACCTCTAGCCTGGGAATCTCCATATTCCGTGAGTGCAGCCCTAAAAAAGCAAAAAAAAAAAAAGGGGGGGGGATATACTCATCGTGATAAATTATGTTAACAAAAAAAAGCTTCTATGAAATATTTTTCAGATGCAGTGTGTCAATTAATTAAATGAGCTAGAAAGTAGCATTTGACACATTCTGGTTTCTATTCATTAATGCCAAGGTTTACGTTTTTACATTCTCAAGCTGCTTGCATAAAGCACTAACTGATGGCAAAAGCACTCCTAACATGAAATAACTCGTACTGACTTGAGCATTTCCACAGTTTAAAACAATTCTGAAATTTAAGCATTGAAAAAATGGATCAACGAGTTCTCATCGTGGCTCAGTGGTAATGAGCCCAACTAGTAACCATGAGGACGCGGGTTCGATCGCTGGCCTCTCTCAGTGGGTTAAAGGATTAAAGGAGCTGTGGTACAGGTCGTAGACGCAGCTTGGATCTGGCATTGCTCTGGCTGTGGCATAGAACAGCGGCTACAGCCCCGATCCGACCCCTAGCCTGGGAACCTCCATATGTTGCGGGTGTGGCCCTAAAAAGACAAAAAAGAAAAAATGGATCAAGTTGAAAAGATGCACTTCAAAGTGTTTGAAGAATTCCACAGGAAGCCTGTGTGTGCAGAAAGCAGGAGCCCTTAAGCTCCATGAACACTTCATATTTGAAGAGTAGGAAGAGGTTAATGTTTCCCCTTCCCACAAATGCCTCTCTTTACAATTACTTCAGTCTCAGCGTCACTTATACCTGTAAGAATCTGAAGGGTTTAGAAATCAACATAACCACTTTCCCTACAAATAATCTTTCTTACCACTCAAAGGACGTTGAAGTAGAGAAAGCTGCCCCCAAGCAGGATGCCCTTCTGACAAGGTCATGGCCCTGAGTGAGGAGGAGACGGGGACCAGTGACAGGAAGAAGTAGAGACAGCTCATGCGCACTCTTGGGCAGTGCTTTTGTCAGAAGATTAATTCTCACAGAGAAAGAAAGCCTTCTATCCTTGGCCTCAGGAAATAGAAAGGAATGGAAGAGTGTGGAGGGTACTGTGGAGGTGGGGAGGTGGGCGGTGGGAGAAAGGTGCACTTATAGGAGATGAGAAAATGACCAGACTCAGGAACCATCAGTCTACTGGGAGAAAACCAAGACATACGTCAAATGAACAGTCCACATGGCATCAAACATGCCATTCAAAAGCTCAGAATTTTCATAGTGATACTTTATGCTTGCTTAGCTGTACATTTAAAACCATAGAGGCAGTATAAAAAGGACTCTGCAAATAGCTTTTCCATATGCATTTGCCGAATGAGTGACCATCAGTACTGCCAGTAGTTACCATTTACTGAGCATTTACTATGTCCCAGGCACTGTTAGGAGCTTACCATACATCATTTTATTTTGTCCCCTTGACCCTGAGGTGGGCCTGCTCTCAACCCTATTTTACTAAGGAGGAAACTGGGTATTAGAAAGCTTTGCCGTAACTGGTTCCAGGTCACAGAGCCTTTTTTTTTTTTCTTTTTTGGCTGTGGCAAGGCACATGGAGTTCCCAGGCCAGGGATCAGATCTGAGCGACAGTTGCGACCTAAGCAGCATCTGTGGGCAACACCAAATCTGTAACCCGCTATGCCAGGCTGGGGATCAAACCTGAGTCCCAGTGATTCCAAAACACCACGGATCCCATTTTGCCATAGCAGAAGCTTCCACAGAGCTATGAAATAGAGAAACTTAGGAGTTCCCTGGTGGCTCAGCAGATAAAGGATCTGACATTGTCACTGCAGTGGCTCAGGATACCTGCTGTGGCTTGGGTTCAATCCCTTGCCCAGGAACTTCCACATGTAGCCAAAATAAATAAAGTAGGCAAGGAATTCCCAGTGACTTGTCAGGTTAAGAATCCAACTGGTATCCATAAGGATGTGGGTTCAACCCCTGGCCTTGCTCAGTGGGTTAAGGATCCGGCGTTGCTGTGAGCTGTGGTGTAGGTTGCAGATGTGGCTTAGATCCTACGTTGCTGTGGCTCTGGCATAGGCCGGTGGCTACAGCTCCGACTGGACCCCTAGCCTGGGAACCTCCATATGCCATGAATGTGGCCCTAGAAAAAGGCAAAAACAAAAAACCAAAAACCAATTATGACAATTATTCAACACCACAGTAAATTTTCTTTCATGGTTACTGAGTGTATAACACCCACTATCAATGCGTAAGACCAATGAGCCTACTTTCTTTTTTTCTTTTTCTTTTTTTTTTTGGCTTTTCAGGGCTGCACCCATGGCATATGGAGGCTCCCAGCTAGGAGTTGAATCAGAGCTACAGCTGCCAGCCTACACCACAGCCACAGCAGCACGGGATCTGAGACACATCTGCGACCTACACCACAGCTCATGGCAACGCCAGCTCCTTAACCAATGAGCGAGGCCAGGGATTAAACCCGAATCCTCATGATACTAGTTGGGTTTGTTACTGCTGAGCCACAACGGGAACTCCTGAGCCTACATTCTTATACTTGGCATTACACCATAGAAAATGTCAGTACTATGAAAACTGAGAGAAATATGAATACACTTCACTCATAACAAGTTGTTTGATTAAATGCAATCATCTTGTTTATTTGGCCACACCCACAGCATGGGGAAATTCCAGAACCAGGGATGGAACCTGCACCACAGCAGCGATCCAAGCCATAGCAGTGACAGTACCAGATCTCCAACCTGCTGAACCCACCAGGGAAACTCTATATTTTACCTTTTTCAAACTCACAGTAAATGATCACATTGTGCAAAGGCAGAGGTAGTAGGATTTGGTTGGCACGGCTGTCCTTGAGCACCTGATTCAGGAAACCAGAGAATGAGTGCCAGGCCAAACCAGCTGCCCCCCGACTTGGCAGAAGTAGTCCCCTTACCCAGCTCTCACCATAAGATTCTGATTCTTTGCCACGTGGCTTAAGCAACATGGCTCCAGCTCTGCCTTGGTCCCATCCGCCTCCTCACTTGCCTCCTAGTAAACGAGGCATTTCCTGGCAACCTTACCAGGGATAATAATTAATTATTCATTTGCATGTGGCTTAGAAGCTGTTGAGGCTGTTACAGGCACACAGTTGTGGCTAGGAAATCAGTTTACATCTATATTTACTGTACTTACATTTTTTTTTGTCGTTTTTTAGGGCCGCACCCGCAGCATGTGGAGGTTCCCAGGCTAGGGGTCTAATCCTAGTTACAGCTGCCAGCCTACACCACAGCCACAGCAATGCGGAATCCGAGCTGCATTTGCGACCTACACCACAGCTCATGGCAACACCGGATCCTTAACCCGCTGAGCGAGGCCAGGGATAGAACCTGCAACCTCATGGTTCCTAGTCAGATTTGTTTCCGTTGAGCCACGACGGGAACTCCTACTGTACTTACATTTTTACAAGTTTTGTTCATCATGGAAAATTCCAAGTTGTTTAACATCTTCCTCTGAACAAATTTTTGACGTTAAGCCAGTGCATAATCACTGGATGCTCAAAGGAATAGAAACAATGTAAACAAGACGTACATGATAATATAAACTTTGTTGAATGCTGTTCTTTAATCGTTAGATACAAGATTCCATCACTCAAGCCTGGAGTCGTGGTTTATGGGGACTGAGATGCTGGAAGTATGCAAAATTATGTGCATGCCCAGACTGAGGTTTATCAGATTGCCCTAAAATCCTAGGTCCATTGCTTGGAAGATTAGTCAGGACTTAGAACCTAAAAACAATGCATCAATAAAAGGAGACCATTACTTCCTTTTTCTTCATACTTAAGTATATCATTTAAAATAAATAAGTATGGAGTTCCCTTCGTGGCTCAACATTTAACAAATCTGACTAGGATCCATGAGGATGCAGGTTCAATCCCTGGCCTCACTCAGTGGGTTAAGGATCTGCTGTTGCTGTGTGCTGTGGTGTAGGTCTCAGACAGGGCTCGAATCTGGCACTGCTGTGGCTGTGGTGTAGGCCCTCAGCTACAGCTCCAATTCAACCCCTATCCTGGGAATCTCCATATGCTGCCGGTGTGGCCCTAAAATGACAAAAGACAAAAAAAAAAAAAAAAATTATAGGCAAAGGGAAGAGCCAAGTAGGCCAGAAAACGGCAATGTACTAGAGGAACTGAAAGGAAGAAGGGACAGCTGGAGGGGAGTCGGCGAGGGCCTGTGGACTCAGGGGCAGGGAGTGTCATGGAGAGCCCTGGGGTGGCCGGGGAAGGGCGGGGGTGGGGTGGGGTGTCATGGTAAGGACTCTGAATGTTACTCTAAACATGATGGGAAGCCACCACTGAGAGCTGGGAAATGATGTGAAGTTGATTGATGTCCTTAAGGGATGTTGCAAAAACACTGTGGAGGTGCAGGCATGGATCAGGGAGACTTAGGGAGCTATTTCACCAGTTTATCTAGAGAAGGAATGGCTTAGACCAGAATGGTAATGAAGAGGGAGGCATAAGAAAGAGTCAGATTTCAAAAAAAAAAATTTTCTTGTGTGTGTGTGTGTCTTTTTAGGGCTAACTTGAGGCATATGGAGGTTCACGGGCTAGGGGTCAAATTGGAGTTGTAGCCGCCAGCCTGCACCACAGCAATGCCAGATCTGAGCCTTGTCTGCAACCTACACCAAAGCTCATGGCAACACCAGATCCCTGACCCAGTGAGTGAGGTCAGGGATCGAACCCACATCCTCATGGATACTAGTCACACTGAGCCACAACGGGAACTCCTCAAAAAATTTTTTGAAAGGAATCTCTAAAAAACAATCCCCACTTGGACTACAGATGCTAATGTTGCGAAAGGAAAAAAATTAACATTTCCTCAACACTTACACTTGGCGGGGTTCATCTTATTTGGTCTTTGGAATATTATAAGGAAAGTATTTGTCATCTTAAAGATGAAGAAACTGGAGTTCCCATTGTGGCTCAGCAGGTTAAGGACCCAATGTAGTCTCAGTGAGGATGCAAGTTAGATCCCTGGACTCAATCAATGGGTTAAGGATCTGGCATTGCCGAAAACTTAGGCATAGGCTCGGATCTGGTGTTGCCATGGCTGTGGTTGTGGTGTAGACCGCAGCTGCAGCTCTGATTCGACCCTTAGCGTAGGAACTTCCATATGCCACAGGTGCAGCCACAAAGAGAAAAAAAAAGATGAAGAAACTGAGCCTTAGAAAAGAAACTTTCCCAAGGTCACAGAGGTTGTTAAGGAGGAAGCCTAAGACAAGCCATGTGTCTAGAGCTCTCTAATTTCAATGGACACAGTTTAGAACTTTTCCTGCTGTACTATATTACATTTCTTTTTATGATAACATATCATTTCCACATGAGTTTACAGAACTGTCTGTCTCAACTGTATTAGCACTTGCAATCCCTTCTGAAGCCATAAGTAAGTTGTCCTTGGCTTTCAGTAACTCTACAATGCATGTTCTTGATGGACTGAAATGCAATTACTGTCAGGGACAATTAAATACAACACTCTTTAAGTTGAAATTGAGCACTTAGGTTTAAAAGTTGTCAGCCCTGCATCAATCAAGACTTTTGGGAGTTCCCATCATGGCTCAGTGGAAACGAATCTGACTAGCATCCGTGAGGATACAGGTCTGATCCCTGGCCTCGTTCAGTGGGTGAAAGATCTGGCGTTGCCATGAACTGTGGTGTAGGTTGCAGACCCAACTCAGATCCTGCGCTACTGTGGCTGTGATGGAAGCCAGCAGCTATAGCTCCAATTCGACCCCTAGCCTGAGAACCTCCATTTTGTGGCCCTAAAAAGACCAAAAAAAAAAAAAAAAGTAGAAATAGCATGTGAAAAACATTCACAAGTTTATTTAATTTTGTGGGGAAGAAAGAATTTTATGTAATCAAATGACAATGGAAACTTTAAGCAGAGGAGAACTTATATATATTTACAGATGACTCAGAAGCCAAAAAACACTATATCAATCACCTCAACTTTCTCGGGCTGTGGAAGTTTAGGATCTTCAATTTTCTTATTATGTTTTTCTTAGAATTAACTAATTTGGGCACTGTTTTTTTGGAGAAAATATTAAACTATAAATTATTTCAAGAATGATACTTTTCTAGCTAAAAGTTTTAAATGGCATGCCTACCTTTTCGTCCTTATATTATGGCCTAGAGACATTGTGAGGTAGTAATCACTGCACTGTAAAGACTGAAATGTCATTAACATCATGTGACTCTATACACAGGGACTTCCTTATCTGATTATTTATTAACCTAGATCCCATTGTTATAGCTGGACAGGGAAGCAAGTCACCTGAAATTCAGTGTTGTTAGTAATCAAAAAAGCTGGCTTAAGCAGGAAGTCATCAAGAATTACATGGGAAGGAGTTCCCGTTGTGGCTCAGTGGTTAACGAATCTGACTAGGAACGATGAGGTTGCGGGTTCGATCCCTGGCCTCGCTCAGTGGCTTGGATCCCGTGTTGCTGTGAGCTGTGGTGTAGGCCGGCAGGGGTAGCTCCGATTAGACCCCTAGCCTGGGAACCTCCATATGCCGCAAGTGCGGCCCTACAAAAGGCAAAAAGACAAAAAAAAAAAAAAAAAAGGAACCATATCTGGAGTTCCTGTCGTGGCTCAGTGCTTAACGAATTCGACTAGGAACCATGAGGTTGCAGGTTCGATCCCTGGCCCTACTCAGTGGGTTAAGGAACTGGCATTGCCGTGAGCTATGGTGTAGGTTGCAGACGCGGCTTGGATCTCACGTGGCTGTGGCAAAGACCGGCAGCTACAGCTCCTGTTAGACCGCTAGCCTGGGGGACTTCCACATGCCACGGGTGCGGCCCTAGATAAGTCAAAAAAAAAAAGGGAAGAATTATATGGGAAAATTCTTTAAAAAACTATATGGATATGGAGATGGGGGATAAGTTAGAAGTTTGAGATTAATAGATACATACTAATATATGTATATATAAACTAAAGAAGACCTACTGTATAGCACAGGGAACTGTATTTAATATCTTGTAAAACCTATAATGGAAAAGAATCTGAACAAAGAATAGAGATATAGGAGTCCCCGTCGTGGCACAGCGGAAACGAATCCCACTAGGAACCATGAGGTTGTGGGTTCAATCCCTGGCCTTTTTCAGTGGGTTAAGGATCCGGCGTTGCCGTGAGCTGTGGTGTAGGTTGCAGACGCGGTTCGGATCCCACGTTGCTGTGGCTCTGGCACAGGCCTGCAGCTGTAGCTCTGATTAGACCCCTAGCTTGGGAACTTCCATATGCTACAGGTGCGGCCCTAAAATGACAAAAAAAAAAAAAAAGAATAGAGATATAGATATATGCATAACTGAATCACTTTGCTGTACACCTGAAACTAATACAACATTGTAAATCAACTGTACTTCAATTCAAAATAAATAAAAATAGGAGTTCCCTTTGTAGCTAAGCAGAAATGAATCTGACTAGTGTCCATGAGGTTTCGGGTTTGATCCCTGGCCTTACCCCATGGGTTCAGGACCTGGCATTGCTGTGGCTGTGGTGTAGGTCGGCAGCTGTAGCTCCAATTCTATGCCTAGCCTGGGAACGTCATATGCTGCAGGTACAGCCCTAAAAAAACAAACCAAACCAACCAACTAACCAAATAGATAAATTAAAAATCACTTGGATACATACACACCGCAAACATACATGTACATACATTCATTTGCTTACGTGTTGATGGAGACCAAGGCTGCCATGTGATTACCAGTCCACTGTATGTTTTCCTGGCACACAAACCACATCTACTCTGAATTATCTCATTGTGACTTTTGGTGCAGGAAAACCTTAAAGATACTTCTGAAGCAATCTAGTGCAGAATCCTTCTAGTTTTTTAAAATCAGTTTTTCAAATCTCTACATTTGCCATTACTACTACCAAACAGACTAATTTTTGACCACCTGTCTCTTGGGAATTTTTCCAAAGAGTTCAACCAAGAGTTCTCATAGAAATTACAATTCTTTTTTCCATTCATGGACCAACAGTTAATGTATATTGAGTTAATCACTCAATTACAGTAGAGAAAATACAACTGTAAACAAATTTGGAAACCAGCACAACTGGCATTTGATAAGTAGACAAAGAAACAGGTGAGAAATCATAAGGAACAGCCCAGAATGCAACAACCACCCGCTGAAGGAGATACCTAAGGACCACCAGCTTCCATCAATGTATTTTTCAGAGAATGAGAGTGTCAGTTAACCCAGCAAGCTGAGTAAGTCGAGGCTGGTTAAGAAACTTCTGTTATATTCGGAAAATGATCCCTTAAAAAATTATCTCTTGGAGTTCCCGTCATGGCTCAGTGGTTAATGAATCTGACTAGGAACAATGAGGTTGCGGGTTCAATACCTGGCACTGCTCAATGGGTTAACGATCCGGTGTTGCTGTGAGCTGTGGTGTAGGTTGCAGACACAGCTTGGATCATGCGTTGCTGTGGCTGTGGCATAGGCCGGTGGCTACAGCTCCGATTAGACCCCAGCCCGGGAACCTCCATATGCCGCAAGTGCGGCCCTAGAAAAGGCAAAAAGACAAAAAAAAAAAAAATTATCTCTCAACCAAATGTCCTTTCCTGCCTAAAACTAAAATCTATCCAGACTGACGTGAACTGGCCTTTTTTTTTTTTTTTGTCTTTTTGCCTTTTATCTAGGGCCGCACCTGCGGCATATGGAGGTTCCCAGGCTAGGGGTCTAACAGGAGCTGTAGCTGCCGGCCTTCGCCACAGCCACAGCAACGTGGGATCCGAGCCGCATCTGCAACCTACACCACAGCTCACGGCAACGCTGGATCCTTAACTCACTGAGCAAGGCCAGGGATCGAACCCGCAACCTCGTGGTTCTTAGTCGGATTCGTTAACCACTAAGCCATGAAGGGAACTCCTGCCCTTTTTTTAAAATTCCCTCATTTTTTAGTTTTATTTAAGTATAGGTGATTTACAATGTGATAATTTCTGCTGTACAGCAACAAAGTGATTCGGTTATAAATATACATACATCCATTCTTTTTAAGAGTCCTTTCCTGGAGTTCCTGTCATGGTTCAGTGGTTAACGAATCCGACGAGGAACCATGAGGTTGCGGGTTCGATCCCTGGCCTCGCTCAGTGGGATAAGGATTCATTGTTGCCATAAGCTGTGGTGTAGGTTGCAGATGTGGCTCCAGTCCTGTGTTGCTGTGGCTGTGGCATTAGCAGTGGCTACAGCTCCAATTAGACTCCTAGCTTGGGAACCTCCATATGTCGTGGGTGTGGCCCTAGAAAAGCCAAACAAACAAACGAACAAACAAAAACCTGAAAGAGAAGGGAAAAAAAAAAAAAGAGTCCTTTCCCACATCGGTTATCTCAGAATATTGAGTAGAGTTCCTCATTGACTATCCATTCCATATACAATTGGACTGGTCCCTTGATACTACTAATAGCAAAAGCTCACAGAGAACATTCCTGACCAGGATGTTAATGAGTTCTAAGTGAGTTCACATGTTAATTCATCAGGGAAGTGCTATTATTAACCCACAGAGAAGAAGAGCAAAGTCAAGTTAACTTGTCCAAACTCCCACGGCTGGGTCACGTGGCAGAGCTGTACTCGAACTAAAGTTGTTTGCTCCAAAGTTGTTCCCTGAAGCTACTCACTATGTTCCCTCTCAGTATGATTATCAAATGTTGTAAATATTCAGCTAGTCAAAGTGAGGGTGCAAATCTTGTAAAACATGGAGAATCTCCTGAGGTCAATAGAAGTCTCAGAGAACAGGTGGAATCACAACCAAGGTTAATGAACAGTCAACACTGGTAGAATCAGTTAACAACTGATGAGAGGTTGAGAAGATTAATAAAACAGGCCAGTCTTCTGTTATCTTAGCATTCATACAATATTTACTAAGCACCTAGTCTGGCACTACCATTCATTCTGGGGATGCAACAGGGAAACCCTAAATTTCTGCCCTCCTGGATCTTATATTTTGTGTCAGTGACAGACAATAAACAAGGTCAAATCCTTACACATAGGTTAGGAGTGGTCATCAGGAAAACTGAAGTCATAAAACACTGCTGCAGAAATGAGTCTCTTCTTCTCTCCCTTCAAAAGACAAATGTGAAATCAAGAATTTTACATCCAGGGAGTTTTCTGATGACCTAGCGGGTAGAGACTCCTGCATTCTCACCATTGTGGCTCTGGTTGCTGCTGTGTGGCGTAGGTTTGATCTCTGGCCCAGGAACTTCCACATACTTCATGTGTGGCAAAGAAGAAAAAACAAACAAAAAACCACTCCAAGAGAGAACCTGTAATAAATGTTGCAACTCTTATTAAAAAAAAAAGAACTTAAATCCAGTAATCATAAAACTGTATTAGAAAAAAGTTTGTCTTTCTCTCTTAAAAAATCAGCACCTGAATCATTTTAAGATTTTTATTCATGATAGGAATTCTGTCTTCATTTTGTTTCATTCATTATTAAGAAGTGTTCATTATGAGATTTTGTTTATTATATGCAGTAGTCATAGTTGTGATTATAAATGAAATTTTGCGATTGCTAAGTAAATGAAAGAGAAAATAATTTCCCTAATTTTTATTATTTTTAATTTTATTTGCCTTTTGTTTTCTTAGGGCCACACCCACAGCATATGGAGGTCCCCAGGCTAGGGGTCCAATCGGAGCTGTAACCGCTGGCCTAGGCCACAGCCACAGTAACACAGGATCTGGTCTGTGTCTGTGGCCTACATCACAGCTTATTGCAACACCGGATCCTTAACCCACTGAGCGAGGCCAGGGATCCAACCTGTGTCCTCATGGATTCTAGTCAGGTTTGTTAACCACTGTGCCATGATGGGAATGCCTAATTTTTAGATTCATCTTTGGAGTTAAAGACCCAAACTCTCTTCGTTCACTATGCCATTTTGATCCCTCCTTTTAAGGTGGCTTAATTCTCGGCGACCCAGTTTTCTGGCATCAATCACTGAGCAGGGTGTGAGGTCACGAGGAGGAACAATGGGACCGGCCTAAGATCACAATCTAACCAACAAGCAGTACTTGCACAAAAAATGAGACTTCTCTAAACAAAAACTGAGACTTCTCTAAAAAAATGAGACTTCGCTAATGAAAGGCAATTGGGATGCAGAATTGGCAAAACTTTACAACTAAAGGGCCATAGAATATTTTGGAAGCATGATACAGAAGCCAAAGAAGAAGATTTAAAAAGAAAATGGAGGAGTTCCCATCATGACTTAGTGGAAACAAATCTGACTAGCATCCATGAGGATGAAGGTTCGATCCCTGGCCTCGCTCAGGAGGTTAAGGATCCAGTGTTGCCATTAGCTGTGGTGTAGGTCGCAGATCTGGCATTGCTGCAGCTGGATACTAGCCTGGGTACTAGTCAAGGTTTGTTAACCATTAGGCCTCAGGCCTAAAAAAAAAAAAAATGAAAGGAGAGAGATAATATTTGAACAAAAGAGGAGGGAGGGGAGAAAGCCTGGTGATATCTGGAGAAGAGCATTCTGGCAGAGGATTAGCCAGTGCAAAGGCCAGGATGAGGTATTCAAGTTCCCCAAGTGCAGTAGGTTAAGGATCTGGTGTTGTCACTGCAGTTGCTGGGGATCCCTGGCCCAGGGACTTCCACACTTCCTCAGGGAGTGAGGCAAAACAAACAAACAAACAAAACCAAGAAGGAGGCCAAGGAGTCTGGAGGGAATTGGCGGAGAAGCCTTCAGAGCAGGGATGAGTAAGACTGGAACAGGTCTGGTCCAAAGGGATGAATATAGGGAGTTAATCCCATCTCTGCTAGGAGTCTTGATCTAATCTACATCTTGCCCCTGCCCTGGCCTCAATGGCTTAGTTTTCTAGGAGGGGCAGAGGCAATCCAGTGCTCCAGATATCACTATAAGCAAAGCAGACAAACTTTAGGTCCCAGGCACACTTGGGCAAGCAGTCACGTGTTTGTTGGTTTGTTTTATAGGCTGAAGACTCAATCTCATCATGCCTTTTTCTCCTGTAATTCTGCCTTTTCCCAAAAGCTTCCTTTCCTTGCTAAGTTTAAAGCCTCTTCCTTGGAATGTCTGTGACTTGACCATCTGTCGCACAAGTGGTTGGTCCTGTCAGCTCATTTTCCCCATTTCTGAATGGCTTCTATTTAAGTTCACCGGGAGGGTGGGGAGGACATCAGTCACAGCTACATCGGACACCTTTACAAAGATTCAAACTTTGCCTCTGACCGGTCTGGCAAATGCATATCAAATATGATTCACCCCTGGTCTTTAGATCGGCGACAGCTACTGTTTTCTCAATAAAAAAGGATTACATGGAGAGAACTCTCTTTTTACACCGTTTTAAGAGGTATATACCACTTGAGAAGAGAGACGATGGCACTTGGTACCAAGGTGAGCCACGACAAACCAAGTCCGGGTTTCTGCAGGGGCACCCGGCCTGAAGGGAAAGCCTCCTCGATGCATGGGACACCACCGTCTTGCGTGGACAAAACCACCACAGATTTGCTTTTGTGCACTATGCACATTGTCCGATTTCTTGCATCCTTAGCCCCCTCTTGCTTTACCTTGGTCTCTCCTTCCTCACCCTCAAAAAGACCATAGAGCATTGCTCACCAGGCAGGATAGGGGCAGGAGGAAGAGGCCCTACTATCTCTATAATCTGCACAGTCCTTACAATCAACAAGCAAAAAAAACCCTGGATGTCAACCAACTTTATTATCCCCTCACCAACCAATACAGATCCAGAGGAGTCGTACCACTTGGATAAGGATGAACTGTTCTAATGTTTAAGGAATGTCTTTGCCATGGGCAAGGCAGAGAGCTGGGAGCAACACGAAGAGGATCTGGACACATCTCCTGGGCACGGATGAAGTGATTCTCAAGAAAGATGGAAGCCAAAATTATGGAAAAATAGAAATTGTACAATGATGACACAACAGGTGTCCCCAACTGTAGACAATCCAAACCCGAGAGATCTTGGGCAGCTCTGTTCAAGGGAATTTAAGCTCCATCCCAGAGACCTAAAGGCAGTATGATGTTTCTGGCATGGGATGAATCTGGGTGTGAGTTCTGCTTCCACAATTTCCTAGCTGTGACATCAGTGTCACATTGGTGATATTTCAACATCTGCTTAAACTTAGTTTCCTTGCAAGAAAAATGAGCCAGACACCCGTTTCACGAGGATGTTGGGAAGCAGAAGTGAAATACAGGAGTTGTTTTAGCACACACCTGGATCTGCCTCCAATAAGTGGCACCCACCGGGACCCATCCTTGTTTCAGTATCGCCAAAGAAGCTTCTCATTCTCAATCCCACTCAGTCTGAAAGTTCTCCTGCCTATCCAGAAGCCTTCCTGATGCCACGCTGTTCAGTGTTGAGGGCAAAAATCACTGTTCGGCTCCCACCTTCTCCCTCCCCATACATTCCAGCTTAGAGGAGCACCGTGTCCCGGTTGTCAATGCTCCATCTTTCCGTAAGACGTCCCAGCTGGGTCTGGACCCCATCCCTCTGCATCAGCAGCACTGCTCTGCGGCGGTGCCCCTGCCGAGTCCCGCGTCCAGCCTCCCACCCGGCTCCTCACCTGATGTAGGGGAGGAAGGGGTTGACATGCCCGGAGAGCACGGCGACCACATAGGAGATGATGAAGGCGGCGGACGACCAGGTCACCAGGAGGAAGGGGACGAAGGCCATTCCCCTGAGGAAGCACAGCATCGCGCCGCCGGCGGGAGGGCGCTGCGCTCTGCGCGGCCGGGGCGCGGGGGCTCTCCGCGCGGTCGGGAGGCGGGTCAGTGCACGTGCCGGCCGACCAGGCGGCGGCCACCGCGAGAACAGTTACGGGCGGCCGGCCGGGAGGCTCCGCGACGGCGGGGCAGGCCCGGCCCCGGAGGGAGGGGAAGCGCGGAGAGCAGAGCGAGACGGCGGGCGGCTAGGCGGAGGCTCTTGGGTGGGTGGGGCGCGGGCGGTCCGGGCTTGTTGCGAAACCGGTGAAGTCACAAAGCGACGGCCCGGCGGGCTTACAGGCGCGCGGCAGCCTTCTTGCGGACGCGACGCCGAGGGTGCGGAGCTGGGCTCCTTTCGCTTTTGCTTCGGCCTCCGGGCGAGGGGCGCGGTGGGGATGCTCGCACTGACCGTCCTATCCCGCCCGACAGCCTAGGCTCTTGCGCAACTCCGGAGAAGCGAATCAGCTCCTCCCAGCCCCTCCTTCCCTCGGGGTTTCCGGGGTACCGGGCCTCGAACCCCGACGGCTTCCTCCCCGCGGTCCCGCCGCCTGCGCGTCGCGGCGGAGAGCGTGGCCACTGTGTGGTGACTTCCACCCCATCCCGCCGCGCTGAGGCTGCAGCTGCTGCTCCGGCTGCAGGGGTCCGGGCAGAAGTGTTCAGTGACGTTCGCCAGGCCAGGGGGCACGGATGTGGCACACACCTGAATAGTGTCCACCTGACAGAGGCGGATGGTTGCGGGGGGCGGGGTTGGGGGCGGGGGCGGGACTGAGCTATGATTGAGCCTGGATGGCCCCAGTGCTGCTCACAGTTCTGCTTTCCCGCCAGAGAGGACTTTTCTTTCCTAGAAGTTAGGTTTCTCTTTCTCTCATGGATCAGGGTTAGCTCATGCTTGGAGCCGTAACCTAAGATACATTTCAAACCTTGCAAAAGGTGACTTGATACATTTCAAACCCTGCAAAAGTGATTCGTGTTCTGGAGGCGCTTGTAAGCATGGTGATTTTGAGGTATAGTTTAGAGATCCTGAGCCGAAGGTATGTGATCCAGGGTTCATTTCAGTTACACAAACATTTCTTGGAGTTCCTGTTGTGGCTCAGAGCTAAGAACCGGAGTATCCATGAGGATGTGATTACCATCTCTAGCCTCTCTCAGCAGGTTAAAAATCCCACGTTGCCCTGAGCTGTGGTGTAGGTCTGAGCTGAAGCTCTGACCTGACGTTTCCTTGGCTGTGGTGTCGGCAAACAGCTGCAGCTCAGATTGGACCCCTAGCCCGGGAACTTCCATATGCCCTGGGTGGGGCCCTAAAAAGCAAAAAAAAAAAAGGGGGGGGGAAGAAAATCACAAACATTTCTTGGGTGTTACACACTGCTAGGGGACAGGATGCAAAGATTAAATTGTTTCAGGGGTCTAAGAGGCTGATGTATCAAAATAAATTACACTCTGGAATATTACATAAGTGAGGTTTTGTTTTTTGTTGTTTTTTTTGTTTGTTTGTTTTTAGAGATATGGAGAGGAGTTCCCCATCGTGGCTCAGTGGAAACCAATCTGACAAGTATCCATGAGGACGCAGGTTTGATCCCTGGCCTCGCTCAGTGGGTTGAGGGCTCAGTGGGTTAAGGATCCAGTGTTGAGGTAGCTATGGTGTAGGCCAGTGTCTACAGCTCCGACTCGACCCCTAGCCTGGGAACCTTCATATGCCATGGGTGTGGCTCTAAAAAGACAAAAAAAAAAAAAAGTTAAAATAGAGATATGCATGGAACTGAGAGGCAGGGGCCAGTACTTAGATGAAGAATCAGGGGAGTTCCCTTCGTGGCTTAGTGGTTGATGAATCCGACAAAGAACCATGAGGTTGCGGGTTCGATCCCTGGCCTCGCTCAGTGGGTTAAGGATCCGGCGTTGCCGTGAGCTGTGGTGTAGGTCGCAGATGCGGCTTGGATCCCTCATTGCTGTGGCTGTGGTGTAGACTGACAGCTACAGTTCCTGTTAGACCCCTAGCCTGGGAACCTCCATATGCTGCGGGTGCGGCTCTACATAAAGGCCAAAAGACAAAAAAAAAAAAAAAAGATTGGTAATTTGTGATCATCTGAATCTTTAGACAAGCATTTT
>PVHT021183619.1:13058420-13076935 GCA_004024745.2 Catagonus wagneri | reverse complement strand
ACTAAAAGCATTTCCCTTTACCTGTCATTTCTCTACAATTGTATTGTTTCTTTGTTAAAATGCGCATACACCCAAGTTCTAGCCACCCCACTGAGTTATCGCTGAGTTTCTCCCACATATATTTGAGACTTACATATTGATAAACTTCTGTTTATTTTTCTCAATCTATATTTTTCTTAACAATGATCCAAGCTGAGTTCCTAGAATAGTAAGTAAAAGAAAAAAATTAAAGAACACTGTAAATCAATTATAATTTTAAATAAGAGTAGTTCCTGTGTGGCTCAGTGGAAACAAATCTGACTAGTATCCATGAGGACACGGTTCGATCCCTGGCCTCCCTCAGTGGATTAAGGATCCAGTGTTGCTGTGAGCTGTGGTGTAGGTCACAGACACAGCTGGGATCTAGCATTGCTATGGCTGTGGCGTAGGCCAGTGGTCACAGCTCCAAAAAAAATGGAGAGAGAGAGAAAAGAGAAAAAAAATTTTTCTTTCCCTACACTGGGTACCTTTAAGATATATATTAAACGTTGTGCTTTTTCGCTTGAATTGATTCCTGACTTTCTGTCAAAGGAACTCACACTGTCAAAGGAAGGGTCTCACTGGACTATCCTTTTGACAATGAAATCATTCTTCCTTGATGACCATCATTTATTGAAAGGCGGTGTTTTTTTGTTTTTTGTTTTTTTGCTTTTTTAGGGCTGCACCCACGGCATATGGAGGTTCCCAGGCTAGGGGTCAAATTGGAGCTACAGCTGCTGGCCTACACCATAGCCACAGCAACATGGGATCTAAGCCGTGTCTGCGACCTACAGCACAGCTCAATGATAACGCTGGAGCCTTAACCCACTGAGCGAGGCAAGGGATCAAACCTCACAGATGCTAGTTGGGTTCATTACCACTGAGCCACAACAAACAGGAACTCCCAAGGCAGTGTTCTTCTGATATAATTAATCCTCACACCGAAGCTCAGTTATCCTTTTTTTAATGAATGAGGAAACAGAAGCTCAAGGTTGTATAGCTGAGGTGCAGAATTTGAGTCTGGGTCTACCTGATTCAAAAGCCTGTAACTCTGTTTTTGGCTTTGGTTTTTTGGCTGAGTCTTTGGCATGTGGAAGTTCCTAGGCCAGGGATTGAACATGCGCCACAGCAGTGACAATGCCTTAACTACTAGGCCACCAGGGAACTCCACCCTAACTATTGTGAGGAAATATTTTACTCTTCTAATTCCTCAAACTCCAGAATTACAGAAGGAGACTCCCTAAAATATATGTAGTTGTTTTGCTTCCAATCTGTGTGCTGAAGTTTCATCATATATCACCCCCATGTCTGTATTCTTTTTTGTTTTTGGCCACACAGGAGGAATATGGAAGTTCCTGGGCCAGGCATATTGACTCCAAGCCCCAGCTTCAACTGATGCCACAACTGTGGCAACGCTGAATCCTTAAGCCACTGGGCCTCGGCCCGAACTCCCATGTCTGTATTATTAACGTTCTCTACCACAGTTTTTTTTTTCTTTTTAGGGCTGCACCCGTGACATACGGAGGTTCCCAGGCTAGGGGTCCAATCAGAGCTGTAGCCGCTGACCTACACCACAGCCACAGCAATATCGATCCGAGCGGCGTCTGAGACCTGCAGCACAGCTCACGGCAACGCCAGAGCAAAGGCTCACTGAGCAAGGCCAGGGACTGAACCTGGGTCCTCATGGATGCTAGTCAGACTCTTTACCACTGAGCCACAGTGCAAACTCCCAGTATGCAGAAGTTCTGGGCCAGGGATTGAATCTGCCCCACAGCTGTAACCAGAACCACAGCAGTGACAAGGCTGGATCCTCAGCTTGCTAAGCCACAAGAGAAGTCTAGGGTCCATTCCTTTTATTAGGATAACTTGTCTCAGGAGTGTCCGTTGTGGCTTAGCAGTAACAAACCCAACTAGTATCCATGAGGATGTGGGGTCCATCCCTGACCCCCGCTCAGTGGATTAAGGATCCGGCGTTGCTGTGAGCTGTGTAGGCCGGCAGCGGCAGCTGCAATTTGACTCCTAGCCCTGGGACTTCCACATGCTGCAGGTATGGCCTTAGAAAAAAATCAATCAATCAATTAATTAATTAAAATTCATCGTTCAGGAGTTCCTGCTGTGGTACAAGGGGATCAGTGGCATCTCTGGAGCCCTGGGATGCAGTTTCAATTCTAGCTTGGTGCAGTGAGTTAAAGGATCCATTGTTGCAGATGCAGTGTAGGCCACAACTGCGACTTGGATCTGATATCCGACCCAGGAACTGCATATGCCCTGGGGTGGCCAAAAGAGAGAAAAAAAAATTCACATTTAAGCAGCTTAATCATTTGTTATTGCTCACCTCTTTAACCACCAGATAGGGGAATACACAATTTAGCACTGGTCATTCCATGTCCCTCGCCGTTCTTTACTTACTCTCCATATTTTTATTCAGAGGCAGTAAAAAATCTCAATTATTTCTATCCTGTAAAAGCTGTAGTATCTCCTCTCGGTGAATGTAGACTGAACTTAGTAACTTCTAAAGACCAGGGAAAGGGAAATAAGGTATATTTACAGAGAGAAATCTGGCAGACACCACCTTAACCAGATGGTCAAAGTTACCATCACCAGTAACAAACTGATAGTCTGTGTATTAAGATAATATTTCAGTATGATGTGATGAGAAAGTACTTCACCTCTGTGGTATTTTTCCCAAAGCCCATACTCCCAGTGAGAAAACATGACAAACCCAAATTGAAGGCTCTTCTATTTTTTGTTCTTTCACTTTTTTTTTTTTTTTAAGGGCTGCACCTGTGGCATATGGAAGTTCCCAGGCCAGGGGTCAAAGAATCAGAGCTGCAGCTGCCAGCCTACGCCACAGCCACAGCAACTCAGGATCTGAGCCACATCTGCATCCTATGCCACAGCTTGTGGCAATACCGGATCCTAACTCACTGAGCAAGGCCAAGGATTGATCCCCTGTCTTCTCGTATACTATGTTGAGTTCTTAACCTGCTGAGCCACATTGGGAACTTGGACGGCCATTCTATAAAATACCTGATTAGTACTTTCAAAATTGTCAAGATCATGAAAAATAAGGAAAGAATTAGAAACTGTCACAGACCAGAGGGCACAAAGGAAACATGATATCTAAATGTAAGATGGCATAGCATATTGGATCCTGGAACAGAGAAAGGAAAACTTGTAAAAGTCTCAGTAAAGCTTATATCTCAGTTAATGGTAATGTACCAATGTTAATTTTTTGGTTTTGACAGATGTACCGTGGTTACATAAGATGTTAATATTGGGGGAAACTGAGTCAAAGATGTATGGGAATTCTCTACACTAGCTTGGTAACTCTTCTATAAGTCTAAAATTAATCCAGGAGTTCCCTTGTGGTTCAGCAGGTTAAGGATCTGGCATTGTCACTGTAGTGGCTCAGGTGGCTGCTTTGGCAAGAGTTTGATCCCTGGCCTAGGAATTTCTACATGTAGTAGGCATGACCTAAAAAATAAAAATAAAATAATATACAACTAGTCCAAAATATTTTTTATTTATTTAAAAAATTTTTTTGGCTTATAGTTGACTTACAGTGTTGTATTGGTTTCAGGAGTACTAGCAAAGTGAATCAATCGTAGATATATGTTCTTTTTTCCCAATATAGATTATTATAGACTATGAAGTAGATTTTCCTGTGCTCAAAGTATTTTTTTTGGTCTTTTTTGCCTTTATCTAGAGCCGCACCCGCGGCATATGGTGGTTGCCAGGCTAGGGGTCTAACAGGAGCTGTAGCCGCCGGCCTTCGCCACAGCCACAGTAACATGGGATCCGAGCCGTGTCTGCAATCTACATCACAGCTCACGGCAACGCCGGATCCTTAACCCACTGAGCAAGGCCAGGGATCAAACCCGCAACCTCTTGGTTCTTAGTCGGATTCACTACACTGAGCCACGATGGGAACTCCAAAATATTTTTTAAAGTTGCGGTAACGTATTTACCAAAACTAAACAAGATCTCAGAAAGTCTCGTACTTTATTAGTCACCTTTTGACAGCCACAACTATGTTGTAAAAGTATAAAGCATACATTATGCCTAGATGTATAATGTATGCCTAGATTCTTTCTGCTTTTCCCTTGTCTAGGTTTTGCTGGGAAGCAGTTTCCCAAGCAGGGACTTCATTTCCTCCTGGCAGGATCAGGATAGTTCTTGCCAATGGGAGCTGTGAGTCACTTCCCAGTATGGGTAGTGAAACAGTGGGTATGCCTTCTCCTTTGGATGTCAGTGCCGAACATTACTTTGGAGGCCACTTGTTATGGTAAAGGCCATCATCCTGGACTCCTGAACAGCTTTGTGAAGCAAGTACTCCACCAAACCCCAAACCGCAGCCGTTAAGAAACACTGGATTAGGTTTTTACATAAATAAGAAACTAAGGCCTTTGAGATTTCTGGGTTTCTCTGCAACTGAGGCTCACATTTACTTAACTTGATTCTCCCACCTTGTCTAATGCATCTGAACTTGGGTTGACTTTTCATGATTCCCAGAGGTCCAGCAGAGGTTAACAAACATTGCTATGAACAACAAATGCAGGATTCCCAGAGGTCCAGCAGAGGTTAACAAACATTGCTATGAACAACAAATGCAGGAGAGAGAAAATGAATAGAAGATGATTGTAACTCAGCACATTTTAAATCAAATCAAAAGAGTATATTTCTCAGTGAATGGCAGGGCCATAGGGATCATTCCAGCCAAGAAGATGTCACCATCCTTCTCCTCCCAAGTGTCCTCTGAAACGAGTAAAGTCTATGTGAGTGAATATGGTAACTATTGCCCTGGAAAAAAGGGCTCATGTAATAATGTGTGCCATCTCTTTAAAAAGCACCATGGGAGTTCCTGTCATGGCTCAGTGGTTAATGAACCCGACTAGCATCCATGAGGACTTGGGTTCGATCCCTGGCCTCTCTCACTGGGTTAGGGCTCTGGCATTGCCATGAGCTGTGGTGTAGGTTGCTGTAGGTCACAGACGTGGCACAGATCCCATGTTGCTGTAGCTCCGGCGTAGGCTGGTGGCTACAGCTCCTATTCGACCCCTAGCCTGGGAACCTCCATGTGCTGCTGAAGCGGCCCTGAAAGTCAAAAAGAAAAAATAAAATAAAATATAAAAAACACCATGTATATGTTATACTTCCCCTTTTATATTTCATAATGAATTTAAAATATGTTCTTAAAGAGTTCCTTTGTGGCTCAGTGAGTTAAAGATCTGGCAGTGTTAATACAGTGGCTTGGGCTGCTGCTGTGGTGTGAGTTCTATCCCTGCCCCTACCCCCCACACCACACTGGGAAATTCTGCATGCTATAGGCATGGCCAAAAAAATAAAAATAAAATGAAATATGCTCTTGGGGTAGGGGTTAGATAGAATCTCTTCTCTGTATCCCTGCTTCTGGCAAAAGGACATTGTCATAATGGAGCTGTCAAACGAGGTGTTGTTCACCATGTAAATGGCCCATCGTGTGTGTGTGTGTGTGTGTGTGTGTGTGTGTGTGTGTGTGTGTGTATGACAGGGACCCCCTGAGCTGTGAATGGATTCTGGGCCCTGTTCCCAGGTATGGAGAGAAGTAACTTCTATATATAAAGGCAGGAAACCGTTAATGCAGTGAGCCAAATTTTTTTTCTGGTGCCCAAGCTATACTCAGTTGTACAAAATTAACCTTTAAACATAACTAGCTTGTTTTCTTTTAGATTGTTCATCTGGCTAACTTTCTTCAGGGTATTCTCTTACAATGCCTACGAAGGCTATTCCTTCTGCTTTGTTCACTTTCTAATTTTCATAGACATGGCTCGAGCAGAACTTTAACAGAGGTGCTTAGTAAGTACTTGCTGAATGTATTCACCTCAGCAATGACCTTCTTGAGGAAGTCTTCACTCTGCCACTCCTCTGCATCCCGTAGCATCCTGGGCTACTTCATTATCTACTTCACAGTGTAACTTGGCCTACCCCCTAGACTCAAAACTCTTTGTGAGCAGGAACTGAACCTCCTATATTTGTATCTCCAGTGTGCTGTGTTGTGCTGGTCTCAGCCTCTCGGTAACCAGTGTGGCTGGACCAGTCTTCGTGCTTATTGTGACTGCAAGACTCCCTTTAGCAATAACCATCAGGAAATTTTGAAAAGATAAGGAGTTGTTTCTTCATAAGACCTAGAAATCACCTAACACAGCTGGGGCCACACAGGTCGAGGGGGAAGAGTGAGGGAGAGAGAGCACGCATGGGCCTGGGTTCTCCTTTTATCCGGGTGGAATAAATGACTGCATTTTATTTTGGAATAATTTTAGATTTATAGAAAAGTTGCAAAGATAGCTCAGAGCAGGACTATAAATCGAGGAAAGGGAGAGGAAAAAAAAAGCCAAAAAGTCAGTTATTGAAATCAATCAAGATCTCTAAAACAGAAGCTCCCCTTGTGGCTCAGCGGGTTAAGAATCTGACTAGTATCCATTAAGATGCAGGTTCGATCCCTGGCCTTGCTCAGTGGGTTAAGGATCCAGCCTTGCTGCAAGCTGCTGAGTAGTTTGCAGACGCTGCTCAGATCTCTGGAGTTAAGGGGCTGTGAAGAAAAAAAAAAAGATATTGTGAACAAAGGAGCCTGCCAGTCTGTGGCTGGCAATGTGTTTATTTGAGATGGCCATTCTAGGATGCCTAGGCAATCAAAGCTTAAGCCAGGCACTTGCATTACAAAACCAGATAGATATTCAGTCAGTGCCGACACTACCCGCTAGCACAAAATAAATGGTTAAAAGTGTTTATTGAACAAATATGTACAAATGAATACTTGATACTAGTTTAATACTACTAGCCAGAGAATCTGGTCTTCATACGTTTGTTCTTACCATCAGCATATTAGCATCCCCTAAGTGTTAAATCCATATCACTAAGTAGAGAGATCAGAAAGGCTCAGCAGGAGTTCCCGTCGTGGCTCAGTGGTTAACGAATCTAAGAACCATGAGGTTGCGGGTTCGATCCCTGGCCTTGCTCAGTGGGTTAAGGATCCGGCGTTGCCGTGAGCTGTGGTGTAGGTCGCAGATGCGGCTCGGATCCTGCGTTGCTGTGGCTGTGGCGAAGGCCCGCAGCTACAGCTCCTGTTAGACCCCTAGCCTGGGAACCTCCATAGGCCACGGGTGCGGCTCTAGATAAAGGCCAAAAAAGACAAAAGAAAAGAAAGGCTCAGCAAAGGCTTAGAAATTCTGGTTACTCAAAGGGAAAGAAACCACAGCCCACTGTGGGAATGATACCTGTTCATTACAAGTTATAACAGCTTTGGGCAATGGTACCAGAAACGTCTTCAGTTTCATAATATTTTCTGGCAGATGTTTTTAGGCTCCCAGAGATAAAGAAGAAAGAACATATTTAAGAAATTTGGGGATTTCCATTATGACAATGAGAGTGAGAATTTCTTGAAAATTTAAAATAAGAGGTCAGTCTTGTTTCCTTCCCCTTATGAATAGTTTCTAAATTAGCTTGCAGATATAGGAACTCATATGATCTGACTTTCTCAGTTTAGCTAATCTTAAATCTCTAGTTACTTCAAGAGCGCTACATAGGATTTTCTTAGGAGGTGAAGTTCATGGTTTTGTTATCGTTATCTATGGAAAATTGAAGTTTGATGCTCATATTTACCATGAGCTCATGAATGTATTTCTGTACATATTAAAGATGTTATAGGTGTTCCCATCATGGCTCAGTGGTTAACGAATCCGACTAAGAACCATGAGGTTGCGGGTTCGATTCCTGGCCTTGCTCAGTGGGTTAAGGATCCAGCGTTGCCGTGAGCTGTGGTGTAGGTTGCAGATACGGCTCGGATCGCACGTTGCTATGGCTGTGGCGAAGGCCGGCAGCTACAGCTGCTGTTAGACCCCTAGCCTGGGAACCTCCACATGCTACAGGTGTGGCCTTAGATAAGGCAAAAAGACAAAAAAAAAGATATTATAGGAAAAGGGGGAAAAGGTTTTAGCAGCTGCATTTCTTTTGATAGTCTAACCTGAACTGGATAAGATTTGAAAATAGGATAATGACAGACTGTTTGTTGCCTCCCACTCATTTGGAAAAAAAAAAAATTTTTTTTTCTTTTTTCTGTTTTGGGTCCCACCTGTGGCATACTAAAGCTTCCAGCCCAGGGATCGAACACAAGCCACAGCAGTGACAATGCCAGATCTTAACTCACGGAGCCACCAAGGAAATTCAAAAGGAATTTTTTTCTTTTTTGTACTGCACCCATGGCATATGAAATTTCACAGGCTAGGGGTCGAATTGGAGCTTCAGCTTCTGGCCTACACCACAACCACAGCAATGCGGGATCCAAGCCATGTCTATATGATCTTCACCACACCTCATGGCAATGCCAGATCGTTAACCTACTGAGTGGGGCCAGGAATCAAACCTACATCCTCATGGATATTAATCCTTACAGCTGAGCTACAATGGGAATTCCAAAAGCCACAATGGAATCCATATGTGTATATATATATATATTGCTTTTTAGGGCCATACTGGAGACATATGGAAATTCCCAGGTCGAATTGGAGCTACAGTTGCTTACCTATACCACAGCCACAGCAACCCAGGATCTGAGCTGTGTCTGCAACCTACACCACAACTCATGGCAATGCTGGTTCCCCCACCCATTGGTTGAGGCCAGGGATAGAACCCGAATTCTCATGGATACTAGTCAGATTCATTATGCTGTGCCACAACAGGAACTCCCAAAAAGAATATTTTTGTCCTTTTTTTTTTCGTCTTTTTAGGGCCATACCTGCAGCATATGGAAGTTCCGGGACTGGGGTTGAATCAGAGCTATAGCTGCCAGCCTATGACACAACCACAGCAACGCTGGATCCAAGCCGCATCTGCGACCTACACCATGGTTCACAGCAATGCCGGATCCTTAACCTACTGAGCGGGGGCAGGGATTGAACCTGAGTCCTCATGGATACTAGTTTAGTTCATTAATTGCTAAGCCATGACAGGAACTCCAAAAGGAATGTTTTCTGTTTGTCTGTTTTTGTTTTTTTGCCTTTTTGCCTTTTCTAGGGCCACACTCGTGGCATATGGAGATTCCCAGGCTAGGGGTCTAATCGGAGCTGTAGCCGCTGGCCTACGCCAGAGGCACAGCAACGCCAGATCCAAGTCACGTCTGCGACCTACATTACAGCTCATGGCAACGCTGGATTGTTAACCGACTGAGCAAGGCTAGGGATCGAACCCGCAACCTCATGGTTCCTAGTCAGATTCATTAACCATTGAGCCACAATGGGAACTCCCAAAAGGAATGTTTTTTAAAGGAGACATTCCTTTCATAATTCTTTCACTTATTTACTAAATTAATTAATGATTAATGTTTTATTGAAGAACCAGCCACTCAGAATTGGTGGTTAATTCACTCAACAAACATTGACTGGCGTTGTTCAAGTTGTCAGACATTGCACTTTGTGATGAAGGGTATGGAAACTGAATACTCAGTGCCTGAAATTAATGTCTAAGTGCTCAAGTGAACTTGGCTTGCTTGGGGCATGAAAAGTGGTCCAAGGTGACTGGAAGACAGGAAGATAAGGCTGGGAGATCCTGGTGATGATACTGTGGAGGAGATAGGATGTAACCTGGAAGCAACCTTCAAGAAAAAAGTGAAAGTTCATGAGTAGGGTGGTGTCATTATCAGATTTATTCTCTGTGGTGAAAACTCCCAACTCCCTCAGGCCTTGGGTGGATAGACTAGAGATAGCAGTGGAGATTAAGGACAGTTGGGTCTTTTTAAAAAAGGCGAATGAGGAGTTCCTGTTGTGGCCCAATGGAATCTGAGGTTTCTCTGGAGCATTGGGACACAGGTTCAATCTCCAGCCTGGCATGGCACAGTGGGATAAAGATTCGATGTGACAGCTGCAGCATAGGTCACAACTGAGGCTCGGATCTGATCCCTGGCCCAGGAACTTCACTGGCATGGAGCAACCAAAAAAGGTGGGGAAAAAGAAATGCTAATGATCTAAACTAAGGCAGTGGATTGTGGATGGAGAAAAGGGATTTGGTGGCTGATTGAGTGGAATGAGAGAGAATTGAAGATGAAACATGGGTTTCCTGCCTGAGAGATTCAGTGCCTATTAATTCTGAATTGAGCCAAAGAATGGAATTGGGCAGGATTATGAGTTTTGTTTTAGATATAACAGTTTAATGAATAGTTTCTAGAAAACCAAGGTGAAGGCAACTGACTTGGGTGGCATCAGTGAGCAGTGGCGGTACACTATTAAAATAGGTGAGATTGGAGTTCCTGTCGTGGCTCAGCGGAAACGAATCCAACTAGGAACCATGAGGTTGTGGATTTGATCCTTGGCCTCACTCAGTGGGATAAGGATCTGGCATTGCCGTGAGCCATGGTGTAGGTCGCAGACACAGCTCGGATCCCGCACTGCTGTGGCTGTGGCATAGGCCAGTGGCTACAGATCCTATTAGACCCCTAGCCTGGGAACCTCCATATGCCCTAGAAAAGACAAAATAAAATAAATAATATAAAATAAAATAAAATAAAATAGATGAGATCACCCAGGGAGTAAATGCTGCAGCGAAATCAAGTACAAGAAGAAAAGGGATTGGATTGGGCAGATAAGCAGTAGGTGAACATCTCCATAAGAAAAATGTGGCCTAGTGGTTCAGGATCTGGTGTTGTCACTGTCGGGTTTGCTGAGGGAGGAACGCACAGGCCTAGTTGGTGAAGCAGAAGAGACTTATTAAGGCATCAGAGGGGCACGGGCTGAGCTCAAGATGGCACCAGCCCTGACTATGAGGAGGTGCTAAGCTTATAAAGGATCTGTGGTGGGAATCTGTGGCTGGAGTTCATGGAGGAAACATGTGGCAGGAAAGATGAAGAAGGAGGAGGGGAAGGCCAAGGGAGGGGTAGGTGGCTGAGTCTGGTGACAGAGGGCAGTTAATCCTTGCAGGTGGTTAATCTATACTCCACATTCCAGGAAAGGCTATAGATCTTGTGCTGGGCCATACCCATGTCTGCAGCAGGTCTCCGAGGTGAATAGCCATTTGGGGGTTGGGGGTGGGTGAGTCATCTCCATTCTCCTGGGAATCAGTCATTGCTGTGGCTCGGCTTTGATCCCCGGCCTGCATGCCACAAGTGTGGCAAAAAAAAAAAAAGGTTAGATTGCATTGGACTGAGGAGTGAAGGCTGTAGGTTTATTATTATTATTTGTTTTTTTGGAGCCTCACCTACAGCATATGGAGGTTCCTAGGCTAGTGGTGTAATCAGAGCTGTAGCCGCTGGCCTACACAACAGCAGGGCCAGCTCCGAGCTGTATCTGTCACCTACACCACAGCTTACAGCTCACAGATTGAATCTGTGTCCTCATGGATACTAGTCAGATTTGTTTCCACTGAGCCACGACAGGAACTCCCTGAAGGCCGTAGGTTTAGACTTTCAGTTCCAAGATGAGCAGTAGAGAGAAGCACAAATACAAAATGCGAAGTTGGGAGGAGTTCCCGTCATGGTGCAGTGGTTAACAAATCCGATTAGGAACCATGAGGTTCCTGGTTCGACCCCTGGCCTCTCTCAGTGGGTTAATGATCTGGCGTTGCCATGAGTTATGGTGTAGGTTGCAGACACGGCTTGGATCTGGCGTTGCTGTGGCTGTGGAGAAGGCCGGCAGCTATAGCTCTGATTCGACCACTAGCCTGGGAGCCTCCATATGCCAAGGATGCAGCCCTAAAATGCAAAAAAAAAAAAAAAAAAAGCGAAGATGTTGCCTTGAGGGGTTAGGACGAGAATTCTATCTGAGGAAGAATTTGAAGACTGATTTAACAGAGAAGGTGAGTGATGAAACAAGGTCATGGAGGAAGAAGAGGGAATGAATAGGAGCAAATGTGTGTCTCATTTCCTGGAATATATATATATATATATATATATTTTTTTTTTTTTGTCTTTTGGCCATGCCCGAGGCATGTGGAACTGTACCACAAGAGAACTCCTCCAGGAATTTTTTTGAGTTCCTCAATCTTAGTCCTGTAATTTCTGTGCCTGTGTTTAGACTGGACCTGTCATTCAGGGGTTTTACTGTTGCCCAGCGCAACTTTGTGTGTCCAACATATGATGAAGGCAAACAAACCCAAACATCAGAGTTTGGAGCAGAGAAAGTTTTACCCCAAGGCCAAGCAAGAACGGGTTGCTCATGCTCAAAAAACCCCAACTCCTGGACAGTTTTGGGGAAGAAGTTTTTTTTTTTTAATTTGTTTAAATTACTTAATGAATTTTATTACATTTATAGGTGTACAAAAATCATCACAACCAAATTTTATAACATTTCCATCACAAACCCTCAGTGCACCCCCCCCACCCCCCAACTTGTCTCATTTGTCCAGGAGTCAGTATCTGTTCTGCCAAGAAGTTCGTTGTGTCCTTTTTTTAGATTCCACATGTAAATCGCAGCATTTGATGTTGGTGTCTCATTGCCTGATTGGTTTCACTTCGTGCGATAATTTCTAGGTCCATCCATCTTGCTATAAATGCTGTTATTTCGTTTCTTTTAATGGCTGAGTAATATTCAGGGAAGAAGTTTTTATAGGCAAAATCTGAAGTGAGAGCTGCACGATGTGTGACTTACTTCTGATTGGTTGGTGGTGAGTTCACAGGATGGTGCTCCAGGAAACCTGAGCTCAGCCTGAAGTTACCATCCTCTACGGGGTCCAGCCTTAGTTCCCGCAGATAACTAAGAACCTGCAGAGATGTTGTTATGTATATTCCTTCCGGAGGAACCTGGGCCCTGCCCCAAGGCTGCACTATTGTTTCTTTTTTTTAATTTTATTTATTTATCTAGTCTTTTTTAGGGCTGCACCCACAGCTTATGGAGTTTCCCAGGCTAGGGTTCTAGTTGGAGTTACAGCTGCTGACGTACGCCACAACAATGCAGGATCCAGGCCATGTCTGTGACCGACGCCACAGCTCATGGCAACGCCAGATCCTTAACCCACTGAGAGAGGCCAGGGATTGAACCTGCAACCTCATGGTTCCTGGTCGGATTGGTTTCCACTGTGCCACAACAAGAACTCCTAAACTGTATTGTTATAGTGTTACAGTAGTGATATAATTATTTTGTTGTAGATAATATTGTTATACTACTACTACTACTAATAATAATAATAATTATTATTATTTTCTTTTTTTTGTCTTTTCTAGGGCCTCAACCGAGGCATATGGAGGTTCTCAGGCTAGGGGTCCAATCAGAGCTGTAGCCGCCAGCCTACGCCATAGCCCCAGCAACAAGGGATCGGAGTCGCGTCTGCAACCTACACCACAGTTCGTGGCAACACCGGATCCTTAACCCACTGAGCGAGGCCAGGGATCGAACCCGCAGCCTCATCGTTCCTGGTCAGATTCGTTAACCACTGAGCCACAATGGGAACTCCACTACTAATTGTTATTATCTTTATGATAGTCATTAGTGAAAAAAGATAGGTTAGTTGGGTCCTCAGAGAAAGAGATCCAGGGGAGTTACTGTTGTGACTCAGCAGTGGCCACTCCCCCACAGCCACAATGACCTTCTGAAATCCAAGTCTGTCCATGTTGCCATCATTTTGCCTATCACTTTGTCTCTCCCTGAATTCCTTCTGTGCTGAGGCACAAAGAACCTGAGACTCAGTAAGTCCAGACACCGGGTGAATGATTCTAATTTAAAATCCATGGGTTCGGTCCCCGGCTGCTGCGGGATTAGAGGCCGAAGAGAAAGGACTGCAAGGCGGCTGGCTGTGGCCAGAGAGCACAAGATGATCCAGCAATGGAAGAGAAAATACTGCAAACTGACTGGTTGCTCGTGAACACAATGGTTTATTTTTGTGACAGGCATCTGTGGGATCTGTAATAGAAATGATGGCTGGCTGTGGTGAAATTGATCACTCAATAAACATGCTTCCAACCAACAGGAAAGCAAATGAGTCCTGTTCTAATACTGCACCTTCTCTAACTGTCCCTGAATGTGCCATTTGTCTGCAAACATGTGTTCACCCAGTCAGTCTGCCCTGTAAACATGTCTTCTGCTATCTGTGTGTGAAGGGAGCTTCATGGATTGGAAAACGATGTGCCCTTTGTCGACAAGAAATTCCTGAGGACTTCCTTGATAAGCCAACCTTATTGTCACCAGAAGAACTCAAAGCAGCAAGCAGAGGAAATGGTGAATATGCATGGTATTATGAAGGAAGAAATGGGTGGTGGCAGTATGATGAGCGTACTAGTAGAGAGCTGGAAGATGCTTTTTCCAAAGGTAAAAAGAGCACTGAAATGTTAATTGCCGGGTTTCTGTATGTTGCTGATCTTGAAAATATGGTTCAATATAGGAGAAATGAACATGGACGTCACAGGAAGATTAAGCGGGACATAATAGATATACCAAAGAAGGGAGTCGCCGGACTTAGGCTGGACTGTGATGCTAGTACTGTAAACCTAGCAAGAGAGAGCTCTGCTGATGGAGCAGACAGCGTATCAGCACAGAGTGGAGCTTCTGTTCAGCCTCTAGTGTCATCTTCTGTCGGGCCCCTGACGTCAGTAGATGGTCAGTTAACAAGCCCTGCAACACCATCCCCTGATGCAAGCACTTCTTTAGAAGACTCTTTTGCTCATTTACAACTGGGTGGAGACAGCACAGCTGAAAGAAGTCATAGGGGGGAAGGAGAAGATCACGAATCACCATCTTCAGGCAGGGTACCAGCACCAGACACTTCCATTGAAGAAACAGAATCAGATGCCAGTAGTGATAGTGGGGATGTATCTGCGCCTGTTGCACAACATGCCTTGACCCAACAGAGACTTTTGGTTCCTAATGCAAACCAAACAGTATCAGATCGATCTGTAGCAGGGGGTGGAACAGTGAGTGTCAGTGTCAGATCTAGAAGGCCTGATGGACAGTGCACAATAACTGAAGTTTAAATTTTAAGAGTTTTCAGATCCACGCTCAAGGTAAAAATGGTTATCTGTAAATTTCTGCCCACGTAACATTATACTCATCCCTAGTAGTGCATTTTGGGAGTTGGGATGGGAAGGGGTATGGGACGGATAGACCCATAATTAAAATGTCTAACATGTCTCTGCTGAGAAATTTATTTAATATAAGGAACTTGGGTGTTAATAGTTGAGAGCTGTTTAGTAACAACCCAGTTTTCTTGAGGTCTGCTTTATTTTATAGTTTTTTTAAATATCTTTGTTCTTTTGGCCAGCGTGTGTGTATTATCTGTGCATTAAGAGTCCTCATCTGACTCGTGCATTGTGTCATTTTTCTGCACGGACTGACATAAAACCATTACTAAAATTTGGCACTATGAGATGTCTGGTATCAGTATGAACAGGAAGCTTAATTAATGTGAGAATAGATGTGAACTTGGGATTTTTAAAATAGATGAATAACAACTATGTAATAGTAAAGTTACTGAAATGGAAAGGTAAAGAAAACAGCTTATGATTTGTTTCAGAATCTCGTCTGTAACACACTTCATTGCGTTCCCATAGGCTTTCCTGTCTAGTCCTTGTAGTTTGAGGTTTCTTTTGATCCACATTTTCCTTTTTGATTACAGACTTTATAATTTAATAAATACTAGAGTTTATCAAAAAAAATAATAATAAAAGCCATGGGTTCAAGTCCCAATCTGAGTTCTGCTTAGGTTCAAGTCGGTTTCAGTCTCAGGATTAGTTCTGATGATACTTCTTTGGAATGAAGAATGTTTCATCAGCATCTTCCATTTGTTGGGGTTTCAGTTCTGTGGAAGAACTCAAAGATATTGCTATGAACATTCCTTGAGGAGGAACAAAGACCTGCCCCAAGGCTGCACTATTGTTTTTTTTTTGTTTTCATTTCTTTTGTTTTTCCTTTTTTTTTTTCCCTTTTTAGGGCTGCACCCACGCATATGGAAGTTCCCAGGGGTCAAACTGGAGCTGCAGCTGCTGGCCTATACCCAGCCACAGGAATGTGGGATCCCCAACCCACTGGGCAAGGCCAGGAATCGAACCCATATCCTCATGGATACTAGTCAGATTCGTTTCCGCTACACCACAAGGGGAACTCCTGCACTATTGTTTCTTGACTGCTCTTTCCTGGTCTCTGCATCGTCCCACTTTTCTGGTTAGCAACTGTTTGAACCTGCCCTGTGGAACTCAGGGAAGGTTATGGAGGCTGAATGAGGCCTATCTCCTAAAAAGCAATGGGGAAACACAGGCTTTGTGCCCAGGAGCCCCATCTTTAGCTGTGGTATAGGCCACAAATGAGGCTCAGATCTGGCATTGCTGTAGCTATGGCGTAGGCTGGCAGCTGCAGCTCCAATTCAACCCCTAGCCTGGGAACTTTCATATGTGAGTGCAGCCCTAAAAAGACCAAAAAGAAAAAAAAATCCAGAAATGGCTTTCCTGGCATTAGGGAAGCCATTTTGGCCTAAGCCATTTTGTAATCTAAGTCTGGCCACAGTGCTTGTCCTTGAACAAGTCTTAGTAATCAGTGATCTTAGAGAACATAGAATGCAGGAACAGAGAAAAGGCAGTCAAACAGCAATTCAGACTCAGCAATTCAAAGCAGAGTCCTCCTCAAGTGTTATACATAATATCTTTTTTAAAATGGTTTTGCCCAGGAGTTCCCGTTGTGGCTCAGTGGTTAACGAATCCAACTAAGAACTGTGAGGTTGCAGGTTCAATCCCTGGCCTTGCTCAGTGGGTTAAGGATCCGGCATTGCCGTGAGCTGTGGTGTAGGTTGCGGATGCGGCTTGGATCCCGTGTTGCTGTGGCTGTGGCGAAGGCTGGCAGCTACAGCTCCTGTTAGACCCCTAGCCTGGGAACCTCCATATGCCACGGGTGTGGCCCTAGATAAGGCAAAAATAAATAAATAAATAAATAAATAAATAAATAAATAAATAAATAAATAAATAAAATGGTTTTGCCCAAGGCATGTGGAAGTTCCCTGGCCAGGGATTGAACCCATGCCACAGCAGTGACCCAACCTGCTACTGTGACAAGGCTGGATCCTTACTACTGCACCTATAATAACATATCTCTGAGTTTTGTGGAAACTAAGGCCCCCACCTTAGTTTATGGAATAGGAATTAGTTTATGGAGTTATGAATTAGGAATAATGATGTTGACCTTTTTTTTTCTTTTTAGGGCCACATGTGAGGCATATGGAAGTTCCCAGGCTTGGGGTCAAATCGGAGCTACAGCTGCCAGCCTACAACACAGCCACAACAAGGTGGGATCCAAGTCTGTGACCTACACCAGAGCTCACAGCAACACCGAATTGTTAACCCACTGAGCAAGGCCAGGGATCAAACCTGCTCTCCTGCTGAGAAACATTAACATCTCTTACACACATATCCCCCCCCACACACACACACAGCCTTTTTGGATATTCCTCGGGTTCGTTAACTGCTGTGCCATAACGGGAACTCCGATGATGTTGACCTTCTTGAATTCAGTCAACTAAAGCTTGGACTCTGTCAAACTTTGCCCCCGTTCTATCCTGAATTCTCCTCTGTTCAAGCCTCTTCATGAATTTGCAAGTACCCCAGCTTAAAACTTCCCCAATTTTGCTGTTTTGGGGGACACTGCACTGGGAAAAATCCTTGGTGTTCTTACTTGCTGCAAGTAATAGCCTTCCTTCTCACAGTCTCTGGCTTGGTTGTTTGTGTCTATTGGCTCAACACCAATAGCATTCCTACTGCTGTGGAAGGAGTTTCAATCTCCATTATGGAAGCTCCATGATCCCAGGGCTGCATTTTCACCCCTTGTCAATATAACCCTAAGGCCTAACAAAGTACCTGACACATAGTAAACCCTCAATAAAAAATATTGCCTTGAATAGATGATATCTTTATAGAGCAAGCTGTAGCTCATAGACTAATGGTGAAATGTTTAGGGATGATGTGTACTGATCATGGCAACTGACCCTGAAATGCATCTGAAAAAATGGATTATTGATTCAGAGTTGGCGTAGATGTTTTGTGTGAAAAAGCGAATTGGGGAGTTTCTGCCATGGCTCAGTGGAAACGAATCTGACTAGGATCCATGAGGAGGCAGGTTTGATCCCTGACTTTGCTCAGTGCGTTAAGGATCTGGTGTTGCCGTGAGCTGTGGCTGTGGCATAGTCTGGCAGCTACAGCTCCAATTTGACCTCCAGCCTGGGAACCTCCATATGCCCTAAAAAGATTAAAAAAAAAAGGGAAAAAGCAAATACAGCAATGTCTTAGCAGTAGAATCTAGGTATTAGGTGCACGAATGTTATACTGACAACTCAAGTTTTCTGTAGGAATGAAAAAAGGCTGTGTGTGTGTATGTAAGAGATGTTATAGAGTTTCTCAGCAGGAGTGCTAGGAATGTTCCCATCAAAATGTTCTTGGGAGTTCCCGTCGTGGCGCAGTGGTTAACGAATCCGACTAGGAACCATGAGGTTGCGGGTTCGATCCCTGCCCTTGCTCAGTGGGTTAACGATCCGGCGTTGCCGTGAGCTGTGGTGTAGGTTGCAGA
>PVHT021183619.1:13032113-13057420 GCA_004024745.2 Catagonus wagneri | reverse complement strand
AAAAAAAAAAAAATGTTCTTGTCTCCTTACAGAACGAATTCAGAAAGGAAACAAGAAAATCAAAAAAGTAAAATGAAGATTAGGGAGTTCCCTTCATGGCTCAGTGATTAACGAATCCAGCTAGGATCCATGAGGATGCAGGTTCAATCCATGGCCTTGCTCAGTGGATTAAGGATCCGATGTTGCTGTGAGCTGTGGTGTAGTTCGCAGTTGCGACTTGGATCCAGCGTTGCTGTGGCTGTGGCATAGGCTCGCAGCTACAGCTCCGATTCAACCCCTAGCCTGGGAACCTCCTTAAGCCACAGATGCAGCCCTAAAAAACAGCAAAAGAAAAAGAGGGGGGGTGGGGATTGGGAGTTCCCTTGTGGCTTAACCGTAACGAGCCCAACTGCTATCCATGGAGATGCGGGATTCGACCCCCAACCAGGGAATTTGTGTATGCCTCCAGTACAAAGGTGATAAATAAATAAATAAATAAATAATGACAATTTATTTAACTGAGAAACACACCCCCAGAGGGGAGGCAGGCTGACAGATGAGCAGCTGCCCTGTGTTTCTTTTTTTTTTTTTTTCGTCTTTTTGCCTCTTCTAGGGTCGCACTTGGGGCATATGGAGGTTCCCAGGCTAGGGGTCTAATTGGAGCTGTAGCCGCCGGCCTATGCCACAGCCACAGCAACACCAGATCTGAGCTGCATCTGCGACCTGCACCACAGCTTACAGTGATGCCGAATCCTTAACCCACTGAGCAATGCCAGGGATTGAACCCGCAACCTCATGGTTCTTAGATTCGTTAACCACTGAGCCATGATGGGAACTCCTGCCCTGTGTTTCTTTGGCACACCACCTGTGAGGGGCATACAAATGAAGAGGTGGAATATTCATTGGGGAAGGGAGGTTTGGGGTCCTATTCTCTGATTTTCACCCCAGCTCCATCTTCCCAAGGGGAAGAGGGACTTCTGTCCTTCTTTAGCCTTGATTGGAAGTGTCATGACATTGGTGCATGATGGGAACTTTTTTTTAAATTATGCAATGAATTTTATTACATTTATAGTTGTACAACGCTCATCACAACCAAATTTTATAGCATTTCCATCCCAAACCCTCAGTGTATCTCCCCACCCCCCAACCTGTCTCCTTTGGAAATCGTAAGTTTTTCAGAGTTTGTGAGTCAGTGTCTGTTCTGCAAAGAAGTTCATTGTGTCCTTTTTTTTTTAGATTCCACACGTAAGTGATAGCATTTGATGTTGGTATCTCATTGTCTGACTGACTTCACTTAGCATGATAATTTCTAGGTCCATCCATGTTGCTGCAAATGCCATTAATTCTTCCCTTTTAATGGCTGAATAACATTCCATTGTGTATAAGTACCACGTCTTTATCCACTTCTCTGTTGATGGATATTTAGGTTGTTTCCATGACTTGACTATCGTATATAGCGCTGCAATGACATTGGAGTACATGTGTCTTTTCGAGTCATGGTTTTCTCTGGATAGATGCCCAGGAGTGGGATTGCTGGATCATATGGTAGTTCTATATTTAGTTTTTTGAGGAATCTCCATACTGTTTTCCATAGTGGTTGCACCAATTTACATTCCCACCAATGCTGTAATAGGGTTCCCTTTTCTCCACACCCTCCAGCATTTATTCTTTGTAGACTTTTTGATGATGGCCATTCTGGCCGGTGTAAGGTGGTATCTCATAGTGGTTTTTATTTGCATTTCTCTAATAATCAGTGATGCTGAACATCTTTTCACGTGTTTTTTGGCCATCTGTATGTCTTCTTTGGGGAACTGTCTGTTTAGATCTTCTACCCAGTTTTTGATGGGGTTGTTCGTTTTTTTGGTATTGAGCAGGTGTTTATAAATTTTGGAGATTAATCCCTTGTCATTTGCTTCATTTGTAAATATTTTCTCCCATTCTGTGGGCTGTCCTCTCGTTTTGTTTAGGGCTTCCTTTGCTGTGCAGAAACTTTTAAGTTTAATATGATAGGAACTTCTTATCTGCAAGGCTAAATTTATTGTAATGAGGACATAATGAGCAACAGGTTACATGTGGAAGCTGGAAGATCCCACCTTTTTCTACCTTTCTCTGTCTGGCTCCAGGACACTTATCAGCCAAAAATGTGTAGTTTCCTGTCATTTTAGAGATTCCTGCCTTTCTTTGTGTGCCGATGGACCTGGCTGTTTACAGGATGCATGGTTTCCTGCCACCTGGCCCCCCTTTCTCTGCACATCTCTAGCTATTTACCTGCCTGCTATAAGAGTGGCATTCAGTAGGGTACAATGTTCTATCATGTGGGACCTTCCTGGGCATTCCAGAGTTGTTAGCCTCAGAGCACTGTACCCTCAAGGACCATGGAACTCCCAGATGTCTGTGACAACTGTAAGAAATTGGTTTAGCACGGAAAGAGGGGAGAAAGAAACGAGCAGGGGATACATGCAAAAGGCGGAGATCATGATTTATTGGAGAATTTGGCTCCTGGGCGAGTTTCTGTGACTCTGGGGCATGGAGTCAGGGAAGTCGTGCCCGGGTTGGGGAGCGCGGGGCTTTTTAAGCCTTGTTGGTTCCGGGTCTGGATCCGGGTAGCGCCTTTGCCAAATTAGGCAAGGTACCACCGTGTCCCTAGGTGATTGGTCGCGGGTAGGCGGTTGGGGGCTTTCCTGGTAGGTGTGGCTTCAGTCATCTGTTGGCACGGGTGGGGCTGGCGGCCTATCTTCCCGCGCAGGCTTGTCCGTTCCTCATGGCATCTGTTTGATATGAGGGGTCTCTTTGCCATTTGGGGGGTCGCTACCCATCCCCGCCAGCCTAACAACAACCAGAAATGCCCCTACACATTTTTGAAGGCTAAGTGTTGAAAACTAGAATCCATATCAAACTAATAATAATAATTACTTCTCTGCACTTTCATATAAGAGGAGGATGGGATGGGGGGTTGGATTTTGTAATTTCAATAAAAAATTCCTCACCTTTTTTTTTAAACAATTAAATCTGCAAAAAATAATTATCTGGAAGAAGATACATCCCATTGTTAACAATGTTTTCTCCTTGGGAAAAACAAAGCAAAACAATGTTTACCCCTTGGGATTGGCAACAGAGCCTTGGAGGGAAGGAAGTCTTTAACTTTTTACCTTATACACTTTTATTGTTTTTATTTCTAGGAGCCTGAGTTGTTTTGGAACAAATACAACTTAAAGATCAATTTGTGAAAGAAAAAGTCAGATGAAACGTTTACAGCAAAAAGAAACAGAGAGCTATAGGAGATTTTGTCTTTGGCCCATTCTGAACTAAGCACATAATACTTTCATAGTAGGAAAGCGAAACTAAGATTTAGCTAAAAACCAAAAGATATTACAATTCATAGAAATAATGCACAAAAGTGAATATTTGCTAAGCTAACAGACATTTTTGGTTCTTAACATTTGAAATTATTTGCACAGGGAGTTCCCTGGTGTTCTAGGGGTTAGCAATTGGCACTTTTACCATTATGGTCCAGGTTCAATCTCTGGTCTGGGAACTGATATTCCATATTAAAGAAAAAAAGAAATTATTTGCACAGAAAGTAGTTCATTGATAAATTTCACCAAAAAGAGAATTGTCTGATTGACAGATTTTGTTCTTATAATTTTGTTACCATGATCATTGAAGCCTCAAGGTTGTGCTTACTGTAAAAAATTGGTTTAGCACGGAAAGAGGGGAGAAAGAAACGAGCAGGGGATACATGCAAAAGGCGGCGATCATGATTAATTGGAGAATTTGGCTCCCGGGCGAGGTTCTGTGACTCTCGGGCATGGAGTCAGGGAAGTCGCACCTGGGTTGGGGAGCGTGGGGCTTTTTAAGCCTTGTTGGTTCCGGGTCTGGATCCGGGTAGCGCCTTTGCCAAATTAGGCAAGGGACCACCGTGTCTCTAGGTGATTGGTCGGGGATAGGCGTTTAGGGGCTTTCCTGGTAGGTGTGGCTTCAGTCATCTGTTGGCACGGGTGGGGCTGGCGGCCTATCTTCGCACGCAGGCTTGTCCGTTCCTCATGGCATCCGTTTGATATGAGGGGTCTCTTTGCCATTTGGAGGGCCGCTACCTGTCCCCGCCGGCCTAACACTTGCTGGAACTTGACAGTCTTTGGAATTTATCATTGTGGGTGTTGTCACTTAGTGGTGAAATCAAAACTGAGCAGGGCTTTGGAGGCCCTTCCCAGGTACAAATCTCTCCATGTCTCCCACTTGTTTGTATAAAAAGATTTAGACTTCTAGGCTTTCTCTGAGTTCCAAAGAGCAGACTCAGTTAATGAGTGACAAAATGCAGAAGCAAAGGAAAAGCAGTCTAGCAAGGAAAGTACTATTGTGGCTCAGCGGAAAGCAATCTGATTAGCATCCATGAGGATTCAGGTCTGATCCCTGGCCTCGCTCAGTGGGTTGAGGATCCAGCATTGCAGTGAGCTGTGGTGTAGTTTGCAGCTGGCTCAGACCTGACCTTGCTGTGGTTGTGGTGGAGGCCTGTGGCTACAGCTCTGATTAGACCCCTAGCCTGGGAACCTCCATATGCTGCAGGTGCAGCGCTAAAAAGACCAAAAAAGAGAAAAGTACCAATAGCTTGAACAAGAGTCACACAACCCCTAGTTCCTCCTGGAAGGAAATACACAAAAATATGATGCGTATCCTTGAGTTGTTTTATAAAAATCAGGACTCTCCTGGATAGAAATTGTTAACCAGCCTTATTGGAACCAGAAGGTTGAGGATTAAGATTCATGAAATATCACCATGTTACCTTATCACCAACCAAGGAGAAGAATATCCAGAGGATGACCTCACATACTATGCACACACTACAACACTTACCCTTAATGTTGCCTTTAAAAACTGTTGCCATTAAGGAGTTCAGGTCTTTTGTGCATTAACTACCAGTTCTCCTCGTTTAGTGCCCTGCAAATAAACGCTGTACTTTCCTTCACTACAACCCAGTGTCAGTGATTGGCTTTGCTGCCTGTCAGGCGAATGAAACTGAATTTGTTGCTGAAATTCAGGTGGTACCGAATCGAAAGGCAGAGACAGAGTTTCGGGTAAAGGAGAAAAAGATAGCTTTGTTGCTTTGCCAGGCTAATGCCTTAAAAACCATGCCCCCCCTTGGAAGGGGTTAGGAGGTGGTTTTATAGTTTGGGGAGTGGAATAAGGATCAGGGCTGGAGATAAGGATCAGGTTGGAGGCAAGCCTACATTGTCTTTCAAAGCTGGTGTTTAGTGGCCCCAGGACTGAGTCTGGTGGTCCTCCTTCCAGAATGAAGAATGCTTAATCAAATAGTTCTTCCATTTGTTGGGAGTTTTAGTTCTACAGAAAGGCTCAAAGATAGTGTTATGTATATATCTTAAGGAGGAACCAGGACCCTGCCCCAAGGCTGTGCTCCTTCTCTCAGGTCTCTGCATCACCTCCCTTCCCTGATTTGCAACTGCCCTTTGGAACTCAGGGAAGGTCATGGAGGCTGAGGCTTATTCTCTAAAAACAAGAAAAAGAGGACACCCCAAGGATTGCATGCCAAGGAGCCCCATGGAGCACTAGCTAGGTTGCAAGTTCTGTTCAGTAACAAAATGTATCAAATGCTTGTTGTTAAAATCTCTAATGTGGAAGTTCCCATCATGGCTCAGTGGTTAACAAACCTGGCCTTGCTCAGTGGTAAAGCATCTGGCGTTGCCATGAGCTGTGGTGTAGGTCACAGACATGACTGGGATCCAGCATTACTGTGGCTGTGGCACAGGCTGGCAGCTGTAGCTCCGATTCGACTCCTAGCTTCCATATGACTCGGGTGCAGCCCTGAAGAGACAAAAGACAAAAAAAAAAAAAAAAAGGGAAAATCTGTAATGTGGACAAGGGTTCAGGAAAGTTTTAGGTCCATGTTTCTGAATCATTCATTTATTCATTTTAAAAATATTTGCTGAGTTCTTAGCCTAACAGAAACCTTATGGGTATGAAAAGGATTTGAAGAAATATAAGGAGCAGACCCTGCTCTAAAAAGGCTTACAAGTCTTGTTCAAAAGACAAGTACATACTTGAGAATTTCCACAAAATCATGGTGCTGTGTTGAGTACCATAAAACCATAGGATCTTAGGAGTTCCCATTGTGGCTCAGCGGTAACAAAACTAGCTAGCATCTATGAGGACATGGTTTCGATCCCTTGCTCAGTGGGTTAAGGATCCGGCATTGCTGTGAGCTGTGGTGTAGGTCAGAGATACGACTCAGATCTGGCGTTGCTGTGGTTCGGCTCCGACTCAACCCCTACCCTGGGAACTTCCATATGCCTTGGGTACAGCCTTAAAAAAGACAAACAAAACAAAACAAAGCAAAACCATAAAATCTCACATTCACGGAGGATTTTTTTTTTGTCTTTTTAGGGCCACACCCACTGCATAAGAAGGTGGCTTCAACCAACGGGAGGCACCAGTAGGAGATCAAAGGGTAGAAACAGATATTTTTTGGGCATTTCTTTCCCTGCGCCCTCACCCCCTGGCTGCATCCCTTCTGACAGTGCCTGCATTTCTAACCTACTACTGCAACTTCTGTCAGGTGGCTCTCCAACCACAGGTCTAGCTCGTACCAGATTCTGATAACACGATTACCTTGAAGATGTTATTAAACACCCCATTTCCTTCTAGACATTTCCTTAAAGATTTATAATTTGCCATGGAATAAAATGGAAAAGGAGAAGAGCAGAAGTCTAGTCCACATGGTCTGGACCAGTTAGAGAGGATAGGAAGACACAATCCAAAAAAGGAAGTTATCAAAGACACTTGAGAAGAATCAGGAAAATGTTCTGTCCTGAACATCAAAGTGAGACCACAGTTCAAGAAGGGGTTATTGAAGTCATTACCGAGTACTGCAGAAGAGTCAAGGGAAAGATAAATAAGAAAACACTTCTGGATTTGTTACGACTTATTATTTCAGCAGGCAGTTTTAATAGCAGTAATGATAGAAATCGGCTTGCCAAAGGTTAAAGAGGGGGCCCAATTTAAGAATAGGTAAAGGGTTTTTTTGCCTTTTTTTGTCATTTTAGGGCTGCACCTGTGGCATGTGGAGGTTCCCAGGCTAGGGGTCTAATTGGAGCTGTAGCCACTGGCCTACGCCACAGCCACAGCAACGCGGGATCCAAGCCACGTCTGCAACCTACACCACAGCTCTTGGCAATGCTGGATCCTTAACCCACTGAGCAAGGCCAGGGATTGAACGCACAACCTCATGGTTCCTAGTCGGATTCGTTAACCACTGTGCCACGACGGGAACTACGGATTTTTTTTAATTAAAAAATTTTTTTTAATTTATGTAAGCTTTATGGACATTAGATTAATTCAACTCTTTGATATTTATTAAATATCAAGAATATAAGAATACAATTCCACCAGAAATCATTTAACATATAAACTTATAAACGACAAACCCACAAAGCACTGAAGCAATTCTTGATATGAAATTTAGGAATAGGTAACGGGTTTGAATTGACATTTCACCAAAGAAGACATATAAATTATTAATAAGGATCTGAAAAGATGCTGACATTACTAGTCATTAAGGAAATGCAAGGAAATACAAAACAAATGAGTAATTATAATTAAAATGAGAGACCCTGCCGAGTGTTGGAGAGAATGAGAGAAAACTAGAATACTCTTGCTTTGCTCTTAAGAATGTAAAATGGTATAGCCACTTTGGAAAATGGTTTAAAGTTTCTTCCAACCCACAAGAACTAAAAACATAAGTCTACCTGAAGACATGTATGTGATTGTTCATAGCAGCATTATATATAATAGACAAACTGGAAATGATTCAAATGTCCATCAACCAGTGAATGGATAAGAAAATGTGATTGGGGAGTTCCTGTCGTGCCTCAGTGGTTAGCAAATCCGACTAGGAACTATGAGGTTGTGGGTTCGATCCCTTGCCTTGATCAGTGGGTTAAGGATCCGGCGTTGCCGTGCACTGTGGTGTAGGTCGCAGATGCGGCTCAGGTCCCATGTTGCTGTGGCATAGGCTGGCGGCTACAGCTCCGATTAGACCCCTAGCCTGGGAACCTCCATATGCCTCAGGTTCAGCTCTAGAAAAGACAAAAAAAAGAAAAGAAAATGTGATTGGAATACCACTCAGCAATGAAAAGGGATGAGGTACTAACACATGCTACAATATGGATGAACTTCAAAAACATTATACTGGAGTTCCTGTTGTGGCTCCATGGCTTAAGAATCTAGCTAGTATCCATGAGGATGTGGGATCAATCCATCCTCTGTGGGTTAAAAGATCTGGTGTTGCTGCCATAGTATAGGTCACAGATGTAGCTCAGATCTGCTGCTGTGGTGGCCTGTGTGCAGGCAGACAGCTACGGCTCTGATTCCACCCATAGCCTGGGAACTTCCATATGCCTCAGGGGCAGCCCTAAAAAGACAAAAAAAAAAAAAAAAAATTATACTAAGTGATAGAAGCCAGGCACAAAAGACTAGATATCATAGATGTTGTACGATTCCATTCTATTTTCTAAAAATGTCTAGAAAAGACAAATTTAGAAAGACAGAAAGCAGATCCGTGGTTGTAAGGGCTGGAGGTGGGAGTGGTGATTAACTGCAAACAAGTCCAAGAGAAATTTCAGAGTAATGAAAATATTCTAGGAGTTCCTGTTGTGGCACAGTGGTTAACGAATCTGATTAGGAACCATGAGGCTGCGTGTTCGATTCCTGTCCTTGTTCAGTGGGTTAAGGATCCAGCGTTGCCGAGAGCTGTGGTGTAGTTTGCAGACACGGCTCAGATCTGGCGTTGCTGTGGCTGTGGCGTAGGCCGGCGGCTACAGCTCCTATTAGACCCCTAGCCTGGGAACCTCCATATGTCATGAGTATGGCCCTAGAAAAGGCAAAAAAAAAAAAAAAAAAAAAAAGACAAAAAAAAAAGAAAAAATATTCTAAATTCTAATTCTGGATTACGATGATGGTTGAACAACACTATAAATTTGCTAAAATCATTGTTGACCTAAAATGACTCAATTTTATGGTATGTAAATTATATCCTGATGAATTTAAAAAAAAAGTTAAATAGAGAATAGTTTAGGAAATTGAGGGAAAATAATTAGGGTCATAAATGGATGTAGAAACAAAAACATGATTCCATGGTTGCTCAACAGACACTGAGACTTCCACCTATAACTACTTTTTGGGGGGGAGGGTGGGGGCGGGGAGGCATGCCCAGAGCATGTGAAAGTTCTTAGGCCAGGGATGGAATCTGAGTCCCAGCAGTGACTATGTGAAATCCTTAACTGCTAGGCTGCCAGGGAACTCCCATAACCTTTTTTTTTTTTTTTTTTGCTTTTTAGGGCCACACTCGCACCATATGAAGGTTCACAAGCTAGGAGTCTAATAGGAGCCACAGCTGCCAGCCTACACCATAGCCACAGCAATGTCAGATCCCAGCTGCGTCTGCGACCTATACCACAGCCCACCGAGCAAGGCCAGGGATTGAACCCACAACCTCATGGTTCCTAGTTGGATTCGTTTCTGCTGCGCCATGATGGGAACTCCTCCCATAACGTTTTATTTAATATTATTTGAGAGAAATTTGTCTTCATATAAAAGAATGTTTCCAGCTTATCTAGAACTTTTCAAAATTTATTAGCAGTGAATCTGCACATTATGAAGTGAAAATAAAGCCAAGAAGAATACTTTACCCATGGAATCTAGATTAATATGAAGTGGGATAGGAAACATACGCAAAACTAGTCCTGCCTCAAGAGTTCCCATGGTGGCTCAGCGGATTAAGAACCCAATGTAATCTCTGTGAGGATGTGGGTTCAATCCCTGGCCTTGCTCAGTGGGTTAAGGATCCAGCATCGCCACAAGTTGCGGTATAGGTTGCAGATGTGGTTCAGATCTGGTGTTGCTGTGGCTGTGGATTTGACCCCTAGCCTGGGAACTTCCATCTGCTGCAGGTCCTAAAATGAAAAACAAGGGAACAAACAAAACTAGTTCTACCTCATCTCAGTTGTGAAACTGAGCAGAACCTTGTGGGGTTCTTGTCCCCCGTTTCTTGTTTTTAGGGCATAAGCGTAAGCCTCCATGACCTTCCCTGAGTTCCAAAGGGTAGGTTCAAACCGTTGTTAATCAGGGAAGGGAGGGGATGCAGAGACAAGGGAGGAGCAATAGTGCAGCCTTGGGGGTTGGGTCCTGGGCCCTCTTCCAGGTATATATATCTTTGAGCTCTTCTGCAGAACTAAAACCCCCAACAAATGAAAACCTGAGAGAAGGACTATCAGAACCAGTCCTGGGGCCACTAAACACCAACTCTGAAGAAGAATGCAAAATCGCATCCTTATCTGTGGCCCTATTTTCCACTCCCAAACTATAAAACCATTTCTTGTTCTCTCCCAAGGGAGGGCACAGGCTTTAAGGCATTAATTAGCCTGCTGTGGCCTCCTTTGCCTGGCAAAACAATAAAGCTATATTTCTCTCTGCCCAAAACCCTGTCTCTGTGTTTCTACTTGGCACCAGAGGACAGAGGCTGGATTTAATTTTTTCTACTGTGGCATTTGCATTTTATTTATTTTTAGTTTTTATTATTTTCTCTTTTGGGCAGCCCTGTGGCATATGGAGTTCCTGGGCCATCGATCAGATCCGAGCCACAGTTGTGACCTACACACTGCAGTTGCGGCAGCCCTGGAGCTGGATCTTTAACCCACTGTGCCAGGTAGGTGATTGAACCTGCATTCCAGTGCTGCAGAGATGCTGATTCCGTTGTATCACAGGGGGAATTCCAACATTTGCATTTTAGATAAATTAACTCTGGATTTGGTGCCCTTAACTATATAGTTGGCATCACATGGATTTACACTGTTTCCTTACTATTGATTACAGTGACTATAATAAATTTAAAGCATTGCTGAAGCATTGTAGCAGGTTCAGCAGTGTATCATGGTAGGCTTGATATTGATCCTGGGAAATTGTTGGAACCTGTAGTTAAATGGATGACTCTGAAAACTTAAATGGGAAAGTAATTAGGAGCCAGGGAGAGAGAGAAGAAAGGGAATATATTTTCTTTTGGAGCAAACCTGAAATTTTCACTAAGCTTGACCATGTAGTAGGCAGCAAAGGAAGCCTCCATGAATTCCAAAGTGTCAATATCATATAAAACCCATTCTTTCACTTTTGTTTGGGTTAGATTAATAATTTGTAGACTAAATAATCCACTCATTTATTTAATTTATTTTATTTTTAATTTTGTCCTTTTTTTAGGGTTCCATCTGTGGCATATGGAGGTTCTCAGGCTAGGGTCGAATCGGGCTACAGCTGCCTGCCTATGCCAGAGCCACAGCAATGCCAGATCCGAGCTGTGTCTGTGAACTATACCACAGCTCACAGCAAGTCTTGAACCTTAACCTACTGATCGAGGCCAGGGATCGAAACTGCGTCCTCATGGATGCTAGTCAGATTCATTTCTACTGAGCCATGATAGGAATTCCCACACATTGATTTAAACAGAAAGGGATTCGGTTGGTTCATCCATGAACGATTATGAGAACTGAACAAAGAGAATTTAGGTTGAAGTTGTAGGATGTGTTCCCAAAACCTCAGCTGAACTGAGCTCCAGGGGAGCTGTGGACTCTGATGAGGTTGGGAAGAGCAGAGGCAGGAAGCTACTTCTAGCACTGCTGGCTTGAGAACCACAGGCATATCTGCACCTACTCACTAGCAAAAAAACAGGTGCCCTTTCCTGGGCTTCTCACCCCATGTCACTCTCAGATTAAAACCTTCTGTGAATCATCTGCCAAGGAGAATCTAAATCACACCTAGTTTTAGGGATTTACCAGCTATGAGTTGCTTCTTCTCAGCTTCAAAGTCACCCCTCACCCACTCAGAACCAGGCTCTGTGATAATGGCCTTGAACTCTTACGTGTTTGTCCTTTGCAGTGAGTCTAACACTAAGCTTTGCCAGTAGAGGGCGCTGAAGGGATATTGCAGGAGGAAGGGGGCACTTCCTAATTCCAGTGTGTGGTTTTTGCTTTTTTTCCCACATGCTCACTCACGGTAGGTAGGTTAATGTACCAGTGTGTGAGGACATCAGTGATGCTCTGTCCCATGCACATCCAGAGAGTCCAGTGTCTGTCTTACCCTAGGTCTGGAACCACTCTGCCGTGGTTCCCTGAGATGGACCCTGTCTACCTGAGTGGAGCCCCAACTCCCACTGTGCACCAGCATTCCATGCCAACTTTCATGGGATGCAGTAACATTAGTACTTAGAGGGACGCTTAAAGTTTTGGGACATTTATGAAAAACAATGAACACTGAAAAAATTGAGCTAAGTATCAAATTTGAGAAACTAGTTCAAGAGCAACAGAGTAAATTCATAGAATAAGAACACAGGAAATCACAAAGATAAAGTCACAAATTAATAACATATAAAACCACAGAAAGGAGTTCCCAGGTGATACAGCCGGTTAAGGATCCTACGTAGTCACTGCTGTGGCACAGGTTCGATCCTTGGCCTGGGAAATTCCATGTGCTGTGGGCATGGCCAAAAAAAGACAAAAAAAAGTCAGTTCTCCAAAACTTCCATAATTCCAACCGTGAACTTGGTGCCTTTTTTTTTTTTTAAGGGCTGGACGTTCCCAGGCTAAGGGTTGAATCAGAACTGCAGCTACTGGCCTGTACCACAGCCATAGCAATGCAGGATCCGAGCCAGATCTGTGAACTTCACCACAGCTTGTGGCAATGCTAAATCCCTAACCGAGTGAGGCCAGGGATTGAACCCATATGAAGCATGGTCACACTTATGTGAAAACAATAAACCATTGTTTATATATACATGATATATTTGCACCCACACACAAAAAATGAACAGTGGGCCATGTATGTTTTGGATCTTGGAATTCTACCAGAAGCAATGAAATTTCTTAGTAATTGTGTTTTATTTGCTATTTTGCAAAAAAAATTAAAAACTATCTTTTTTAGAATAAAAAAAGAAAGGCATGAGATCACTTAAACCAGACCTGTGTATATCCAGAAAGAAGGCAAGGGACAAAATCAAAGTATGTTTCCTGACAATAAGCAAGCTTTTCAAACCTAAAGTACAAGCATTTCATAATGTGAACGTTTTATCTTTTTACCTTGAGTAAAGCAAGGACTCAGATAAATATAGACATATCTGGAGTTACTTCAATTTTGTTTAATCAGCTAAAGCTCTTTGTTTATATTCTATTTTCTTTTCTTTTCTTTTTTTTGTCTTTTTGTCTTTTTCAGGCTTGCACCTGCTGCATATGGAGGTTCCCAGGCTAGGGGTCCAATCGAACTGTGGCTGCCAGTCTACACCACAGCCACAACAACACAGGATTCAAGCCGCTTCTGAGATCTACACCACAGTTCAAGGCAACACTGGATCCTTGACCCACTGAGCAAGGCCAGGGATTGAACCCGCATCCTCATGGATGCTAGTCGGGTTTGTTAACTGCTGAGCCATGACCGGAACTCCAAGATTCTATTTTCTTATCAAGCTCTACATAAGGCCTACATGTGTAAGGTGTTCCAAGTACACCATCTCTGTAATCAACATTGATGTTTTGTAGGCCCAGGTCAAAATGGCTCTTATTTGTGTAGAATTTTTTACTTTTTTTTCTTTTCTTTTTCTTTTTTTTAAGGCCACACCTGTGGCATATGGAAGTTCCCCAGGCTAGGGTTTGAATCAGCTGCCATTGCAGACTTACAGCCATAGCAAGGCCGGGTCTGAGCCACGTCTGCAGCCTGTGGCAATGGCAGATCCTTAACCCACTGAGCAAAGCTAGAGGTTGAACCTGCATCCTCATGGACATTATGTCGGGTTCTTAACCCACTGAGCCACAATGGGAACTCTGGATTGTTTACTTTTTTTTTTTTGGATTGTTTACTTTGGATGTTCATTTTTCATCAAGACTAAGCAAAAGAAGACTCAGAGATGGATGATGTTTTAGGGCCCAACATTTAAAGCGTTCTTGGCTTCTGAGTTTCAAACTTGTTGAGAACTGTGATGTAAGGTAGAGAGATGGAAATTAAAGCATCAGCTTTATGAGTTCCCACTGTGGTCCAGTGGATAAAGAACCCAACTGCAGATAGCTGCAAAGGGGAGGGTTCCATCACCAGTCCATCAGCCGTGGCTTAAAGGATCTGGTGTTGCTACTGCTGCTGTCCATGTTTCAGTGGAGGCTTGGATTTAATCCCTGGCCTGGGAACTTCCATATGCTACAGGTGTGGCCCCAAAAATTAAAAAAAAAAATTAAAAAAGTGTTAGCTTTAGGACTGATAAAAATAATTGGAGACTGTCGTTCACCTCTTTGGACAAGTGGGCTGCCAATATTTTACCTCTGAATGAGGCAGGCTTTCTAGGCCAAGGCCAGGCTGGGACATGGGTGCTCCTGTGTTTGGCAGATAGCGGATCAAAACTCCTGTCTCTGGCAATCTCAGTTCCTTGCATGCTCACCGATCAGGTACCCTCGTCTTCTCTTAGGATGAGGGGTGGAAGAGAGACTAGGAGTGTTAATAAAATGTTGAAAGAGGAGTTCCCTTGTGGCTCAGGGGGTTCAGGATCTGGCATTGTCACTGCTGTGGTTTGGGTTTGATCCCTAGCCCTGAAATGTCTGCATGTCATAGGCACAGAACCTAAGTGCCTATGACAAAAGAAAAAAAGTGTGTCTTGAAATACTGTCATTACAAACTCCTTGAGACTTAAATCCTCTGGTTTTATTCCATTATGTGGTATTGTCCAAACGCCCACTTCTACAGAAAGGCTCTCCTGGAAATCACCTGGTGCCAAATTAGAAATAACTGACCCTTCTCACGGGTTCCTTTCCTGTATATCACATGAATTCTATCATGATAACTTTTTTGTATTTAGCTGTTTATGTGTTTATCTTACTCCCTAGACTTTTTGGGAAGAGTGGCCAGATCTAGTTCATTTTGGAATACCCAACACCAAGCACCATGCCAGGCATTGGGCACTAAATACATATTTAATTAATAAATGAATGAATGAATTTTGTTTTTGGCACATTTAGCCCAAAGTTTTCCTCTTTCATGCATATGGTTGTACAGCTCAAGGAGAAAGAAAGGCCAAAACAGCATCTCTAAATGCTGTGAAAAAACATGATTTCCCGGACTTCCGATGTGGCTCCCAACATAACTACTCAGCGTGGCATCTTCAGTGGCTGTGGCTCGACCCCTAGCCAGGGAACTTCCATATGCCTCAGGTACGGCCACTTGTTAAAACCAAAAAACTTATGATTTCCCAATTACTGTAAATGCAAGAAGGGTTTGTGAAAAAAACATTCGTGTCAACATAGCACCCTCCTCGGCAAAACCTCCTGTCTCAGTCGGCCTGCCCAACTAGATTTCAAGGTTTCCAGCCAGGCTCTGAGAGCCCGCCGCGCACGCGCACGCGCACACGGGGCGGGGGCCCGCCTGCTCTCTGCCCCTCCGTCCTCCAGGTGGCGCTGTCAGCCTCGCCGCTGCAGCCGCCGCCGCCGCCGTCTCTAGCCGGGCCAGGCCGGGGCGGCGCCGGCCGCCTTGAGGGGGCCGCGCGTCAGCTTGCGGAGGGCGTGGGCTCTCGGCTCCCGGAAGCGGCGGCCGCGGCGCGGAGCCCAGCGGGCGTCGGTCCCCGAGGCGGCAATGAGCTGCGCCCGGAGGCTGTGACCTGAGCGCGGCGGCCCGGCTCGGGCCGTGGAATGGCGGCTCGTTGAGGCGGCGACGGCGGCTCCGGCTCCTCGGGCGCGACGCGGCGTGGCGGCGGCCAGGGTGATGCTGCTCAAGCTCTTGCAGAGACAGACCTATACCTGCCTGTCCCACAGGTATGGGCTCTACGTCTGTTTCGTGGGCGTCGTTGTCACCATCGTCTCCGCCTTCCAGTTCGGAGAGGTGAGTAGCGGCGCGGGACCCTGGCCGGGGCGCCCAGAACCCGCACGACCCCGCGGCGCCCCAGCCCTGGCGCGCCTCGCTCCTGCCTCCCTATCCTCCCCGCAGCTCCGGGATCAACCCCGGAGCCTGCCCTTTACCCGGAGGCGCCGAGAACTCAGATCTCTTCCCCGGGCCTTTAGCATCTGGGGTCCAGACCTAGCTCTCCCCGTGGTTTGGGGAGACCCGCACTCTATCTGCCGATTCCCTTTCCCACCACGTGCCTTCATTTGATTTTCTCCCTCAGGCCTTGTTCTGCAAGAAGCCCCCCTCAGGGGATTCAGAGTTTTCTAAATTAAACTTAATTCTCAGTCCTTACCCCTCCTATGATTTCTTCCTCTGGTGTTATCCTTATCTTTTCGCCTTTGACAAAGGCACTCAATCTTAATCCCGTTTCTTCCCAAATGTCAAAACTTTGTCCAAGAGTTTTCTTCGCACGTGAATTTGCAGTGGGGAATGTATTGGCCCCAAATTTAAGGGACTTACACGTGAAGAGGTGTTTTTCCCCCTTTGACTGTTCCTCTGTATTTGCAACAGCTGTGTATCATCAGTTAGCTCTTAGAGGCTGTACTGGTAGAAGTGCCCACACCGACGTGAGCGATCTCTTGTCAGCACCAAATACTTTTTCTCATCTGAGGCTAGGGCCTCTTCTTGGGACCAGGGCACAGGTAAAACCTCCTGGACTCCAGCACCCGATCTCTTGGGAACCAGCACAAGCCCTGAGGTCTTGGGATATGCTAATAATTTAGATTCCAGATCCAGCCCAGCCTTTCTTAATCTGCTTTTAGTTAATGTGCAGTAGAGTATTTCGATTAGAATGTAAACCCCAGAAGGGCCAAGCAACAGGTTTGGGAGGTGGGAACACCCAGGTTTAGTAGATTTTGTGCCTTTCTGAATATGGACTTTAAACATTTTCTTGAATGAAACAACCGTTTGGTGTAGGTTGGATAATTATTTCATGAGTGACAGTCTAATCAGGGGTTCTTTGTCATAAACAAGTGTGTATGAGGCTATGAGGAGTTGAGAACTAGCAGAGTACACCTAGGTGATTTTAGAGAACACTTTTAAACTGTGTCCATAAATAACAACTGGGAGAAAGTTGTATTTTCAAGTTGTTAGATATCTAGCTCTGTATTTTATTTTTTTCTTTTTGAATGTAGGAGGTTGCAAAAGATTTTAAAAGTAACAGAATGGTTTTCAGAAACACCACAGTATTCATTGAAGTCTGTACAGGTGCTGGATTGTGAACTCCATGAGAGGGTGCTGCCTGTTTAATCACTGTTAACCCTGGCCCAGGCACTGCCAGACTAAACAGTCTAAATATTTATTCAATGAATAAATGAGTTATATGGCATGATTTCCTGGTTTGCACTTGTAGTAGTCCTTGGTATAAGGGCTGATAAAGATAAGTTTTAGAAGTAAGGGTGAGAAAGCGTCTCAGACTTATAAGTGTGGAACATGTACCTAATATTATACTACTCACTGTTCTCTTTGTTTCGTGTATTGCACCTTAATATAGTGACCATATCTATGCATAGTTAAGTGTCTTATTGCTGATAGAAGATTCTTTTGGCCCTAAGTAGTTTTTTTTTTTTTTTTTGTCTTTTTGCCTTTTATGTGGAGCTGCACCTGCGGCATATGGAGGTTCCTAGGCTAGGGGTCTAACAGGAGCTGTAGCTGCCAGCCTTCGCCACAGCCACAGCAACGCGGGATCCGAGCCGCGTCTGCAACCTTCACCACAGCTCACAGCAACGCCGGATCCTTAACCCACTGAGCAAGGCCAGGGATCGAACCCGCAACCTCATGGTTCTTAGTCGGATTCATTAACCACTGAGCCACGAAGGGAACTCCTCTAAGTAGTTTTAAGTTAACTATTTATTAACTCCTCTGCAGTGTGAAGGTGGCTCAGAGACATCAATTGTTAGAATTTTTCTTTTTATGTATTCCATGCCTGGTTATTTATTTACAATAAATAAATAAATAGAAAGAAACGAGAGGCAAAGGTTGCCAACAGGTGGCATGGGAAATGGAGACAGCTGGCTCAATACCACTAGTAAGTTGTCTGTAGTTAACTTATGCAGCACAGCTGAAAACGAGGAGCTGCAGAATTAGGCAGTTCTAGGTTTGAATGCTGATGCCAATATAAGTGATCACGAGCATAGCTACTACACAGGGCTTACCAGATGCCAGACACACTCTTAACTGCTTTATATATATTAACTCACTGATTGGTTGATTGACTGGCCACGCCTGAGACATGTGGAAGTTTACAGGTCAGGGATTCAGCTGAGCCATAGCATTGAATCCTCACATTATTACTTCTGTGACAGTACCTAATCCTTAAGTGCTAGGCCACCAGTGAACTCCTGTATTAACTCATTTAATCCTCACATCATCACTTCTGTGAGATGGGTACTAGTGTTAGCCACTCCCTGCCCTTTACCCCCATCTTATGTACTCAAACTGAGGGCGATCTGATCCCTTACCTTCAGCCCACCGTATCTTCTGGTTCTGCATTGGGGATACTGCAAAACTGACTCTATACCCATTTACAGGTGTTGAAACTGAGGCACCTGTACAAATTAATCCTGCTAGTTCATAGCAAAGCTGGGCTTCAAAACAAGAGTATTGCTCTGGAGCCGTATAGCCTTATGGCCAGCGGCATGTGGCAGTTCCTAGACCAGGGATTGAACCCACACACACTGCGTCAACCCAAGCTGCTGCAGTGACAACACCGGATCCTTCTTAACCATACCCTGCTGTGCTATATAACTCCTCCACAGCTATACTTTTGAGTGCATCTCTGTGGCTTCTCAAATAGTCTGGGCTGTCTCTTGTATGCTCTTCAAAAGGGTACTTAACATCTCTAAACTTCAGCTTCCTCATCATTAAGAAGGAAGCAAGAATACCTTCTTTATAGGGTTAATGGTGAGGTTAAATAAGCCCTGTGTGTAAAGCATCTCTCACAATTCCTGGCATGTAATAGGCTCTCACATTAAGTGGTAGAACTACTGCTGGTATTATCATTATCATCAGCTATTTTATGCCCTTCTTCTTATTTTTTAATGACTGGAACCTTGACATATGTAGGTACCCAAGCTAGCAATTGAATCTGAGCTGCAGTTGCAACTTCTGCTGAAGCTGCGGCAAGGCCAGATTCTTTAACCCACTGTGGTCAGGGAATCTAACCTGAGCCTCCACATGGACCCAAGCTGCTGCAGTCGGTTTTTTTCTTTTTTTTTTATGATTTTTATTTTTTCCATTATAGTTGGTTTACAGTGTTCTGTTAATTTTCTGCTGTACAGCAAAGTGACCCAGTCACTCATAAATGCATTCTTTTTCTCACATTATCCTCCATCATTCTCTATCACAAGTAACTAGATATAGTTCCCAGTGCTATACAGCAGCATCTCATTGCTTATCCTTTCCAAAAGCAATAGTTTGCATCTATTAACCCCAGATTTCCAGTCCATTCCACTTCCTTACAGTTGGGTTCTTAACCCACTGCACTACAGTGGGAACTCCCACTTCTTATTTTGAAACCTTTGAAATAGAATACACCCATCATGCAGTTAATATTACCAACTTGTTAATAACTTCACTAATTGTAATGGATAGAAGAAGGACTAAGAAAATTGTTGTTAGCTCTGAATTCATCACTATCTATCCCCCCCCCTCAGAATAAATGGTATTGGCTGCTGGCTTTTGACAAACCATTTGTATACTCATCCAAATTTTGAGAAAGAAAAGTGGAATTGTGGGGGGAGTATTAAAAAATGTATTCTTATTTCCTCCTAAAGTTGAGCCAGGTACTTTTCTGGAGAACCCTTGGGAACTCGGATTAAACAAAACCAGAGTTTGATCCAAACCCAAGGGGAGCGCCCTCTGGATGGAGACTAATGGTCACTGAAGTGGATTACCTTGGGGGAGGGTAGCAGGTAGATGCTTGTCTGATTTATACTAGTTGTTTTGTGTGTGTCTTGGCGCTGGGAGTCTCAGTTTCCTCATCTGCAAATGATGGTGCTTTAAGAAACTTCTGATTTTACATACTTGACCTCTTATTTTTGTATAGACTTTAAAACGTGGTTTTGAAGTACAAATCTATTATTTCAAGGCCATCATTATTTAGTACATTTTATACGTAAATCTACAATCCCTTATCTGAAAGTTCTGAATTTCCTTAGAATTAAACATCAGTAGCTTTCACAGTGAAACACGTGAATATTCACACTTAGGGAAGTAAAGACTATAAATAACTTCAGGTTAGTTTAGGTCAAGTTTTGCCATGAGATGAGGCCAGGTCAGGTTTTGCTGCCAAAAAAGATCTTCAGTGTTGAGAGTTTTTTGGATTTCAGGATTGTTAATAAAGAAATGTAGGATTCCTGTCGTGGCTCAATAGTAACGAACCCAAATAGTATCCATGAGGATGTGGGTTCAGTTCCTGGCTTCTATCAGTGGGTTGGGGATCTGGCATTACTGTGAGCTGTGGTGTAGGTGGCAGATGTGGCTTGGATCCTAAGTTGCTGTGGCTTTGGTATAGGCTGGCAGCTGCAGCTCTGATTTGATCCCTAGCCTGGGAACTTCCATATGATGTGGGTGTGGCCCTAAAAAGACCAAATATATATATATATATATATATATATATATATCTCACTTCCTTATGTACATGCGCTAAGTATGAAAACAAAGTTGTTCCCTTGTGGTTCAGTGGGTTATCTGGCATTGTCACTGCAGCAGCTTGGGTCTCTGCTGTAGCTCAGGTTCAGTCCCTGCCATGGAAACGTCCATATGCCATGGGCGCAGCCAAAAAAAAAAAAAAGCGGTTGGGGGGGCATAGATGAGAATCCAAAAATAGAAATTCCCGTCATGGTGCAGCAGAAACAAATCCGGCTAGGGACCATGAGGTTGCAGGTTTGATCCCTGGCCTTGCTCAGTGGGTTAACGATCTGGCGTCGCCATGAGCTGTGGTATAGGTTGCAGATGCAGCTGATATCTAGCATTGCTATGGCTCTGGTGTAGGCTGGCAGCTACAACTCCAATTAGACCCCTAGCCTGGGAACTGCCATATGCCACAGGTGTGGCACTAAAAAGGCCAACAAAAAAAAATCCAAAAATTAATTTCAGTGAGAAACTCAGACAAGTTCAGATATAATCTACCCATACTGGGAAGTAGCTTTTCCCTGGCCTCCCGGCTCTCTCTTGCTCACCGTCTTCTGTAGCTGTTTTGCATTTGATATTGTTCAGTGACAAAGAAGATTGAATACTGGGTAAAGTTCAAGTTATGTTTAGTTTCTTATACTGGCCCAATTTCAAGAAATACATTAGTTATGTTTAGATTTGATTAGTTCACTCATTAATTAAACATATATATTTTGAATCATCTTTAATTTCCTTTATTAATGTTTCATAGTTCTTAGCATGTAAGCCTTTCACCTTGGTGAGATTTATTCATAAGTTTTTTTTTTTTAATTCCATCTTTTCTTTTTTGCTTTTTTGGGGGGGCATGTGTAGCATATGGAAGTTTTCAGGCTAGGGTTCTAAATGGAGCTGCAGCTGCTGGCCTATGCCACAGCAATGCAGGATTTGAGCCATGACTTTGACCTAGACCCGCAGCTCAAAGCATTGCCAGATATGAAACCTAATGAGAAAGGTTGGGGGTGGAACCCGCATCCTCATGGATGCTACTCGGGTTCGTTACTGCTGAGCCACAATGTGAACTGCTTTAATTCATTCAGATTTATTTATTTATTTATTTATTTATTTGTCTTTTTGCCTTATCTAGAGCCGCACCCGCGGCATATGGAGGTTCCCAGGCTAGGGGTCTAACAGGAGCTGTAGCCGCCGGCCTTCGCCACAGCCACAGCAACACGGGATCTGAGCTGCGTCTGCAACCTGCACCATAGCTCATGGCAATGCCAGATCCTTAACCCACTGAGCAAGGCCAGGGATCGAACTCGCAACCTCGTGGTTCTTAGTCGGATTCGTTAACCACTGAGCTACGGCAGGAACTCCGAATTCATTCAGTTTTAAAAGAGATTGTTGACATTCCTTTTCTGACATTTCATTGTTAATGTCAAGAAAAGCAACTGATTTCTATGTGTTAATCTTGTATCCTGGTGCCTTGCTGAATTAAATAGATATATTTTGAGTGCGTTCTTTGCCAATGGCAACAAGTAGGTGACTTTAAAGGGACCTGGCCTGACAGCTGGGAGGCAGTCTCTGGCCTGGTTTTAGTTCTTTCGTGAACTATGACCATCTGGGAGTTCCCATCATGGCGAAGTGGTTAACGAATTCAACTAGGAACCATGAGGTTGCGGGTTCGATCCCTGGCCTTGCTCAGTGGGTTAACGATCTGGCATTGCCCTAAGCTGTGGTGTAGGTCACAGACGCGGCTCAGATCTGGTGTTGCTGTGGCTGTGGCTGTGGCCAGCAGCTGTAGCTCCGATTCAACCCCTAGCCTGGGAACCTCCATATACTGCAGGTGCTGCCCTAAAAAGCAAAAAAAAAAAAAAAAAAAAAAAAAACCCAAACTGTGACCATCTGAGATTCCCAGATAGTGTTGCTCACAGCTGCCTCCTAGGTTGGGCGCAGCCACTCTTAATCTGTTTTGCATACATTTCTTTTGGGGATGAGGAAAATGTTCACTGTTAAAAATAATATTTTAGGAGTATCTGTTGTGGGGTAGTGGAAACGAATCCGAGTAGGAGCCATGAGGTTGCGGGTTCAATCCCTGGCCTTGCTCAGTGGGTTAAGGATCCGGTGTGAGCTGTGGTGTAGGTTGGAGATGTGGCTTGGATCCAGCATTACTGTGCCTCTGGCATAGGCTGGCAGTTATATCTCCGATTCGATCCCTAGCCTGGGTACTTCCATATGCTGCAGGTGCAGCCCTAAAAAGACAAAAATAATAATAATATTTTAAAACTTCCAACTAGATTTCTAACACTTCCATTTTAGCTTCAGTATTTTGTGATTATACATTTATGGATGTTTTGAATGCGAATGAATGATCTATAATGTAATGGGGTTTGTGTTACAGAGAAAATGCCAGTGACTGCACTGAGCCTTTTTAAATGTTCTCTTTCTTTTGTGAGGTTCGGGAAAGATACACAGCCCAGCTAACTGTCAAAGCAGAGGCCTTGTCATATTCCTTGCTGTATTCTTAGCACCTCAAAAGTGCTTGGTACCCAGTAGGTACCAAATAAGTACTTGATAGATTGATGGATGATTGAATGACTGAATGAATTGGGGTGATCTTAACCTACATCCCTTTAAGCTCATTTCCAGTAACTGTAAATTTTATGTTCTGATGCAGATCAGGTGTAGTGTTTTTTTTTTTTTTTTCCCTCAGATATGATTGGTCTGGTCTTACCCTGTATGGTGGAAGGTACTATCATGTACAAAGGATTATGTACAGCTCATCCTTGGTCATCTTCGTCTAGTTGAGATGAGGCTGTTGTATAGAGATGATTAACAGCACAAGGGAGTGAGTAATTGAATGCCTGTAGGTACACAATAATGGCTTAGAAAATCAGAGGGAGGGAAGAAAGTTACGGATTGGAATATCCTAGGGGAAGTTGAGACTTTTACAGGAAGGCAGGAGCCATTTCTTTTTGAATTATTAGTGGTTTAAAATTGTTGCTGGTCTTAGCAGCACTCGGTTGCAAGTGATAGAATCCCACCTCAAACATGGCTTTAAAAAGGTAGCTTTTTGGAGTTCCTGATGTGGCAGAATGGGATCGGCAATGTCTTGGGTGCTGGGACGCAGGTTCGATCCCCAGCCTGGCGCACTGGGTTAAGGATGCAGCATTGCTGCAGCTGCGGCTTAGGCTGCAAGATCTGATCCCTGGCCTAGGAACTCACATGCTTTGGGGTGGCCAAAAATGGGGGTCAGGGGAAGGGTAGTTTTTTGACTTTTGTAATGAAAAATACAGGGTGGAATTTCTGGCAGGATTGGATCGAGGTGCTCAGATGGCCATCAGGACTCTTGTCTCCATTCTCCAGCCTGTTGGTTTCCTTCTCAGGCAGGTTCTCCTCGTATGGGAACCAGGATTTCAGGCGGTCACTCCAGTGTCTAGTCTCTCAGTTTAGTAGCCTTCTCTTCCTCATTAGTGCCAGCTAGACTCCGGGCAGCCTGCCTAGCTGCAGAGTGAATGCCCTTGTGTCCTCATTAACTACCTGGCTTTCTTGGACCTGGGGTTAGAAGTGGGACTGTCTCAACTGCACCACATGAACTGAGAGGGGTTCCCCAGAGGAAAATCAGGAGGCTGTCATAAAAAAAAAAAGAAAAGAAAGGCCAGAACAACAGTTGTCCTAGACACTGGCATAAGTCAAAACCCATTGGCCTTGGAGTTCCCATCATGGCTCAGTGGTTAACGAATCCGACTAGGAACTGTGAGGTTGCGGGTTTGATCCCTGGCCTTGCTCAGTGGGTTAAGGATCTGGCGTTGCCGTGAGCTGTGGTGTAGGTTGCAGACACTGCTCGGATCCCACATTGCTGTGGCTGTGGTGTAGGCCGGCAGCTGCAGCTCCTGTTAGACCCCTAGCCTGGGAACCTCCGTATGCTGCGGGTGCGGCCCTAGAAAAGTCGAAAAGACAAAAACAAAACAAACCCGTTGACCTTAACTGACACGTTGACATTATGACTGTGATAGCTGTTAGCCCTTTATCTTGGTCTGGAAGATGTGAAAGTAGGTTGTTTCTGTTTTTCCATTTTTATTTATTTTTTCTTTTTTCTTCTTATTTTTATTTATTTTCCATTTTTAATATTGTTGTTAAGTACTCCATCTATGAAACCTGTATTCTTGGTCAGGTTGGTAAGGAGTTTTGTTAAACACAGAGGAAATGTGCCCTCATGAATCTCTCAGTAACGATTCAGTCAGTATCTTTTTTTTTCCATTACTTAATGAATTTTATTACAATTATAGGTGTATTCAGTCAGTATCTTTAATAGCTGTATTCAATTTGACTTTCTCTTGAGGTCTAAATAATGTTGATCTTGTTAATGACATCAGGCTTCTTCTTTTAGGCTGGTTGCTTGCTTCCTTCTTAGCCCCCAGGAATCTGGTGGTGCTGCGGGCCTCTTATTTCAGTGTCTGCTGCTCTGGGGGACCACAGACCTGGTCTAAGGTGATACCCTGTCCAGGTGCTTTCTTGTGCACAGGAGCCCTGCATCCTTTGCTCTGTAAGGGAGGAAAGATATCTTTTTCTTCTGTTCTTCTCAGTTCTCTGCTATGTCCCCCATAATAAAAGAGAGATTAGCAAGAGAAAAACATGCATACTTATTTAAGTTTTACATGATCTTGGAGCCTTCATAAGGAAACCTAAGAAGCAGTTATGCGTGTGTGTGTGTGTGTGTGTGTGTGTGTGTGTGTGTGTGTGTGTGTCTTTTT
>PVHT021183619.1:12994462-13031113 GCA_004024745.2 Catagonus wagneri | reverse complement strand
GATTTTGCCTCCTAGAGCTAAATGTATAGCTTCTCAATGCAGGTACCAATTAACTGAGTTTGCCCAGAAGATGAAATGTATTTGCTGTTTCCGAGCTCAGCATTCTGAGCAAAAAGATGTCATCTTTCTAGTCTTGAAATCTCTGTGCCCCAGCAGAGCACCTAGATCATTTATTTGGTTAGTGACTTTTTTGTTTGAGCATTATGCCAGGCCCCTGGGCATAGAGCAGTGAACAAGTCCATGGGTCCCTGAAGACGAGGATCTTATATCCTGGTTGTGCATTTAGGCATTACATGCTACTTAATTACAAATGTGAGAGTTCCCGTCGTGGCGCAGTGGTTAACAAATCTGACTAGGATCCATGAGGTTGCAGGTTTGATCCCTGGCCTTGCTTAGTGGGTTAACAATTCGGTGTTGCTGTGAGCTGTGGTGTAGATTGCAGATGCAGCTCGGACCTGGCGTTGCTGTGTCTGTGGCGTAGGCCGGCAGTTGTAGCTCCTATTCGACCCCTAGCCTGGGAACCTCCATATGCCATGGGTGCAGTCCTAAAAAGCAAAAAAAAGATAATAATTACAACTGTGAAAAATACTAAAAGGGGAGAGTGTTGTGGGAGAGACCAGCAGTGAGAACCCATCATATAGATCATATAGTGGCTAGATCGGGAGAGGCTTTCTTGATGCAGGTGAGCTCAACTTTGAAGGATCAGAAATACAGAGACAGAGGACTGAGGAAGGCAAGTCTGCTCTAGGCCCTTGGTTCTCAACTGGGAGTGATGTTGCCCCTCAGAAGCATTAGGCAATGTCTGGAGACAATTTGGGTTGTCATGACTGGAGTGTGGGGTGGGATTGGTGCTATTGACGTTTAGTGGATAGAGGCCAGAGATTCTACCTCACATCCTGCAGTGCACAGGACAGCCTCCCCTCAGCAAAGATATCTAGCCCCAAAAGTTAGTAGTGTTTGGCCTTGGAAGGTCTTGATGTTGAGGTACATTTGAGATGGTGAACAAAGGCCCATATGGCTGGAGGCTGGAAAGAAGAGAAAATGTGGATCTAGGGGAGGTTGGTGCACTTGGTGATGCCCTGTTGCCAGCGCTTGGTAAATTAGATGTTGAGGATTTGAAGTTTGTCTTGAGAACAATGGGATGCCATTCAAGGTTATTGTGTACTGGGATCTAAGGATTGGAAGCCAGGCATGTTGCTGGACCTTCTGTATTGGACAGATCACCTCCACAGCAGAGTTTTTATGCCCTGAATGTCAGCAGTGCCAAAGCTGAGAAACCCTGAATCAGAGGGAACAACAGTGGCTGCAGGGCAGTTAGTCAGGACTAGGCTGGTGGAAGGGCAAATAAAGAGAAATGGACAGAGAGAAGTGGACAGATTTGAGAGCTGTAGGAGGCAAAATCATCTGACCTTTATGTTCCATTATGTGTCAGACTCTCCACTGACATCTTGGTATATAAAAGTGAGCAGGGTAGACAAGTCATTTGCCCTCCCAGACCCTAACTGTAGGTGCTCAGTGAATATTTGTTGAATGAATACTTACAGATTTTTTTTTCATTTTTTATTTTTATTTTTATTTTTGGCTGTATTCATGGCATGCAAAAGTTCCCAGGCCAGGGATCAAACTTGTGCCATAGCAGTGACCCAAGCCATAGAAGTGACAAGCCCAGATCATTAACCCACCAAGCTACCTGGGAATTCCAAGAACTCCTGTTTTTGCTCACTGATTGTGATTGAGCTTGTGAGGCAAGTGGTTTAGGTGAGATGCCTAAAGTCTGTAAGGCACCTTGTGTAGTGTCTGGTGCAAGGTGTTCAGTAAATGCTAATTAAATGCCAGATGTCCTGTCCAATCCCAGCGCTGTTCTTCGCTTGACCACACACTCTCAGAGGTGCAACAGGGGACCTATCTTCTGGGTTGGTGTCCAAGGTCACATTGAAGAGTATATTAATCTTTTCCTAGAGACAGAGCAGAATAGTTCACACTGATTTCATTTCCTGAGTGTGCTTTATGGTTGATGTGCAAGCAGAGGGAACAAGTGCCTTATTACTTTAATACAGCCTGCACTTTACAATAACATGTTATTCATATGTCTTCTCAAAGGTAACAAGCAAGTGTAGCTGTGTTAGGTTATGTATATTCAGGATGTATCTTTCAAAATTCTTATTGTCTTTAGATTGTTTCAGAGTGTGTGTTAGATTATTTCAGTCTTAATGAACCACATGTATCTTTAGCAGGTGATTACTCAGTCTCTAATTCATACGGGTGATTCATACCTATACCAAATTAAGCAGGATAAAAATGATCCTTCAGAAATGTAACAGTCACACTTGTGCAGAGAGTTGAATTCATTCTGTGATCAGACCAAAAGCTATATTGCCCATTTTAAAGTTGCTTCTTAAAATTTTTTTCTTTTTTTTGAGGTTCTGTTTTATCCCTCCTTCATTACTTGATTCCATTAACTAAATATCTGTCTCCGATTAATTCTAAATTGGATAAAGTTTCTTTACCAAGTTTCGCTAAGTTGTTCACTCCGCAGAGATTAATGGAGATATTTACTCTGAGGCCAGGTACTGTACTACTTGGAGACACAAAGATGGTTTGGTTTCTCTCTGCTGCTGAGGAACTCACTCTTCAGACGGGTCTGGACGAGCAAATAAACTTAAGATGCATTTTGAAGAGATAGACATAGGTGTCAGGCATCTAAGTGTGATCTTGAAAGAGATGGCTGAGGGAAGAAAGGGGGCCCATCCCCCCTTTTAAATAAAGGATGCCCTCGGTGTATGGGTATGAGAGGCACTTACCTAGGAGCAGAAGTAGTTCTGGAGGGCTGCAGCAGCATACTGGGGAGTGAAGCTGGAGGGGAAGGTGGTGGCCAGTTCAGGCCTTGCCTGTTGAGTGGCTGGGGAACTTGGATTCTTCCTGAAGAAAGTGGGGACCATTCAAATGGTTTTCAGTAAGTGAGTAATGAGTCAGATCTGTGTTTAGAGTAATTGCTCTGAGGCAATGTGGAAGGTGAATTGTAGGTGGAAGAGAACTGGCAGCAGGAGACTGTGGGGTGTGGTAGGGATCCAGGTGATCATCCACACTGGGTGCAGAGCTGCAGGATCAGCAGGCCTTGTGTGTCGGCAGTTTCCATATCTGCAGGTTCAGCCAACTGGGGATTGAAAATATTTGGGAATGGGAGCTCCCTTGTGGCACAGCAGGTTACGGATCTGGCATTGTCATTGCAGTGGCTTGGGTTGCTGCTGTGGCACAGGTCATGATCCCTGGCCTGGGAACTGCGACATGCCATGGGTGTGCCCTCCCCACCCCATTAGGGGGAGAATTTTAAAAAGTTCTAATAAGCAAAACTTTGCACATGTGCTGGCAACTGCTTACACAGCATTCACATTGTATAAAGTATTATAAATAATCTAGAGGTGACTTAAAGAATGCAGGAGGCTGTGCTTAGTTTATATGCACATGCTGTGCCATTTAGTGTAAGGGACTTGAGCATCTGTGGTTTTGGTATTTGTGGGTTGGGGGGTTTGTGCCCCTAAGGATATCATAGACAACTGTATTTCAAAGTCATTGAGACGCTAGCATTTAAAAATGAGTTATTACCTTAAGCCACCAGCTTCCTTTCTCCCTCCCTTTCTCTTTCTTTCTTGCTTTCTTTCTTCCTTCCATCCATCCATCCATGTACAGTATATAGCAGCTTGATGTGGGGTCTCATTTCCCAGACAGGGGACTGAACCAGTGATTCTGTGGTTACTGAATACTAACCACTGGACCCACTAGAGAACTTCCAGGCCAGCAGTTTTCCAGATGTAGTCTGGGGACCCTTTCCAGGGATCCTCGAGGTCAAAACTATTTACGTAATAATACTAAGACATTATTTACCTTTTTCTCTCATTCTCTTATGAGAGTACAGAGGAGCTTCCCAGAGGTTTAATGGGATTGTGACATTGCAGCAGACTGAATGCCGAAAATTTTTCCAGTTGTGTTCTATTAAACAAGCACTAGAGACATTTTTGAAAATTAAAAAATAAATGCTACTCTTCTCATTGAATTTTTTTTGTTTAGGAAAATATAGTTATTTTTCATAAAAATGTTTATATTGACCTGTAATGGACTTATTTCTTCTTAAATGAATACATATTTTAAAATTTCCTTTGTTTTAATATGGTACATATCAATAGACATAACCTACATAAAATAAAAATTAAACTCTTTGAATATTAAATAACGTAAAGAGGGCCCGGACTTCCTGTCGTGGCGCAGTGGAAACGAACCCGACTAGGAACCATGAGGTTGCGGGTTCGCTCCCTGGCCTTGCTTAGTGGGTTAAGGATCTGGCGTTGCCATGAGCTGTGGTGTGGGTCACAGATATAGCTTGGATCTGGCATGGCTGTGGCATAGGCCGGTGGCTACAGCTCTAATTAGACCCCTAGCCTGGGACCCTCCATATGCCACAGGTGTGGCCCTAAAAAGCCAAAAAAAAAAAAAAGTATAAAAGGGTCCTGAGACCAAAAAGTTTGAGAACCACTGTTCCAAGCATTTAAGAAGAAATATGTGATACCTCTATTATGCACATATAAATATAAGCCACCATCATCTCTCATCACTCCTTGCTCCATTATGATTCATTCTCCAGACCCCTTCTAATGATCTGTATGCAAGATCTTAAATGTACCCCTTTGACCAGGGTGTATCACGTATCCACTCTGTGTCATGTAACTATTTCTACAAACATATTCTCTAACAAACTACCCTCAAATTTGCTGACTTAAAACAGGAGCAGCAAACTATGCCTGTTTTTGTATGGCCTGCAGTCTAAAGTATGAAGTTTATTTTTTAAGTGGCTTTAAAAAACTAGAAGAAGAATAATTCATAACACATGAAAATTATATGAATTGCAAATATCAGTGTCTATAAATGAAACTTTTATTGAAACATAGCCATGTCCATCCTATGGCTGCTTTCTGACTGCAACAGCAGTAATCGAATAGTTGCTACAGAAACCATATGGCCTGAAAAGCCTAAGAGGTCTACTGTCACCCAGCCTTTCACAGAAAAAGTTTGCCAATCCCTGGCTTAAAATGGCAATTATTTCTTCTCTAGGATGTGCAGGTCCCTGAGAGTTGGCTTGTTTGGGTCTTTTGTCCTCCTGGGACCAGTGGGCCAGCCTGGACATGTTCTTCTCAGGGCAATGGTAAAGGTACAAAAAAAAAAAAAACAGGCAGATACTTGCAAACCTTCCTGAGATTTAGGCTCAGAACTGGTGCCCTCACCTTTTTGTTCCTTGAGCACATCAGATTTGTGTCCACCTTGGGACTTTTGCACTGTGTCACATCACCCTGGAGCACAGCCCCCAGACCGTCATGTGATTTGTTTCTTCTTGCCACACAGGTAACAGCTCTTAGGTGGGCCTTCCCTGTCACCCAGCCTAAAGCAGCCTCTTTCACCAGGTCATTCCTTTTTATATTCTCCCTTTTCTTTTTACAAATGGTACTTAGTATTGGTCTGAAAATGTATACATGTATATTTTAATATCTTATTTCTCTCCACCAAAACGTAAGCTCTGTGGGAGGATTTCTGTCTTACTCAGCCTTTCTGTCTTACTCAGCACTGTATCCTCAGCCCTATTAATAGAGCCCAGTACCAAGAATTTGAGTATAGAAATATTTTTTTCCTAGCATCTAAATGTAGAAAGATCACCTGAGTGATCAGTTTCTAAATTCAGTCTTAATAGAAAGTATGGTTGTAGTGTAGTTGATATTAGTTAATATACATATATATAATTATGTTAGGATTCCTAAGAGAAACAAAACCAATGGAATGCATGCATATGTGTGTTTGCACACATCTGCACACATGCATGTGCAAATAGACTTAGTATATGGATTTGGCTCAGAGGACTGTGGAGGCCAGCAAGTCTCCAAGATCTGCATTTCGCAAGGCTGGAGGCCCAGGAGAGCCAATGATGTAGTTCTGCTCTGTGTCCCAAGGCCTGAGATGCAGGAGAGCTGATGTTGTAGTTCCTGCCTGAACATTGGTAGGCCAGAGTACCAAGAAGAGCTGATGTTTCAGTTCAAGTTTGAAGGCAAGAAACACTGATATTCTGGCTCGAGGCATTCAGAACAGGATATTCTCTCTCAGCAATTTTGTTCTATTTAGACCATCAACTGATTAGACGAGGCCCATCTACTTTAGGGAGGACAAGTTGCTTTACTAGTCTACCAATTCAAATGTTTTTGATTTGTTTTTTGCTTTTTTATGGTTGCACCTGAGGCATATGGAGGCTGGGGGTTGAATCAGAGCTGCAGCTGCCAGTCTACACCACCGTCATAGCAATGCCAGATCTGAGCCTTGCCTGCGATGTACACCACAGCTCACAGCAATGCCGGACCCTTAACCCACTAAGCGAGGCCAAGAATCGAACCTGCATCCTCGTGTAACCCATGAGCCGTAATTGGAACTCAAATGTTATTTTCACCTGGAAATGCCCTGGTTAGGGAAGTTCCCCTCTGTTCCTAACTTGCTGAGAGGTTATTATTTATTTACAATTTTTTTCTTTTTTGTCTTTTTAGGACTGCATCTGTAGCACATGGAGGTTCCTAGGCTAGGGGTCCAATCAGAGCTATAGCTGCCAGCCCACACCACAGCCACAGCAACTCCAGATCCATAACGAATCTGCAACCTACATCACAGCTCACAGCAATGCTGGATCCTCAGCCCACTGAGAGAGGCCAGGGATCGAACCCACAACCTCATGGTTCCTAGTCAGATTCGTCTCCACTCTGCCACAATGGGAACTCACTTATTTATGATTTTTTATTTTTGGCTACGCCCATGGCACATGTAAGTTCCCGGGCCAGGGATCGAGCTCAGCAGTGACAATGCTGAGTCCCTAACCACTGGGCCATTAGGGAACTCCCTATCTTTTATTTTTAGATAAAAATGGGTGTTGAATTTTTTTTCATAGCAAAGTACTTTTATTTTTTTTAATTTTTTCCCATTATTTAATGAATTTTATTACAGTTATAGGTGTACAAAAATCACAACTCAATTTTACAATAGTTCCATCCCAAACCCTCAGTGCATCCCCCAACCCCCCAACATGTCTCATTTGGAAACCATAGGTTTTCCAAAGTCTGTGAGTCAGTATCTGTTCTGCAGAGAAGTTCACTATGTCCTTTTTTAGTTTCCACATGTAAGTGGTAGCAGTTGATATTGGTGTCTCATTGTCTGACTGGTTTTACTTCACATGATAATTTCTAGGTACATCCATGTTGCTGTAAATGTTATTTCATTTCTTTTAATGACTGAGTAATATTCCATTGTGTATATGTACTGGATCTTCCCTATCCATTCCTCTGTCGATGGGCATTTAGGTTGTTTCCATGACTTGGCTATTGTATACAGTGCTGCAATGAACACTGGAGTACATGTGTCTTTTTAAGTCATGGTTTCCTCTCGATAGATGCCCAGGAGTGGGATTGCTGGATCAAAGGGTAATCCTAGTTTTAGTTTTCTGAGGAATCTCCATACTGTTTTCCACAGTGGTTGCATCAATTTGCATTCCCACCCGCAGTGTATTAGGGATCCTTTTTCTCCACACCCTCTCCAGCACTTATTGTTTGTAGACTTTTTGATGATGGCCATTCTGGCTGGTATAAGGTAGTACCTCAGAGTGGTCTGATTTGTATTTCTCTAATAATTAGTTATGTTGAACATCTTTTCATCTGTTTTTTGGCCATCTGTATGTCTTCTTTGGAGAATTGTCTGTTTAGGTCTTCTGCCGAGTTTTTGATGGGGTTGTTTGTTATTTTGGTGTTGAGCTGTAGGAGGTGTTTGTAAATTTTTGAGATTAATCCCTTGTCAGTCGATTCATTGCAAATATTTTCTCCCATTCTGTGGGTTGTCTTTTCGTTTTGTTTAGGGTTTCCTTTGCTGTGCAGAAACTTTGAAGTTTAATAAAGTCCCATTTATTTATTTCCCTTTTTATTGTCCTTACTCTGACACATGGATCTGAGAAGATGTTGCTATCATTTATGTCAGAGAGTGTTTGGCCTATGTTTTCCTCTAAGAGTTTTATAGTATCTGGTCTTATATCTAGATCTTTAATCCATCTTGAGTTTATTTTTGTGCATGGTGTTAGGAAGTGTTCTAGTTTCATTTTTTTACACGTAGCTGTCGAGTTTTCCCAGCGCCACTTACTGAAGAGGCTGTCTTTTCTCCAGTGTACATTCTTGCCTCCTTTGTCAAAGATTAGTTGACTATAGATGTGTGGATTTAATTCTGGGCTTTCTATCCTGTTCCACTGATCTATATTTCTGTCTTTGTGCCAGTACCATACGGTTCTGATGACTGTAGCTTTGTAGTAGAGTGTGAAGTCAGGGAGCCTGATTCCTCCAGCTCCATTTTTCTTTTTCAGGATGTCTTTGGCTATTCTGGGTTTTTGGTGTTTCCAGACAAACTTTAAACTATTTTGTTCTAGTTCTGTGAAAAAGGTCCTTGGTGATTGGATAGGGATTGCATTGAATGTGTAGATTGCCTTGGGTAGTAATAGTCATTTTGATAACATTGACTCTTCCAGTCCAAGAGCATGATATGTCTTTCCACCTGTTTAAGTCATCCTTGATTTCTTTCATCAGCGCCTTATAATTTTCAGAGTACAGGTATTTTGTCTCTTTAGGCAGGTTTATTCCTAAGTATTTGATTCTTTTTGATGCGATGGTAAACGGGATTGCTTCCCTAATTTCTCTTTCTGATCTTTCATTGTTAGTGTATAGAAATGCAGTTGATTTCTGTGTATTAATTTTGTATCCTGCGACTTTGCAAATTCATTGATGAGCTCTAACAGTTTTCTGGTAGAGTCTTTAGGATTCTCTAGGTATAGTATCATATCATCTGCAAAACGTGATAGTTTTACTTCTTCCTTTCCAATTTGGATTCCTTTTATTTCTTTTTCTTCTCTGCTTGCTGTAGCAAGGACTTCCAGAACTATGTTGAATAGTAGTGGTGAGAGTGGACATCCCTGTCTTGTTCCTGATCTCGGTGGGAAATCTTTCAGCTTTTCACCTTTGAGAATGATGTTAGCTCTGGGTTTGTCACAGATGGCCTTGATTATGTTGGGGTACGTTCCCCCTATGCCCACTTTGTGAAGGGTTTTTCTCAGAAATGGGTGTTGGATTTTGTCAAAGGCTTTTTCAGCATCTATGGAGAGGATCATACGGTTTTTATTCTTGAGTTTGTTAACATGGTGTATCACACTGATTGATTTGTGGATATTGAAAAATCCTTGCATCCCTGGGATACACTTGATCATGATGTGTACAATCCTTTTAATGTATTGTTGGATTCGGTTGGCTAGTATATTGTTGAGAATTTTTGCATCTATGTTCATCAGTGAGATTGGCCTGTAATTTTCTTTTTTTGTGATATCTTTGTCTGGTTTTGGTATCAGGGTGATGGTTGCCTCATGGAATGAGTTTGGGAGTGTCCCTTCCTCTGCAATTTTTGGGAAGAGTTTCAGAAGGATAGGCATTAGCTCTTCTCTAAATGTTTGATAGAACTCACCTGTGAAGCCATCTGGTCCTGGACTTTTGTTTGTTGGAAGTTTTTTAATCACAGTTTCAATTTCAGAACTTTGATTGGTCTGTTCATATTTTCTGTTTCATCTTGGTTCAGTCTTGGAAGATTGTTCTTCTCTAAGAATTTGTCCGTTTCGTCTAGGTTTTTCATTTTATTGCCATATAGTTGCATATAGTAGTCCCTTATGATCCTTTGTATTTCTGTGATGTCTGTTGTTACTTCTCCTTTCCTTCTTCATTTCCAATTTTATCGATTTGTGTACTACCTCTTTTTTTCTTGATAAGTCTGGCTAAGGGTTTATCAAATTTGTTGATGTTTTCAAAGAACCAGCTTTTAGTTTCATTGATCTTTTCTATGGTTTTCTTCATTTCTATTTCATTGATTTCTGCTCTGATCTTTATGATTTCTTTTCTTCTACTAGCTTTAGGTCTTGTCTGTTCTTCCCTCTCTAGCTGATTTAGATGTAAAGTAAGGTTGTTTATTTGAGCTTTTTCTTGTTTCCTGAGCTAGGCTTGTATTGCTCTAAACTTTCCTCTTAGAAGTGCTTTTGCTGCATCCCAGTGGTTTTGGAGTGTCCTGTCTTTGTTGTCATTTGCTTCTAGGTATTTTTTAATTTCCTCTTTGATTTCCTCAGTGATCCATTGGTTATTTAGTAGCGTGTTGTTTAGTCTCCACGTATTTGTATTTCTGGCCATTTTTTTTTGTTGTTGATTTCCAGTCGTATAGCATTGTTGTCAGAGAAGATGCTTGATATGATTTCAATTTTCTTAAAGTTACTGAGGCTTGATTTGTAGCCCAGGATGTGATCAGTCTTAGAGAATGTTCCATGCGCACTTGAGAAGAATGTGTATTCTGTTGCTTTTGGATGGAATGTCCTAAAAATACCTATTTAATCCATCTGATCTAATGCTTCATTCAGGGCCTGTGTTTCCTTATTGATTTTCTGCCTGGGTGACCTGTCCATTTCTGTAAGTGGGGTGTTAAAGTCCCCCACTATGATGGTGTTATTGTTGATTTCTCCTTTTAAGTTTGTTAGCAGTTGCCTTATATATTGTGGTGATCCTATGTTGGGTGCATAGATATTTAAAATTGTTCTATCTTCTCCTTGGATTGATCCTTTGATCATTATGTAGTGCCCTTCCTTGCCTCTTAAAATGTTCTTCATTTTATTTTTTATTTAATTAATTAATTAATTAATTTATTTATTTTTATATTTTTTTTCAACTTTATTATTAACAATTTTATTTCGGTTATAGGTCTACAAAGATCATAAGTCAATTCGATAGATTTTGTGTCCCAAACCCACAGTGCATACCCCCACCCCCCCAGATTGTCTTATTTGAAAAACCAAGGTTTTCCAAAATCTGAGTCATTGTCTGTTCTTCAAAGAAGTTCATTGTGTCTCTTTAGTTTCCACATGTAAGTGGTAGCATTGGGTGTTGCTGTCTAATTGCCTGACTGGTTTCACTTCGTATGATAATTTCTAGGTTCATCCATGTTGCTATAAATGTCGTTATTCCGTTCCTTTTAATGGCTGAGTAATATTCCATTGTGTGTATGTACCAGATTTTCCCTATCCACTCCTCTGTCGATGGGCATTGAGGTTGTTTCCATGACCTGGCTTCTTCCCTCTCTAGCTGCTTTAGATGTAAAGTTACGTTGTTTATTTGAACTTTTTCTTCTTTCCTGAGGTAGGCTTGTATTGCTATATACTTTCCTCTTAGAACTGCTTTTGCTGCATCCCAGAGGTTTTGGAGTGTTGTGTCTTTGTTGTCATTTGCTTCTAGGTATTTTTTAATTTCCTCTTGGATTTGTTCAGTGATCCATTGGTTGTTTTCTTGTTTTTGTATCCATTTGGCTAGTCTGTGTCTTTTGGTTGGGGCATTCAGTCCATTAACATTTCAGGTAATTACTGATATATATGTTCTTATTGCCATTGTATTAAATGTTTGGGGTTTTTGTTGCTCTTTTTTTTTTTTACCCTGAAGTTTTGATATAGGAGTCTATGTACAAATGAGATTGTTTTAAATTGTTGGTTTCTTAATTGCACGTGCATCTCCAGTGACGTGCATTTGTGCTCTCTTCTCATGATTTCTGATTTTGGTAGCATAGTTGTGCATGGATGATTTAGTATCTTTACTGTATATATGCCGTTACTGATGAGCCTTGTCATTTGTGGTGTTTTTGTTTCTGGTTGTGGCCTTTTCGTTTGTGCCTAGAGAAGTTCCTTAAGATTTGTTGTAAAGCTGGTTTAGTGTTGCAGAAATCTCTTAGCTTTTGCTTATCTGTAAAGGTTTTGATCTCTCCTTCAAATGTGGATGTGAGCCTTGCAGGGTAAAGCAATCTTGGTTGGAAGTTTTTCCCTTTCATCACATGAAGTATATCATACCACTCCCTTCTGGCCTGCAGAGTTTCAGATGAAAAATCTGCCGATAACCTTATCGGGGTTCCCTTGTATGTCATTTGTTTCTTTTCCCTATCTGGTTTCAATATTTTCTCTTTGTCTTTAATTTTGGTCATTTTGATTAATATGTGTCTGGGGGTGTTCCTCCTTGGGTTTATTTTATATGGTACTCGTTGCGCTTCCTTGAGTTGAGTGAGTGGTTTCTTTCCCATATTAGGGAAGTTTTCGGCTGTTATCTCTTCATATATTTTTTCTGTCCCCTTCTCTCTTTCTTCTCCCTCTGGCACCCCTATAATAGGGATGTTGGTGTGTTTAACATTATCCCAGAGTTCTCTGAGACTCTGCTCATTTCCTTTCAATCTTTTATCTCTTTTCTCTTCTGCGTTGGTGATTTCCACTAATTTGTCCTCCAGTTCGCTGGTTCATTCTTCTGCCTCCTGTATTCTACTGTTGGCTGCTTCTAATGAATTTTTTATTTCAGTGATTGTATTTTGCATCTCTTCTTGTTTAATTTTTACAGCTTGCATTTCTCTGCACATTGTTTCTTGTAAATTATCCATCTTTGCCTCTAGTCTCTTTCCATTGCCTTGCATCATCTTCAGCATCAACAGTCTAAAGTCTCTTTCTGGGAGGCTGATAATCTCCTCATCACTGAGCTGTTTTTCTGGGCTTTTCTCTTTCTCCCTTATCTGACTTAGAGTTTTCTGTCTTTTCGTTTTTATAGGTTTTTGATGTGGTGACCTTTTTGTAGACAGTGGAGTTGTAGCCTCTCTTCTTTCTGATGTCTGCCTTCCCTGTGGCTAAAGTTGGTATGGAGGGGGCTTGCTGTAGGCTTCCTGATGGCAGGGACTGATGCCTGCTCAGTGGTAGGTGGGGTTGATTCCTCTCCCTGATGGGTGGGGCTTTGTCTCTGGATGAGATTAGAGGCTGGCTGTGTGCCTGAGGGTTCTTTAGGCAACCTGTTTACTGATGGGTGGGGCTGTGATCCCACCTGGATTATTGTTTGGCCTGGGGCTTCTCAGCACTGATGGGAGGGACCAGATTTTCCCAGAAATGGCCACCTCCAGAGAAATGCAGGCTGCTGAATGTTCCCAAGAGCTTCACCTCCAATGCCCTTCCCCCCCAACAAGCCACAGTCACCCCTGTTTTCCCAGGAAATCCTCCAAGAATTGCAGTCAGGTTCCACCTGGATTCTTATGGAGACTTTGCTTTGCCCTGGGACCCAGTGCACGTGAAAGTCTGTGTGTGGCCTTCAGGAATGGAGTCTCTGTTTCCCCCAGTCCTGTGGAGCTTCTGCACACAAGCCCCACTGGCCTTCAATGCCAGATGCTCCGGGGGCTCTTTCTCCCTGTGCTAGATCCCCAGGCGTGGGGATTTGACGTGGGGCTCAGAACTCTCAGTCCTTTAGGTGAGTCTCTGATATAGTTACTTTCCAATCTGTGGTCTTTCCCACCCGGGAGGTATGGGGTTGCTTATATCATGTAATCGCCCCTCCTACCTCCTGATGTGGTCTCTTCTTTGTGTTTTGGAGTAGAATATCTTTTTGAAAGTTTACAGTCCATTTGGTTGAAGGTTGCTCGGCATTTGGTTGTAATTTTGTTGTTTTTGTGAGAGAAGTTGAGCTCCAGTCCTTCTATTCCGCCATCTTAATCCAATCTCTATACATTCTTAGATATTATTTGATAACACTTTATTAAGGATTTTCACATCTCTGTCCATGTGGGAGTTATTGGTTTATATCTTTCCACATAGAATGAATTAGAAATTGTTCCCTCTGCTTCCATTTTATGGAAGAAATTGTAGAGAAGTGGTATCATTTCTTCCTTAAATATTTAGTAGAATTCACCAGTGAATCCTTTTGGGCTGATGTTTTCTGTTTTGAAAGGTTATTAGTTATTAATTTAAATTATTTAATAGGTGCTATTTGGGTTATATATTTCTCCTTGTTTGAGCTTTGGTAGGTTGTATCTTTCTAGGATTTGGTCCATTTCATCAAAGTTATCAAATCTGTGATCACAGAATTGTTCAAAATGTTGCTTTTTTTGGTCTTTTAAGGCTGCACCTAAAATGGCAAATTTTGATATTTGTTTTTTTGCTGAAGCTTTGTCCCCAATGTGATTGTCATAGGAGGTGAGGACAGTGGTAGGTGATTAGGTCATGAGAGTGGAACCCTCTTGAGTGGGATTAGCGCTTATAGACTGAACCCAGAGAGCTCCTTTGCCTTTCCCATCATGTGAGGTGATCTAGTGCGAAGATGGCCTCTTTGGGCAAGGGAGTGGGGCCTCACCAAATAGCAAACTTGGTGGTACCTTGACCTTAGTCTTCTCAGTCTCCAAAACTGTGAGAAATTTCTGTCATGTTTTGTCATTGCAGCCGCAATGGACTAAGGCAGGAAAATGAGCATGTTTAATCCAATGTGGTTATAAGGTACTTCTTGTGATGAGCAGATTTGACTTCCTGATTGGTATCTGAGGGAAAGGAAGAGGGTTAGTAGAAAAGGTAAAGCTTAGAATATCTTTATGATAATCTTGGTTCCTCTTTTAGTGCGGCTAAATGCAAAATATATTTTTCAAAAAACTGTGAAGAACTTTTTGTAATTTAATGTTATAAACTTCTGATGTGTTCGTCAATACATGGATAGCTGTCAGAATTAGAGTTCTTGCTGTTTGAGGTTGGAGAGCCCCAGCATCTTGAATTTTACAAAGTGGTGTGTCACTTTTACACTTAAAATTGAGAAAGGGATTTGGATTTTTATAGAGACAGTTTGCATCCTTGTATGTCAGGGTCTGCTGTCATTTCTCTCTACCTCTAGTCTTTAGTTTTACCTTGATTCTCTGGGAATGGACCTTAAAGCAGGAATTTTTGGAGGGAAATCGTGGAGCCATAAGCTATTTGAGGGTGTTTGCCTTGTAAAACTATTAGCCATGTTCACTGTTTCTAAAAAGTTTGATTTTGTGCCAGGCACTGTGCAAGGTTCGGGGACTAAAAACAGATCAAGTTCCTGGCTTTGAGTTGCTCATTGGGGTGCGGAGAGATATTTAAGCAGGTGAATTAATTATATTGCAGCATGTAAATGCTGTCTTTAAAAGACCCATGAGGAGTTCCCTGGTGGCTCAGTGGGTTTAGGATCTGGTGTTTTCACTGCTGTGGCTGTGGTTGCTGCTCTGACACAGTTTTGACCCCTGGTCTGGGAACTTCTTTATGATGCAGGCGTGGTCAAAAAAAAAAAAAAAAGGAGAGAACCTGTGAGCAGTTTGCATGTGAATATTGTACATTCCTGTAGAATTTGTGTATTTCATCAAAACAATCCTGTGAAGGAGTTCCTGTTATGGCTCGGTAGAAACGAATTTGACTAGTATCCATGAGAATCAGGCTTGGTCCCTGACCTCACTCAGTGAGCTGAGGATCCGGCATTGCCATGAGCTGTGGTGTAGGTCATAGATGGGGCTCGGATCTGGTGTTGCTATGCCAGATCCAGGAGCAGCTGTAGCTCCATATGCCATGTGTGTAGCCCTGAAAGACAAATAAACAAACAAAAAAAACCAAAAACCTGTGAAATAGGTGGTATTAATATCCTCATTCTACAGAAGAGAAATTGAAAAATAGAGACATGCCCTAGATTTTATTGATAAAGTGCCAGATTGAAACCTTAAACTCATGTCTTGTGATTGTAAATCTTATGATCCTTGCACTGTATACCAGTTTGCTTCTTAACAGTTATCTTCCTCCTTTCCTTAGCTGGGGAATCCCCAAAGGATTATGGGACTTGGCTCTCACTCACTATTACTCCACCACAGGCATACATTTGATCCTGTTCCGGGATCATCCAAATTGTCAACAAAAGTGTGAATGGGTTGTATAATGGAAAAAAGTTTTGTCAACTGAAAAATTTAGCATTTGTGTGCCCAAATTAGTTAAAGGACTATTAGACATTCAAAAAATACTAAGGAAAAATACACATTTATTATGTGACTTGCAGTTGTTTATAAACATGCCAGGGAAACACTCTGGGCCATTGAATTAAGGGTGATAAATATACCAGTTTCAACAGGTTGAATGACCACATTCACGAATGCGTGTTTGACAAAGCTGGCTCTGTGTAAGTAAGCATTAGAGGAGGCAGCCTAATGATGCTGAGGGAGTCTGGATGAAGGGAAGTAGGAACACGGGCAGTGGAGTTGGGTTGATTCAGATATCAGCCCCATCACACACACTGCTACTTGGCCTGGAGTTTCTCTTTGGGCTGTTGTTATACCTGCCTCACAGTGGTTCCTTGTTATGGGGATTCACTGGGGGCAGCACCTGGCACAGTGGTGCTTGGTGAGTATGTATATGCACCCTTCTCTTGTGCCATTAGCACATTAAGATGAACTTTGCCTGACATTCTGTAAAACTAACCAGCAATTGATCTTGAATCCCTTGAATGCCATGATTATTAAAATGGAATCTTAGGAGTTCCCACTGTGGCGCAGCAGAAATGAATCCAACTAGGAACCATAAGGCTGTGGATTCAATCCCTGGCCTCGCTCAGGGGGTTAAGGATCTGGTGTTGCTGTGAGCTGTGGTGTAGGTCACAGAAATGGCTCGGATCCTGTGTTGCTGTGGCTGTGGTGTAGGCCAGCAACTACAGCTCCAATTCGACCCCTAGCCTGGGAACCTCCATATGCCGTGCGTGTGGCCCTAAAAAGACAAAAAAGGCCAAAAAAAAAAAAAGGAGTCTTAAAAGATAAACGTTTTTAACTAGTAGAATAAAATATCTTTAGGTGATTTTTATACTTTATTAATGATACATTGTTTATTTGGTACTTTAGAGCTCATGCAGTTGTTGGGGTTTTTTGTTTGTTTTCTTTTTAGGGCCGTACCTACGACACATGGAAGTTCCCAAACAAGGGGTCAAATTGGAGCTGCAGCTACTGGCCTATGCCACAACCACAGCTACACCAGATCTGAGCCATGTCTGCAACCTACACCACAGCTCATGGCAGTGCCAGATCCTTAACCCACTGAGCAAGGCTAGGGATCAAACCTGCCATCTTCATGGATACTGGTGGGGTTCGTAACTCGCTAAACCACAACAAGAACTCCCCCATGTAATATTTTATTAAGCAGTATTTTAGTTTTTTGTGTCTTAAATATTTACCTACAGATTACCCTTAGTAACAGAGAAGATGGCTCAAGATGGCCACGTAGGACATTTTTTGAAGGCAAACATTGCGTCTTGTATATTTACTGTATCAATTTTCCATTTTCTCCATAAAAATTTGCATTACTACTGATAGAATTTTTTAAGTGTCTTGCCATTATGAATAAAAATGATGGCTCAGGAATTGATGCTTATTTCACCTTGACTTCCAGTATGCCTGGCATGTTCCACATACCCTTTATTTGCCCACATCATGGGACAAGCACCATCCTACGAGAGCAACACAGCAGACCAGTGAAGTAGACTTTGTACTTAGTTCATGGTTGAGGAAATTGAGACCCTCACATTTACACAAGGTTACTCAGGTTGTTGAACCGAGAGTTTCTCCCAGGAAGTGTCCCAAGTTCATTATTGTCTTATGTCACTCCTGCCATAACCAGATAACATGTACTAAGAAGAAGATGGTATGTGTGAATTGTGCTGGGCATGAGTTGATAATACCCTTGAGCAGCTCAGTTGGTCTGTCAACATGCTAATAGGGTGGAAAAGAGTCTGAAAAATGATGGGCGTGTATGTATGTCTAAGTGAATCACTTTACAGCAGAAATTATCACAACATTGTAAGTTAGCTGTACTTCAATAGAACTTTAAAAAAATGAAAAAAAAAATAAAAAGGAATTCCTGTCGTGGCTCAGTGGTTAACGAACTTGACTAGTGTCCATGAGGATGAGTTCAGTCCCTGGCCTTGCTCAGTGGGTTAAGGATCTGGCGTTGCCGTGAGCTGTGGTGTATGTAAGTCTCAGACGTGGCTCAGATCCTTCTTTGCTGTTGCTGTGGTGTAGGCTGGCAGCTACAGCTCCAATTTGACCCCTAGCCTGGGAACCACAGTATGCTGTGGGTGCGGCCCTAAAAAGACAGAAGACACACATACAAAAAAAAAAAGGAAAAGAAAAGACAAAAAAAGATGCTAACATGCAGTTAAAGGTAAACAACTATAAAAAAGCTAAATGATGCAAGGCCAGAAATGTTACAAGGCAGTGGGTAACTGATTTCCAAATAAATGATAAAAGTAGAAGTTACCAAGAGTTCTGAGAAGGACACGTTCAGATTGGGTTGAAGAATATGGAAAGGCTTTGTGTAGAAACAGAGATTTGATTTTATGGTAGTTGGTGTTTCTCTAACCTGTTCTTTGGTCTTTTGTTTACTGCTAGTAATTACTGAGAATAATATCTAATTGCAATTTAAGTCTTTTTTGGCTTCTTTGTTGTTTGGAAGGTGTTTATATTTTTACAGCTCACCCCAGAATAAATAATTTGATAATTGCATCTTCAGTTTTCTACTCTTTTCCATCCTGAGAGTTTTAAGAAAATGACCTGACACTGACCCTTAGATGAATTTTATTTGCTTTACGTGTTTCCTTTTTCATTCCTCATATAGCATGTTACTCATTCATCTGAAGAAGTCTGGAAAGATTTAGTAGCTCCTAGTCGACAGAATAAGCAGAAAAGGGAAATGATTATGACAGAAGAGAATCAGGTTCCAGTGTTGATGGGGTTAGACCAGGAACAGAAGACCCAGAAGAGACTGAAGAAGAGACGTATGTTCTCATGGAGTTGACAGAGCACAGGGAGGACACAGATGAGTCACACAGTGTCAGTCACACAGCTGGGCTTCTCCTTAAATCATTGACCTTGAGGACTGGAAAGGATTTCCCAGACAGTTGTGTCAGACTTCCTTCATTTTGCAGGTGAAGATAATAGCCCAAGGAGGCTAAATAACTTGCTCCAGGTCAGTCATAAAAGTGATAGATCTGGGAAGAAAACTCACATCCTGAGTTGTAACCCAGCATCCCTGCCACTGCCCCCAAGATCTGAGAGTGCAGAACTCCAGGCTAGAGGAATGTTGTTCCTAAGTGTGTTAGATAAGGACTCTGCTGTTGCAGAGTGGTTTGGAGATGGTGAGATTATTTTATCTGATGAAAGAAGGTGTGTTGTAAGAACACAGAGCATGTCAGCATTTCTCAGCCACTTGTGAAACGTGCTCTCTCTGACATTTTCTACCCACCATCTGGGTAGCCCTACTAGCCAAGAACAATTGAGCTTTATTTATTTATTTGTTTGTTTATTTGTTTTTTGCTTTTTAAGGCCACACCTACAGCATATGGTGGTTCCCAGGCTAGGGGTCTAATTGGGGTTGTAGCTGCTGGCCTACGCCACAGCCACAGCAATGCCAGATCCAAGCTGCGTCTGTGACCTACACCACAGCTCTTGGCAACACAGGATCCTTAACCTACTGAGTGAGGCCAGGGATCGAACCCGTAACCTCATGGTTCCTAGTTGGATTCATTTCCTTTGAGCCACAACAGGAACTCTGAGCTTTATTTTTTTGTGATTTGCTTTACAAAAAATGATTGTTTCCTTGTGGCACAACAGGTGAAGGATCCAGCATTGTCACTGCAGCAGCCTGGGTTTGCTCTCTGACATGGGAACTTTCACATGCGGGCATGGCCAAAAGAAAGAAGATATACTGGTTGTCCTTTTGGAAGCTACATAGGGATATAATGGAGAATCACTTCTTTTTGAGTTCATAAGTTGATATAGATTGATACAGTCGTACTATTGAAAATAGATACATATTCTTTTCTTTTTAAATTTTTTTTTTTTTTTTTTTTTTTTGCCTTTTAGGGCCGCCCCCGTGGCATATGGAGGTTCCCAGGCTAGGGGTCCAGCTGGAGCTACAGAGGCCGGCTGACACCGCTGCCACAGCAACATCAGATCCGAGCCGCGTCTGCAACCTACACCACAGCTCATGGCAATGCCAGATTCCTAACCCACTGAGCGAGGCCAGGGATCAAACCAACAACCTCATGGTTCCTAGGTGGATTTGTTTACACTGCACCACGACCGGAACTCCCATATTCTGAATTTAGCAAAAATAGAGGACATTTCATAGCTATGTTCCTGTCGTTGGGTTTGGTGCCTTGTAATATCAAAGGTAAGAGCTCAGGAGTTCCCATGGTGGTGCAGTGGTACCAAACCTGACTAGTCTACATGAGGACACAGGTTTGATCCCTGGCCTGGCTCAGCGGGTTAAGGATCCCTGGCCTGGCTCAGCAGGTTAAGGATCCAGCATTGGCATAAACTGTGCTGTGGGTTGCAGATGTGGCTTGGATCCAGAGTTGCTGTGGCTGTGGTGTAAGCTGGCAGCTGCAGCTCCAATTCGACCACTAGCCTGGGAACTTCCATTTGCTGAGGGTGTGGCCTTAAAAAGACCAAAAAAGAAAAAAAGTAGAGCTCATTTCTCTTCCTCTGGGAATTTGCAAGCCAGTTGGAGAGGCCAGTGGTATGCATTTAGAACCTCAAGTGTACCATGACTAAAATGGGACCCTTGAATCCCACCAGCTCTCATCCCTCTATACCTGTTCCTCCTGTGTCATTAAATGGTCCCACTCTCCATTGAGTCACTCATACTAGAAATATTGAAAACCTAAAAGTCACCCTAGATTCTCTTGTTCTTCACTCCTCCGTCCAGTCTGGTAGCAAATCCCCCTAACACTCCTTGTTCCCAAGGAGTTTCCAGCTCCTTGCTGACAGGCTCCTGTTCATCCTTTAAGACTCTGCTGACATTGTTTTTTCAGGGAAGTCTTTCCTGGAATCTTCCTAGAAGAGTCATGTGCTCCTTCAGTGCAGCTGTTGCTGGCAATAAACTTGAAGTAGTTTCAGAGTTCCTGTCGTGGCTCAGTGGTTAACGAATCCAACTAGGAACCATGAGGTTGCGGGTTCAATCCCTGGCCTTGCTCAGTGGGTTAAGGATCCGGCGTTGCCATGAGCTGTGGTGTAGGTCGCAGATGCGGCTTGGATCCCGCGTTGCCGTGGCTGTGGCGAAGGCCGGCAGCTACAGCTCCTGTTAGACCCCTAGCCTGGGAACCTCCTTATGCCGCGGGTGCGGCCCTAGATTAGGCAAAAAGACAAACAAAAAAACTTGAAGTGGTTTCTTGAAGTCAGGTAACTTAGCTTATTTCTCTTTGCAAATCTAGTACCAGGCACCTTAGATCCAACACATTTTAAACTCAGTTGTTTTTAAGTCAAGGCACTGAGTGGGAGAATTAATTTGTGATGTTTATGAAACATCCCGGTGAAGTGAGGTTGTAAAGGTAGGCAGAGGCCAGATCTTAAAAGGTCTGATGTCATAAAAGGAAATGGGCTATGGTAACTGAGCACTGAGGTCTGCCAGGCCTCTGCTGTAGCCAGGTGTTGTCGTGTGCTACCTTCTGGCTAATAAAAGTGGAGGGTCTAGGTGGAGCTTCCAAGAAGGTGGTGTGCTGGCTGGAATGAAATCTAAATGACTGGGGTCCTCATAGCCATCTTGGTGTAGCAGGGTCACAGTCTAGGGCTGTAGGGACCCTGGAAGAAGCAGAGGAAGGAAGGCATTCCAAGAAGAGGAGTAGAATGCAAAGACAGATACAAGGGGACGAGCTGGTGAAGGAGACTGAAAAGGAGCCACCAGAATAATGAAAGGAAAACCAAGGAAGTGGTTCAAGAAGGAGGAACCACTACCAAGTGAGTAAGCGACCAGGAAGATGTCATTGGATTTGACCCCAAGGAGGCCTTGGTGAGGGCAGAAGTGATATTGGAGCCGGCTGGAGGGTGAATGCGAGAGTAGGAGATGACTCTCTAAAGATACCTGCCCTTGAAAGAGACAGAGTAGAGTGACGAGCTGGAGGAGGGTGTGGAGGGATGGGGAGGCTTTCCAGAGATACCTGAATATGTTTATATGCTGACGGCAGTACTCCCATTGAGAGCAAGAGAGAAAGGAGGCAAGGTCTCAAGAAGATGAGTTGATGAAATCCAGAGCAAATGGACAGAGGTTGGATGTTTACAGAGAGGACGGACACTTCCTCTGTGGTATAAGGAGTGAAGAAGAAAATGGGGCGTGTGTGTGGGTAGGTTTATTCATTTAGGAGGCAGACATGAGACAGCTCCTATCTAAAGCTTTCCGCTTCCTCCTGAAAGACTGAGCAAAGTCATCAGCTTAAACTTCACAGGTAGTAGCGTCACCATCCCCCATATCTTGTCAGTCTCTTCTGTTTTGACTTGTGTTCTGTGCTGTAAGACATTTCCCATGTTTTGGATGGATCACATAGCTGCTTTAAGATCCTTTAGTGCCTCCATTTCCCTTGGCGTGCATGGCATGGCACCTTCAGGGCCCGGCTCCCTGTCCCAGCCCCCTCTCTCTCCAGACTGTCTGTGCTCCAGCCAAAGCTAGTGGTACAGTTGCCCTCAGACAATGCCCTTGCTGCCTCTTCACCTTTGAACATACTCTTCTAGCACTGTTCTTTTCTCCCTACCCAGGGAACTTTTTCTCCAAGACCCAATTCTCATGGGTCTTATTTTTTATTTTTTTTGTCTTTTTAGGGCCGCACCCATGGCATGGAGGTTCCCAGGCTAGGGGCCAAATTGGAGCCGAAGCTGCTGGCTTATGCCACAGCCACAGCAATGCCAGACCAAGCCATGTCTGCGACCTACACCAAGCTCATGGCAATGCCAGATCCTTAAATCACTGATCGAGGCCAGGGATTGAAACTTCATCCTCATGGATGCTAGTGAGATTTGTTTCCACTGAGCCACGACTGGAACGCCACATCCTTTTAAATCCCATTTATTCCCCACCCCATTCCACAGGCCAGAAACTATAGCTTTTATTTTTATATTATATAGTCACATGATCTTGTTTTAGATGGAACACAGTGTCTGGTATAGGGCCGGCATTGCGTTGAATAGCTGAGGTTTGATTGCTGCTGCCTCAGCTGCAGCAACGCCAGATCCTTAACCCACTGCATAGGGCCAAAACCAGGGATTGAACCAGCACCTCCACAGAGATAAGCTTGATCATTAACCCATTGTGCCACAGCAGGAACTCCCCCTTTAGCAGTTCTTAACACATTTTTTTTAAAAATCAAAGTGATATATATATATATATATATATATATATATATACTCTTGGTATTTGATGTAAAGAAAACGTTGCTTCTTTTTCTTTTCTTTTTTTTTCTAGGTGGTTCTGGAATGGAGCCGGGATCAATACCACGTTTTGTTTGATTCCTACAGAGATAATATTGCCGGGAAGTCCTTTCAGAATCGGTAAGAAGAGATCAGTTTTGGAGAGTAGCTTTTTTGCGCTTAAATGATGAGTCGTGAAATCACTCGTGCTTAAATATAACAGTCGAAGGGGTCTTTCCAAGTTGTAGGTGTGGTTTAGCTTGTTCAGGACTACTTCCATGTGAAGGAAGCCTGTAGTCCACCTCACGTTTTATGGATGAAAAATTTGATTCCCAAGGAGCAGTCCTGCCTTACAGTATATTGAATGTTTTAAGTCACATGATCTTGTTTTGTCCTTGCCCCAGATCTGTGAGGAAAAGGTAATTCCATCCCCTATAGGATGAGAAAGCCAGGCAGCTACTCTGCAGCCAGGTTGGAGCCCCAGCCAATGTTCTTCTGTTGACAGTACTGTGTGAACCAGGGCACCTGCTGTGGTATCCACCAGGACCAGACCCCCACCCGCCCCTGTGGTCCCCGCACCTTGCTGCCTCACTGCAGAGAGGAGCAGACAATCTCACAGATTGGGTCTTATTCTCTTTAAGACCAAGCTTCTTGGTGCTGCCACTCTTTTTGTTTGTTTTGTCTTTTTAGGGTAGCACCCTTGGCATATGGAGGTTCCTAGGCTAGGGGTCCAGTTGGAGCTATAGCTGCTGGCCTGCGCCACAGCCACAGCAATGCGGGATCCAAGCCGAGTCTGCCACCTACACCACAATTCACGGCAGTGCCAGATCCTTAATCCACTGAGCGAGGCCAGGGATCGAAAATGTGTCCTCATGGATGCTAGTCATATTCATTTCCTCTGAGCTACCATGGGAACTCCAAGGTGCAGCTACTCTTGAACACTGCTGTCAACGTTTCCTTTTTCTTTGGCATTTTTTTCCCCCTCTCATAAGACAGAACTCAGAGTGGAAGCAATCTTTTCCAACATCCTCCGTTCCTTCTTATAGATGAAATGAATCACAATTTTTTGTCTGTAAAACTGTTACTTATATTGTTTTAGATCATAAAGTCAATATTTGTCTGTGGTTGAAGCAGTTCAAACAATACAGTAAAATAAAAAGTAAAGCCTCTTTCTGTTCCATGCTCAATTTCCCCTCACCCAGGAGAGCAACAGTCAATGAATTTTTGTTTTGGATTCTTCTGGTGATTGTCCTTTTAACTTTAAAAAATAAATGGAGTTTTCTTTTTTATTTACTCCCTTTATGCAGTATCTTTTGGCTCCTTTACATTGTAATGTTGCACAGCTGATCAGTACAGGACAAGGACCAGAAACAGATGTGGGGTGGCTATTAGACGTAGTTAACGTCACAGAAGACCTGGATCTAAATGTCAGAGGCCATGACCGGACACTCTCCTAGAACCTGGCTGTCCATTTTCCTTGAGGATAGGCCCTCTAGTCTTCCTCTACTTTCTGTGAACCAGAAAACTTAATTAAAAGTATAAGCAGTAACTGGTATCAATGGTGCACCTTGACCACTTTCTAAGAGCCTCTAGCCTGCGTTGATAATTCCTCTGGAGCCCTTGCTTGTCTTTGCTTAGAAGCCCTTCCTTTTCCCTCTGTCCAGTTGTTATGAGTGCCTATGTGGTTTCTGTCAAATAAGTGTTTTGTTTTGTTTTAAGGGCCGCATTCGCGGCATATGGAGGTTCCCAGGTTGGGGGTCCAGTCGGAGCTACAGCTGCCAGCCTATGCCACAGCCACAGCAACGTGGGATCTGAGCCGTGTCTGCAACCTACACCACAGCTCACGGCAACGCCGGATCCTTAACCCACTGAGCAAGGCCAGGGATCGAACCCGCAACCTCATGGTTCTTAGATTCGTTAACCACTGAGCCACGAAGGGAACTCCTCAAATAAGTGTTTTTTTAAAAAAATTATACTAGGAGTTCCCATTGTAGTTCAGTGGTAACAAACCCGACTAGTATCCATGAGGACTTGGGTTTGATCCCTGGCCTTGCTCAGTGAGTTAAGGATCTGACATTGCCATAAACTGTGGTGTAGGTTGCAGATGCAGTTTGAACCCCAAGTTGCTGTAGCTGTGGCGTAGGCTGGATCCCTCCCTACCCCCAAGCCTGTCTCCTTTGTTAACCATAAGTTTTTCTAAGTCTGTGAGTCAGTTTCTATTCTGCAGATAATCTCATTGTGTCCTTTTTTCTTAGATTCCATATACAAGTGATAGCATATGACATGCGTGTCTCGCTGTCTAACCTCACGTAGCATGACAATTTCTATACCCAACTATGTCGCGGCAGATGCCATTATTTCATTCCTTTTTATGGCTGGGTAATATTCCATTTTGTATATGTACCACATCTTTATTTGTTCCTCTGTTGATAGACATTTAGGTTGCTTCCATGTCTTGGCTGTGGTCTGTAGTGCTGCAATAAACATTGGGGTACATGTGCCTTTTCGAGTCATGGTTTTCTCTGTATAGATACCCAGGAGTAGAATTGCTGGATCATGTGGTGGTTCTAGATTTAATTTTTTGAGGAATCTCCATACTGTTTTCCATAGTGGTTGCACCAAATTACATTCCCACCAACAGTGTTAAGAGGGTTCGCTTTTCTTCACACCCTCTCCAGCGTTTATTGTTTGTAGACTTTTTGGTGATGGCCATTCTGGCTGGTGTAAGGTGGTACCTCATAGTTTCGATTTGCATTTCTCTAATAATTAGTGATGTTGAACATCTTTTCATGTGTTTTTTGGCCATCTTGTATGTCTTCTTTGGAGAATTGTCTGTTTAGGTCTTCTGGCCATTTTTTGGTGATGTTGTTTGGGTTTTTTTGGTATTGAGCTGCAGCAGGTTTTTATATGTTTTGGAGATTTATCCTTTTTCAGTCTCTTTGTTTGAAAATATTTTCTCCTATTCTGTGGATTGTCTTTTTGTTTTTTTTAGAGCTTTCTTTGCTGTGCAAAAACTTTTAAGTTGAATTAGGTCCTATTTATTTATTCATTTATTTATTTTTTATTGTCATTGCTCTAGGAGGTAGATTTGAGAAGATAATTGCTGTGGTTTATGTCAGAGAATTCAGCCTATGTTTTCCTCTAAGAGTTTTATATTATGCAGTCTTATATTTATTTAGGTCTTTTTTAATCCATTTTAAGTTTATTTTTGTGGATGGTGTCAGGGTGTGTTCTTATTTCATTCTTTACATATAGCTGGCCAGTTTTCTTAGTACCACTTTTTGAAGGGACTGTCTTTTCTCCATTGTATATTCCTTTTTTTTTTTTTTTGTCTTTTTGCCTTTTTCTAGGGCCGCACCCATGGCATATGGAGGTTCCCAGGCTAGGGGTCTAATCAGAGCTGAAGCTGCTAGCCTACGCCACAGTCACAGCAACGTGGGATCCGAGCTCCCTCTGCAACCTACACCACAGCTCACGGCATTGCTGGATCCTTAACCCACTGAGCGAGGCCAGGGATTGAACCTGCAACCTCATGGTTCCTAGTAGGATTTGTTAACCACTGAGCCATGACGGGAACTCCTCCATTGTATATTCTTGCCTCCTTTGTCAAAGTTGAGTTGACCGTAGGTGTGTGGGCTTAATTCTGGGCTTTCTGTCCCATTCCACTGATCTATATTACTGTCTTTGTGCCAGTACCATACTGTTTTGGTGTCTGTAGCTTTGTAGTATAGTATGAAGTCAGGGAGCCTGATTCCTCCAGCTCCCATTTTTCTTTCTCAGGATGGCTTTGGCTATTCTGGGTCTTTTGTGCTTCCAAACAAATGTTAAAATATTTTGTTCTAGTTCTGTTAAAAGTGTCCTTGGTAATTTGATAGGGATTGCACTCAATCTGTAGATTGCCTTGGGTAGTATAGTCATTTTGACAATACTGATTCTTCCAATCAAAGAGCATGTTATATCTTTCCATCTGATTGTGTCTTCTTTGATTTCTTTCATCATCATCTTATAGTTTTTAAAGTACAGGTCTTTTGTCTCTTTAGGTAGGTTTATTCCTTGGTATTTTATTCTTTTTGATGTGATGGCAAATGGAATTGTTTCCCTAATTTCTCTTTCTGATCTTTCATTGTTAGTGTATAGAAATGCAGTCGATTTCTGTGTATTAATTTTGTAATCTGCAGCTTAACCAGATTCATTGATGAGATCTAATAGTTTTCTGGTAGAGTCTTTAGGATTTTCTAGTTATAGTATCATGTCATCTGCAGGCAGTGATAGTTTTACTTCTTCCTTTCCAATTTGGATTCCTTTTATTTCTTTTTCTTCTCTGATTGCCATGCCTAGGACTTGCAAAACTATGTTGAATAGTAGTGGCAAGAGCAGACATCTTTGTTTTGTTCCTGATCTTAGCAGGAATTCTTACAGTTTTTCACGATTGAGAATGATGTTAGCTGTGGGTTTTTCATATATGGCCTTTATTATGTTGAGGTAGGTTCCCTCTATGCCCACTTTCTGGAGGTTTTTTTTTTTTTTTATCAGAAATGGGTGTTGAATTTTGTCAAAAGCTTGTTTTACATATGTTGAGAGGACTATATGGTTTTTATTCTTTTTTTTTTTGTCTTTTTGCCTTTTCTAGGGCCGCACTCAGGGCATGTGGTGGTTCCCAGGCTAGAGGTCTAACAGGAGCTGTAGCCGCCAGCCTACGCCACAGCCACAGCAACGCAGGATCTGAGCTGCGTCTGCAACCTACACAACAGCTCATGGCAACGCCGGGTCCTTAACCCACTGAGCAAGGCCAGGGATCGAACCCGCAACCTCATGGTTCCTAGTCAGATTCGTTAACCACTGAGCCACAATAGAAACTCCATGGTTTTTATTCTTAAGTTTGTTAATGTGGTGTTTCACAGTGATTGATTGGCGGATATTTAAAGATCCTTTCATCCCTGGAATAAAATCCCACTTGATCGTGGTTACTGTACTTTTAATGTGTTGCTGGATTCAGTTTGCTAGTATTTGGTTGAGGATATTTGCATCTGTGTTCATCAGTGATATTGGCCTGTAATTTTCCCTTTTTTCTTAGTGGTATCTTTGTCTGGTTTTGGTATCAGGGTGATGGTGGCCTCATAGGGTGAGTTTGGGAGTGTTCCTTTCTCTCCAATTTTTTGGAATAGTTTCAGAAAAATAGGTGTTAAACATCTTGTATAAATTTTTAATAGAATTCTCCCGTGAAGCCATCTGGTGCTGGACTTGTGTTTGTTGGAATTTTTTTTTTTTTTGTCTCTTTAGGGCTGCACCTGTGGCTTATGGAGGTTCCCAGGCTAGGGGTCCAATTGGAGCTATAGCTGCCCGCCTACACTACAGCCACAGCAGTGCTGGATCCAGGCCGCGTCTGTGACCTACACCACAGCTCACAGCAATGCTGAATCCTTAACCCACTGATCGAGGCCAGGGATCGAACCCACATCATACGGATGTTAGTTGGGTTCGCTAACCGCTGCGCCACAATGGGAACTCCCATGGAAGTTTTCTTTATTTTTTTTGCTTTTAGGGTCACACCGTGGCATATGGAGGTTCTCAGGCTAGGGGTCTAATTGAAGCTACAGCTGCTCACCTACACCACAGCCACAGCAACATCAGATCCAAGCCACATCTGCGACCTATTCCACAACTCATGGCAACACTGGATCCTTCACCTCCTGAGTGAGGCCAGGGATCGAACCCGCAACCTCATGGTTCTTAGTCATATTCGTTTCCGCTGCACCACAATGGGAACTCTTCCCATTGAAGTTTTTAAATCACAGTTTCAATTTCATTTTTTTTTTTGTCTTTTTGCCTTATCTAGGGCTGTGCCGCGGCATATGGAGGTTCCCAGGCTAGGGGTCTAACAGGAGCTGTAGCTGCCGGCCTTCACCACAGCCACAGCAACGCGGGATCCGAGCCACGTCTGCTATCTACACCACAGCTCACGGCAACGCTGGATCCTTAACACACTGAGCAAGGCCAGGTATCGAACCCGCAACCTCATGGTCCTTAGTCGAATTCGTTAACCACTGAGCCATGACGGGAACTCCTCAGTTTCAGTATTTTTTATTTTTTTGTTCATCTTTTCTATTTTGTCTTGGCTTGGTCTTGTAAAATTGCACTTTTCTAAGGATTTTTCCATTTCTTCTAGGTTGTTTGTTCTGTTGGCATGTAGTTGTTTTAGTCTCTTATGATCCTTTGTATTTCTGTGAGGTCCATTGTAACTTCTTTTTCATTTCTAATTTTATTGATTTTAGTCCTCTCTCTTTTTTTTTTTTCTTGATAAGTCTGGCTGATGGTTTATCAATTTTGTTGATCTTTTTGAAGAACCAGCTTTTAGTTTTCTTGATCTTTTCTGTGGTTTCCTTCATTTCTCTTTCATTGATTTCTGCTGTGATCTTTATAATTTATTTCCGTCTGCTAACTTTGGATTTGTCTGCTCTTTGCTTTAGGTGTAAAGTTAGGTTCCCCCCCCCCTTTTTTTTTTTGCTTTTAAGGGCTGCACCCATGACATATGGAGGTTCCCAGACTAGGGGTCGAATTGGAACTGTGGCAGATGCAAGCTGAGTCTGTGAGTCACACTACACCACAGCTCACGGCAATGCTGGATCCTTAACCCATTGAGCAAGGCCAGGAATTGAACCTGTGTCCTCATAGATGCTAGTCAGATTCATTAACTGCTGAGCCATGACAGGAACTTCCTAAAGTTAGATTGTTTATTTGAGGTTTTTCTTGTTTCCTGAGGTAGGCTTGTGTTGCTTATAAACTTGCTTCTTAGAACTGCTTTTGCTGCATTCCATGGGTTTTGGATTGTTGTGTCTTTGTTGTCATTTGCTTCTGGGTATTTTTAAATTTCCTCTTTGATTTCTTTAGTGATACATTTGTTGTTTAATCTAAGCATGTTGTTGGGGTTTTTTCGGTCTTTTTCTTCTTCCTTTTTTTTTTTAGGGCCACACTCATAACATATGGAGGTTCCCAGGCTAGGGGTTGAATTGGAGCTGTGGCTGCTGGCACCACTGCAATGCAGGACCCGAGCTGTGTCTGCAACCTACACCACAGCTCATGGCAATGCTAGATCATTAACCCACCGAGCTAGGCCTGGAATCGAACCTGTATCCTCATGGATGCTAATTAGATTCGTTTTCCCCTGAGCCATGACAGGAGCTCCTAGTAGCATGTTCTCTAGTCTCCGTGTGTTTGTGTTTTTTGCAGGTTTTTTTCTTGTTGATTTACAGTTGTATAGTGTTGTGGTTGGAAAAGATCTTGACATGATTTCAGTTTTCTTAAATTAACCAAGCCTTGATTTGTGGCCCAGAGTGTGATCTATCCTAGAAAATGTTGCATGTGCACTAGAGATGAATGTGTATTCTGCTGCTTTTGGATGGAATGTTCTATCAATAGCTAGTAAGTCTGTCTGATTTAATGCATCATTTAAGACCTGTGTTTCCTTGTTGATTTTCCTTTTTTTTAGTTTTAGGACAGCACCTGCAGCATATGGAGGTTCCCCAGCTAGGGGTCAAATAGGAGCTGTTGCTGCTGGCCTACACCACAGCCACAGCAACACCAAACCTGAGCCATGTCTATGACCCACACCAAAGCTCAGGCAATGCCAGATCCTTAACCCACTAAGTGAGGCAAGGGATCGAACCTGTGTACTCATGGATGCTAATCAGATTCATTTTCTTGTTTCCCCTGAGCGATGATGGGAACTCCTCCTTATTGATTTTCCATCTGGATGCTCTGTCCATTACTGTAAGTGGGGTGTTAAAGTCCCCCGCTATTATTGTCAATTTCTCTTTAAGGTTGTTAGCAGTTGCCTTATACTATTGAGGTGATCTTATGTTGGGTATTATATATATTTACAATTGTTATATCTTCTTGGATCGATCCTTTGATCATTATGTAATGCCCTTCTTCGTCTCTTACAATATTCTTCATTTTAAGGTCTGTTTTGTCTGATGAGTATTGCTACTCCAGCTTTCTTTTGATTTCTGTTTGCATGGAATATTTTCTTCCATCCTCACTTTCAGTTTATGTATATATATCACTAGAACTAAGTGGATCTCTTTAAGACAGGATATGTAAGGGTCTTGTTTTTATATCCATTCAGCCAATCTATGTCTTTTGGTTGGGGCATTTAGTACATTTATATTTATGGTAATTATTGAAATGTATGCTCTTATTGCCATTTTATTAGTTGTTTTGGATTTGTTTTATTTGGTCTTTTTTCTTCCCTTCTTTTGTCCTCTTCTTTTGTGGTTTGATGACTATCTTTAGTGTTGTGTTTGGATTGCTTTTTCCTATTTTTGTATGTGTATCTGTTGTAGGTTTTTGCTTTGCAGTTACCATAAAGTTTTGATATAGGAATCTAGATATTTATACAAGATTGTTTTAAGTTGTTCGTCTCTTAATTGCAAGCACATCTCCAGTATCTTGCATTTGTACTCTTCTCACAATTTCTGGTTTTGATAGCATATTTGTATGTGGATGATTTCCTACCTTTACTATATGTATGCTTTTACTGGTGAGCCTTGTCATTTGTAATATTTTTGTTTCTAGTTGTAGCCTTTTCTACCTAGAGAAGTTTGTTTGCTATTTGTTGTAAAGCTGGTTTAGTGGTGCTGAATTCTCTTAACTTTTGCTTGTCTGAAAGCTTATGATTTCTCCTTCAAATCTTAGTGGGAGTCATGCTGGGTAGAGTATTTTTTTTTTTTTTTTTGCCTTTTCCAGGGCCGCACTCGTGGCATATGGGGTTCTCAGGCTAGGGGTCTAATTGGAGCTGTAGCTGCCAGTTTACGCCAGAGCCACAGCAACGCCAGATCCAAGCTGCATCTGCAACCTACACCACAGCTCACAGCATTGCCAGTTGTTAACCCATTGAACAAGGCCACGGATCGAACCCGCGACCTCATGGTTCCTAGTCGGATTTGTTAACCACTGAGCCACGATGGGAACTCCTGGGTAGAGTAATCTTGATTGGAGGTTTTTCCTTTCATCACTTTTAAGTATATTGTGCCACTCCCTTGTAGCCCACAGAGTTTCTGCTGAAAAATCACCCTATAACCTTATCAGGGTTCCCTTGAATGCTGTTTATTTCTTTTTCCTAGTTGCTTTCATTATTTTCTTTTTGTCTTTAATTTTGGTCAGTTTGATTAATGTATGTCTCAGGGTGTTCCTCATTGTGTTTATTTATATGGTACTCATTGTGCTTCCTGGATTTGAGTGACTGATTTCCTTTCCCATGTTAGGGATTTTTCAGCTATTGTCTCTTAAAGTATTTTCTCTGACCCTTTTTCTCTCTCCTTTCATACTGGCAGCCCTGTAATATGGATGTTAGTGTGTTTAACGTTGTCCCAGAGTTCTCTCAGACTGTCTTCATTTCTTTTCAGTCTTTTTTCTTTTTCTGTTTGGCATTAGTGATTTACACCAGTCTATCTTCCACCTCGCTTATTTGTTGTTGTTCTTCTTCTTCCTTTTTTTTTGGATCATTTTAGGGCTGCACCTGCAGCATATGGAAGTTCCCAGTCTAGGGTCTGATTGGAGCTGTAGCTGCTGGCCTATGCCACCGCCACAGCAACGCGGGATCCGAGCCTCATCTGCAACCTACACAACAGCTCACGGCAACACTGGATCCTTAACCCACAGAACGAGGCCAGGGGTCAAACCCACGTCCTCATGGATACCAGTCGAGTTCAGTAACTCTTGAGCCACGATAGGAACTCCACTTATTCGTTCTTCTGCCTCCTGTATTCTGCTTTTGGTTGCTTCTAGTGAATTTTTTTTTCTAGGGAATTTTTTTATTTCAGTTATTTTTTTTGGAGAAGTATTTCCAATTTATTTTCTTTTATGGTGGTTTTGAACCAGTCTTTATAACCAGTCATCATTCAAGCAAATGCATGATAAGATCATGGAAAATCTCATATGCAGAAGGATTATAATGATCTAGTGCTTTAAATATTTATAATTTACCTTTATGGCATTATTTTGGTGAGTGAAAAGGAAATCATTTATTATTTCAGTTATTGTATTTTGAATATCTGCTTGCTTAATCCTTAAATCTTTCATTTCATTGCTCATTGTTTCTTGTGATTTATCAGTCTTCACCTCCACTTCATTTCCAAGATCTTGAATCATCTTTACGCATACCAGTCTAAAGTCTTTTTCATGGAGGTTAGTAATCTTCAGATCACTTAGCTTTCTTCTTGGCTTTTTTCTTGTTCCCTTTTCTGAATAATAATTTTCTGCCTTTTCATTCTGTATAGATTTTTGATGTGGTTTTCTTTTTGCAGACAGTAGGGTTGTAGCCTCTCTTGCTTCTGATGTCTGCCCCTCTTGTGGCTGAAGTTGGTATGGGGGTTTGCTGCAGGGTTCCTGATGGGAGGGACCGGTGCCTGCCCACTGCTAGGTGGAGCTGATTCTTATCCTTTTGGTAGGTGCGGCTTTGATCTGGGTGAGATTAGATGAGTCTCTGTTGGGGGGTGGGTGTCTTTAGGCAGCCCGTTTGCTGATGGGTGGGGCTGTTTCCAACTGGTTTGTTATGTGGCCTGGGGCTTCTCAACCCTAATGGGTAGGGCCGGATTTCTCCAAAATGGACGCATCTGGAGGAGTTCACACTGATGATTATTCACAAGACCTTTGCCTCAAATGTCCTTCCCTCACCACAAGCCACAGTTACTCCTTGTTTTCCCAGGGGGTCCTCCAAAAACTGCAGGAAGGTATGACCTGTATTCTATGGAGTCTCTCCTTTGCACTGGGACCCAGTGGACATGAAAGCCTTTTGCACTTTTCAAGAGTGGAGTCTCCATTTCCCCAGTCCCGTGGAGCTCCTGCACACAAGCCCTACTAGCCCTCAACACCAAATGCTCCAGGGTTTCCTCCTCCCAATGCCAGATCCCCAGGCATGGGTACCTAATGTGCGGCTCAGAATTGTCACTCCAGTGGATGAGCCTGAGATATTGTTCCTTTCCAATCTGTGGGCTACCCATCTTGTGGGTATGGGGTTGCTTATATAGCCCCTCCTGCTGTCTTGATGTGACCTCCTCTTTGTCTTCTGAAGTGGGATATCTTCTGTGATAGTTTCCAACTATTTTGTTGAAGTTGTTCAGCAGTTGGTTGTACTTTCGTTGTTTTTATGAGAGAAGGTCCAGCTCCAGTCCTTTTACTCTGCTATCTTAATCCTGTCTCCTATATTCATTACTCTCTTTTGGTCTCTTTAAAATAGCAATTTCCAAAGACCCTGGCGTCTTGAAAAATCAAAACTTTTTTTTTTCCTTTTTAGGGCCACAAGTGCAGCCTATGGAGGTTCCCAGGCCAAGGGTTAAACCAGAGCTACAGATGCCAGCCTGTGCCACAGCCACAGCAACAACGCAGTATCCAAGCTGCATTTGCAACCTATACCACAGCACATGGCAACACTGGATTGTTAACCTGCTGAGTGAGGCCAGGGATTGAGCCTGTGTCCTCATGGATACTAGTTGATTCATTTCCACTGCACCACAATGGGAACTCCAAAGCTATTTTTGTAACAATACCAAGGTATTATTTGCCCTTTTTACTGCACTGACATTTGCACTGATTGTGTAAAAGCAGTGGTAGGTAAAATTGCCACAACCTTAGCACAAGCCAGTGTAATCTCCACCACCGTATATTTACAGGGGGTAGAAAAAAATCTGGGGTCACATAAGAGTTCATGTTGAGACAGTAAAAATCATTAATTTGATTGTATCTTGTTCCTGTGAGTATACATTTTTTTAATATTCTGTGTGTTGCAATAGGAAGCACACCTCAGGCACTGGACTGCATTGTTACTGTCTTGAGGGCAAGCCCTTGTGTTTTGAGTTGCAACCTGAACTAGCTGTTCTGTTTCATGGAGTTACTCTTGTTACACAACTTGAGAGATGACAGTGTAGTTACTCAGACTTGGTTTTATTTGGCAGATATTTTCTTGACAGTGAACAAAGAAATTCTGTGCTTGAAGGGAAAGAAATAATAGTATTTGTTTCCAATGATAAAATTTGAGCTTTCAAGAGAAAATTAGAATTTTTTTTTAAGGCAAGAAATAGATTTATTAGGATAGGACGCTTGTGAGAGATGCAGGCAGGCAGGCAGGCAGGCAAGGAAGCTCTGCCCTGAAGATCCGGTGGGCTACAATTTTATCCTCCAAGGGGAGTCGAAAATTAGAATTTTTGAAAACTTGTTTCCACCATCATTAACCTAATGGCTTCACAATATGTAAAGGCTTCTCTGATTAGATTTCCAGCATTATGTCAAAAATGCATTTGAACATTATGTGAGAAAGTTAAAGAAATATGTCACCATTTGGCAGAGCTGCATAACTCAGTAAGCTTTTATTTTCTAGATAACCAATGTATTCTTCAAGACTCTTGCCTTCAAAATGCAAGATCGATCAATGGATTTTAATGTAAAAGCACAAAAATTCATTAGTGATTTCAGATTGCATATTGCAACTAATTTTTAAGAAACTACTACTTATTTTGGTGTAATATCAAGCAAGAATACTCACCATATTTGAAAAGGCTATTAAAATACTTTTCCCCTTTCCAACTACTAATGTGTGTGAGCCTGGGTTTTCTTCAACCAAAACAACATAGGGGAACAGACTGAATGCAGAAGATTTGAGATGAATGCTTGCTTGCTTCTACTCAGTCATTAAAGAGATTTGGAGAATGTAAATCAGTGCCTTTCTTCTCACTAAATTCTTTTGTTGTTTTGGAAAATACTTTTATTTTCATGTAAAAAGTTATTTATATTAACACATGAAGGGATTTATTATTGTTTCAAAATAAATTAATATTTTAAACTGTCTGATTTATCAAAAATGGCAAGTGTGAGAGTTTCCGTTGTGGCTCAGTGGTAATGAACCTGACTGGTATCCCTGACGACATGGGTTCCATCCCTGGCCCGTCTCAGTGGGTTAAGGATCCGGCGTTTGCCATGAGCTGTGGTGTAGGCCAGTAGCTGCACCTCTGATTTGACTCCTAGCCTGGGAACTTACCTATGCTACAGGTATAGCTGTTAAAAGAAAAAGAAAAAAAAAGGCAAGTATGGATAGTTATAAACAAAAGCTTTTGGGGGTCCTTAATAGTTATTTAAATTTTTTTTTGTTTCAGGATTTATTTACTTTTTATTTTTATTAGACTATTGCTGATTTACAGTGTTTTGTCAGTTTCTGCTGTACAGAGTAGTGCCACAGTCATGCATACATACACATTATTTTTCTCACACTACCTCAATAGTTTTTAAGAGTCTTAAGTGTGGATGCTAAAAAAGTGAGAATCCTCCCTTAATATAGCAGTTCCCAAGCTTTAGCTTTAGCATGAAGCAGAATTCCGCAGAGAGCTTGGGAATTCCTCCCACCTGCAGAATTTCTGCCTCTGTAGTTCTTAGAGGCGCACAGGGAATTTTCCCTTCCTTCCTTCCTTCCTCACTCCTTCCTTCCTCCTTTCTTTCTTTCCTTTCCCTCCCTCCCTCTCTTTCTCTCTCTCTTTCTTT
>PVHT021183619.1:12945206-12993462 GCA_004024745.2 Catagonus wagneri | reverse complement strand
TCTCTCTCCCTCCCTCTCTCCCTCTCTCTCTCTCTCTTCCCCCCTCTCTCTCCCCCCTTCCTCTTTTTTTTTAGGGCTGCACTTGCAGCATATGGAAGTTCCTAGGCTAGGGGTTGAATCAGAGCTGCAGCTGCTGGCCACACCACAGCCACAGCAACACCAAATCCGAGCCAAGTCTGCAACCTATACCACAGCTTACAGCAATGCCAGATCCTTAATCCACTGAGCGAGACTCAGGGATCAAACCTGTATCCTCCTGGTTACTAGCTGGGTTCGTTAGCGCTGAGCTACAACGGGAACTCCTCCTTCTCTAATTTTTAACAACAGAGATTTTCCTAAGAAAAGCTGAAAATGACCTTTCTTTTACTCTCAAATTTGTTCGGTAATCACTTAGCCTGCTGTGGCTGAGGCTCTGCTGGGTGCTGGCAGTACACAGAGTTATGTATCTCTACCCTGACAGAGCTGCTAAACTGCAAAGGAAAACTAGCTCAGAAAAACTAGATACTGAGGTCAGCTCTTTAAATCACTCTTTCTCAAGAATGTGTGTTTTAAATATATCTCCTAATTTTAAATTGCATTAGAATATAGTTTGGTATAATTTTATGTAAGAATATTTCAAAATTACCTAATTTTTATGATGACAAGAAAATGGATCGTATATAGCATCTCATGTTCTAATATGTATACATTTTTTTGGCCCCACATGAGACCTGTGCCAACAGCAGTGACAGTGCCAGATCCTTAACCAACTAGGCCACCAGGGGTGGCTCAGAACTTTGGTTCTGAGATACTGTTTACATTCTAAGTTTGCTTACCTTCTTTGTGGAATATAGAACCAAGGGACTATTAAGTGCCTTTACAAATACTTAAACTAAATTGATTAAAAGTTGTATCGCTTTTGTAACCATGGCTTTGCTTCTGAGTCATAGATAACTTATTTAGTCTTCAGTTCTAAGATAAGGGCTTCTTCCTCATCTAGAAGCTAAGATCGTGGTCTGTGGTTAGTCATATTCACTGTGACCATGTCTAATAAGTAGAAAAACAACTGACTCACTGACCTGGGGAAAGTCACACGATCTCTTCAGGACTGTCAGTTTAATACCAGAGAATTAAACCAATCTTGTAATACAGCCTTACTAGAAAAGCCAAGACAGAAATGCATTGTGTATGTCATTGGTTTCCTCAGTTGAACCTATATAGCTATCTCTTGATTCTATTAAAAATTTTTTTAATAGCAGGTTGTTACTTTTACAGGAAAGCCTTGAAATGTGCGAAATTTCCCTCCTTTTATTTATTTATTTTTTTCTTTTTGGCCACTCCGTGGCATATGGAGTTCCCAGGCCAGGGATCAGATCCAAGCCAAAGTTGTGACCTAAGTCACAACTGTAGCAACTCTGGCTTCTTAACCCACTCTGATGGCTGGGGATCGAACCTACATCCCAGCAATCCCAAGACACCACTGATCACTTTGCGCCACAACAGGAACTCTTTGCTTGCTTTTAAAAAGCCTTTTCTGAAATACATCACCTAAGGTGTTTTTTCAATTAATTTTTAGTCTGAGTAGAGAGCACCTGCAAATTCGAGAGTGAGGTGACTTGGGGTAGTTTATGTGTGGGTAATGAATGTGAGGGATTTTTTTTTTTAAAGATAGAAAAGACTGATGTTTATGTTGAGGGAATGAACAGTAGTTATTTAGACTATTATATACATATTGTAAATTTATTATACATATTATAAATACTACAAATACATATTAAACCCCACTTATATCCCAAGCACTATTCCTAGGTAGGTAGTAATGAACAGGAGGAGCTCACTGACCTCCAATAGAACTGGTATTTTCGTGGGGGCAAGGTTTTTTTTTTTTTTTATTTATAAATGTGAACCCTAATTATAAAAATCAGTGTTTCTCAAAGTGAATTTCTGGACCAGTAGCTTTGCTTTACCTGAGAACTTGTTAGAAATGCAGATTCTGGGGCCCCACGTCAGACCTAATAAATCAGAGATTCTGAGGATGGAGCCTAGCCATTTGTTTTCATCCTACAGGTGATTTGATGCCTGTTAACGCTTAGGAACCATTGATATAGACATATGGAGAAAACAAGTAGATGGGGAAGCATTTGCATATTTTTACAGCAGGGGGAATCTGAGTGTGTCTGGGAGAGAGGAAATAATGTAGAGGGGCACAGAATGCATGACACCATTTCTGCCTTCCAGTTACTCCATCTAGTAGAAGACAGACATCGTAAAAAATAGTACAAACCGCGTGCTAGGGATTCCTTAGAGTACAAAGTACAGTGGAAACTGCCTGTTAAGCAGTACATTTTCTTTGTGGGAAGCGAGGGAAGAGGGCTTAGGGAATGAGGAAGTGGTTAAAAGAAGCGTGAAAGAAAGGATATTCTCGCCATGTCAAAAGCACAGAAGCCTGCAAGTTATTATCCTGTTTGGGCAAGAGCATACAATTGAATCATGTAGAGCATGAGGTGCAGATTATAAAGGAGTTTAGATTTTATTCTGCAGTCAGGGAGGGTTGGTGGATGCTCAGCTGTCACATGTGCTTGAGTGTGAGGTGACTGAGTTCTCATTTTCTCTGTGAAGCTCTAGGCCCCCTGGTCTCCACTTACGCTCTTCCTTTTGCTTCTGTTGTCTCTGCCACTCTGGCCTCTTGTTCTTAACCATGTCAGGTAGGCATCTACCTCAAGGCATTTGCACATGATATTTTCCTTCTGTTGGCTCTTCTTTCCCCAGGTGCCCACATGGCCTTCCTTCACCTCTTTGCTGAAATGCCACCTTCCAGTGAGGCCATCTCTAATCTCCCTATTTCAAACTGCTCCCCTTCTCCCTCTCAACACAGGCACACTAGGTATCCCAATTTTCTGCTTTATTTTCTAACATTGAACATTATCTGACTTTGGGTAATTTCCTGTCTTTCTTTTTGTCTTTTTAGGGCCACACCCGCGACATAAGGAGGTTCCCAGGCTAGGGGTCTAATCGGAGCTGTAGGTCTTGGCCTGCGCCACAGCCACAGCAACATCAGATCCGAGTCATGTCTGCGACCTACACCACAGCTCACGGCAATTCCGGATCCTTAACCCACTGAGCTAGGCCAGGGATCGAACCAGCAACCTCATGGTTCCTAGTCGGATTCATTTCCGCTGTGCCATGAAGGGAACTCCAGTTTATTTCCTGTCTTGATCTTTCTAGAATGTAAACTTCATGAAGGCATCAGTTTGGGTTTTATTTACTGCTGAGTCCCCAGTACTTACAACAGTACCTGGCACATACCAAGTGCTCAGTGAGTATTTATTCAGTGAATGGATAAGCATTCCTTTTGTCCAGTGGTCTCACCTACTTGTTTTAAACTGAAAGTGGTTGTCAGTCTATTATTTTTTCTTTCCATAATTTGAAAGATTTATCCACCAAACTGCATTTATTTTCCCTTGAGAAAATTAACCCTGTGGCCAAAAGAAAAGTCATGTTTCGATTAGTCTTTGGATCCCTTCCTGCTTTGGGGGGCCCGATTCTGTGCCTGGCCTTTGAGGAAAACGAAAGAAGGGTAAGCTTTGGGTCCGTAGCCTAAGGGAAAAAAAAAAAAGAGAGAGAAACCAAACCAAAATTAAAACCAAATGAAACCCCTGTACCGTTTCTTGGAAAAGATCAAACCTGAAATCCAAAATATGTCATACGTCACTGTGAACTCCCATGTCCTAGGTCCAGAGCAGACTCTGAAAGATAGGTAGGATTTTAGTAAGTTGATGAAGGACAGGAGAAGAAAGCTTTCAGCAGGGATAAAGCTGGAACAAAAACAACCGAGGTGGATACTCAAGAATTAAAAGCCTGCCAGACTCCTTACGTTAAAGATAAGATAGTAAAGGGGAAAACGGAACGGGTTTGGGAAGGCCTTCTATGCTGGTGTCTTGTGTAAATCACTTGAGTTCCTATGTGCCAGACACTTTTCTCAACTACTTTAGGGAACAAAACAGGTGTATTTCCTACTGCCTCAGAGTCTACATTTTAGGGGAGGGAACACATGAATTACCAGTGTACGAAGCATGTTAATTATTTAATATATTAGGTGATTGTTGCTATGAAAAAAGAAAAAGAGTAGGGTGTGGAGTATTGGGAGGGTCCGGGCTTAGGGGCAGCAGGGAATGGTAGGACTATAACTTTAAATGGTGTTAGGTCTTTGTTGTGGACTTCAGGCTAACTCTTTTTTTTTGGTAATTTTGTGTATGCTTCAAATTTCCTTTCTTTTTTCTTTTTTTTTTTCTGGTCTTTTGTTGTTTTAGGGCCGCACCCGTGGCATGTGGAGGTTCCCAGGCTAGGGTTCTAATCAGAGCTGCAGCCACCGGCCTACACCACGGCCACAGCAACGTGGGATCTGAGCCGCATGTACGACCTACACCACAGCTCACGGCAACGCTGGATCCTTAACCCACTGAGCAATGCCAGGGATTGAACCCGCAACCTCATGGTTCCTAGTCGGATTCGTTAACCACTGTGCCAGGACGGGAATTCCCTTCTTTTCTGTTTTCTATGCTTGGCTATGTTTCTGTGTAGTAATTTGTTTTCTGCATTTGTATCCAAGCTTCTTCATTTGCTAAGCTAAGAATGTTGCTATTTAAACTGAGCTTCCAAGACCTCTCCCACTTAAAAGGGAAATGACAGCAGTCTCTTTATAGGGCAGTTGTGATGATCAAACAAGACAAAATTACATAAAGTGTTTAGCAGAATGCAACCCAGAGAAGGTTCTCAGTAAATACTAGTGCCCGGCGCCAGTTTGAAAACATGCAGTTCTGTGACATGTGCCATAGTTGGGTTACCTTTTCATTGATGTTTATTCATAGCCACTAAGTTTAAACCCTATTAATGCTTTTATTTTCAAATGTATTGGGAAAATGCATACAAGCTGGAGGACTTGTGGGTTTCCCCTAGGCTCTGTCTGCCCATGCCGATTGATGTGGTTTACACCTGGGTAAATGGCACAGATCTTGAACTACTGAAGGAACTGCAGCAAGTCAGAGAACAGATGGAGGAGGAGCAGAAAGCAATGAGGTAAAACTGATGTTAAAACACAAAACACAGAAAGTTCCACAGTTACGAGTAATGGTACATTGCAGAGGGTTAAGAGGATGTCAGCACTGCTGTTCAAACAAGAGCCTGCTTCTCAAACTCATGCCATTATGAGATTTTGGCAGTCATGCAACCGGCCTTTGTTTCTTGGTGCCTAAGGAGGACTCAGCTACTTTGGCGATGTCCTGGCCTCACTCTGTGAGGTAGCCGTTTCATGACCCTGGTGTTCCAGTGGTGCCTTGGTCTCCAAAGGGCCTGAAGGTGGAGGAGCCGCCCAAGGGAGCCCTGGGCTTCCTGCTCACTCAGTGTGACAGCTTTATAAAGTAAAGTTTTTTTATGCAAAATAGCTACAAAGGAAGATGGATTAGTTCCTTCAAAATAAAACAGACCTGGGAACCCCTATGTGCCGTGAGTGCGGCCCTAGAAAAGGCACAAAGACAAAAAAAATAAAAAGAAATAAAACAGACCTACAGACATAACTATTTTTCTGTTTGATAAAGGTAGTAAAAAGTATATTTCTCTTACCCCTTTTAATACCAAATAGTATACTATAGAACTAGAAACCTTGGTAATTTTTTAAAATGTGGAATTTTGATCATTTATTTTATCTGGAAAAGTTTAATTGGCTTCTGGAGAGCTTTGAGAACTGGGGATCTGGCTGATTTCCCAGTAGCATTTCTCCATTCATTTCTTTGTAAGTGTAATGGATACACTCAACTTACAGGTCATTGGCCATGTTGTGCTACAACAAATTGTCTCTTTCTCTGTTAGAGAACATGAGACCTCCTCAGTGCATGAAAATGACTTTGCCAGCCTTGTAACATGTTCTTCTAGTAAAATGTAAAAGCTTATATTTTAGGTAAACTTCTGTGGTTACTCTGGGTGTTATGCGATAATATTTATTGATAATATTTCATTATGTTGTATAATTTATTATGTATCTTAAATGTTATTACAGTACTTCCTAAACTACTGGTTGGTTCTCGTGGAATAACCAGAATAATCAATATTAAGTTCTCTCTTATTTACATGTAGGGCTAGCACTGGTCCATGCATATGTAATGAAATATATTTGCTTTCTTTAGAGAAATCCTTGGGAAGAACACAACAGAACCAACTAAGAAGAGGTAAGCATTTATTTATTGATTGATTGATTGTTTTTCCTTTTTTTTTGGGGGGGGCTGCACCCCCGGCATATGGAAGTTCCCAGGCTAGGGGTCAAATCAGAGCAGTAGCTGCAGGCCTACACCACAGCCACAGCAAGGTGGGATCCTTAACCCACTGAGCAAGGCCAGGGATCGAACCTGTGTCCTCATGGATCCTAGTCAGGTTCATTACCACTGAGCCACATTGCGAATGCTGGCATTTTATTTTTTCAGTTGAAAATTCATGAAATATTTGACCTAACTGCCATAACATGTCTCTTTCTCTTTTATAGATGTCAAGCTGCTTCTTTTTCTATTTTTTTTTCCATTTTTTTTTAATGTCTTTTTAAGGCCACACCTACAGCCTATGGAGGTCCCAGGCTAGGGGTCTAATTGGAGCTATATAGCTGCCGGCCTACACCACAGCCACAGCAATGCCAGCTCCAAGCCTCTTCTGCAACCAACACCACAGCTCACAGCAATGCTGGATCCTTAACCCACTGGATCTAACCCTGTGTCCACATAGATATTAGTTGGGTTTATTACCACTGAGCCACAATGGGAACTCCCCTTTTCTATTTTGTTTAAACAAATTTTGGTGGAGTATAGTTGATATAGAAAGTTGTTTGTTTCAGGTGTACAGTAAAGTAAATAAGTTATACATATACACATCTCTGTTTCTTTTTATCAGTTACCCTGTATTGTACAGTAGGTCCTCGTTATCCATCTTTTTTTTTTTTTTGGCTTTTTGCCTTATCTAGGGCCATACCTGTGGCATATGGAGGTTCCCAGGCTAGGGGTCTAACAGGAGCTGTAGCTGCCAGCCTTCGCCACAGCAACGCAGGGTCCGAGCTGCGTTTGCAACCTACACCACAGCTCATGGCAACGCCGGAGCCTTAACCCACTGAGCAAGGCCAGGGATCGAACCCGCAACCTCATGGTTCTTAGTCAGATTCGTTAACCACTGAGCCACAACAGAAACTCCTATCCATCTATTTTATATACAGTAGTGTGTGTATGTAAATCCTAACCCTCGAATTTATCCCTCCGCACCCCCCCCCCATGTTTCCTTTTTGGTAACCATAAATACGGTTTCAAAATTTTTGAGACTGTTTCTGTTTTGGAAGTTCTTTTGTATCATTTTTTGTTAGATTCCACATATTAGTGATGCCATATGATATTTGTCTTTCTCTGACTTCACTTAGTTTGGTAATTTCTGGGTCCATCCATGTTGCTGCAAATGGCATTATTTTATTCTTTTTTTTACGACTGAGTAAACTTCCATTGTATATATGTACCGCGTCTTCTTTATCCATTCATCTGTTGATGGACATTTAAGTTTTTTTTCTTTTTTTTTGTCTTTTTTAGGGCTGTACCCATGGCATATGGCATTGCCCAGGCTATGGGTCAAATCGGAGCTCTAGCTGCTGGTCTACACCATAGCCACAGCAACATGAGATCCAAGCTGCGTCTCTGACCTACACCACAGCACACGGCAACGCCAGATCCTTAACGCACTGCACAAGGCCAGGGATTGAACTTGCGTCCTCATGAATGCTAGTCAGATTCATTTCCGCTGAGCCACGACGGCAACTCCGGCATGTATCTTTTTGAATTATGGTTTTCTCTGGATATATACCCAGGGATTGCTGGATCATATGGTAGTTCTATATTTAGTTTTTTTTATTATTTTAATTTTTTATTTATTTTTTAAGAGCCACACCCATAGCATATGGAGGTTCCCAGGCTAGGGGTTGAATTGAAGCTGTAGCTGCCAGCCTATGCCACAGCCACAGCAAGACGGGGTCCAGGTGACATCTCTGACCTACACCATAGCTCATAGCAATACTGAATCCTTAACCCACCTAGCGAGGCCAGGGATTGAACTTACGTCCTCATGGATGCTAGTTAGATTTGTTTTCACTGAGCCAAGATGAAAACTCCTTATATTTATTTTTTTAAGGACGCTCCCTACCATCCTCCATAGTGATTCCACCAGCTTATATTCCCATCAACAGCTTAGGAGAATTCCCTTTTATTACATCCTTTCCAGGATTTATTGTTTGTATGTTTTTTTGATGATGGACATTTTGACTGGTGTGAGGTAATATATCATTATAGTTTTGATTTTCATTCCTCAGGTAATTAGTGATTTTGAGCATCTTTTCAGGTTCTTTTTGGCCAACTGTGTCTTCTTTGGATAAATGTCTGTTTAGATCTTCTAATTTTTAATTGTTTTTTTTTTGAGCTTTTTTTTTTTTTTTTTTGGTATGGAGTTATATGATGAGAGTTACCGTGGTGGTTCAACAGGTTATGACCCTGACCAGTATGCATGAGGATGTGGGTTCGATCCCTGGCCTTGCTCAGTGGATTGAAGGATCTGGCTATGAGATGTGGTGTAGGTCACAGATGTGGCTTGGATTTGGCATTTCTGTCACTGTGGCATAGGCTGGAAGCTGTAGCTCCTGTTTGATGCCTGGCCTGGAAACTTACATATGTCACAGGTGTGGCCCTAAAAAGCAAATAAAATAAATAAAAAATAAACTATGTGAAATATTTGTATATATTGGAAATTAGTCCCTTGTTGGTTGCTTCATTTGCTAAGATTTTTCCCCTTTCTTTGGGTTGTCTTTTCATTTTTTTTATGGTTTCCCTTGCTGTGTTTTTAAGTTAAATGAGGTCCTATTTGTTTGTTTGTTTTCTTTTTGTGGCCAAACCTGTGGTATATGGAAGTTCCTGGGATAGGGGTCACATCAGGGCTGTAGCTGCTGGCTTACGCCACAGCCAGGGCAGTGTGGGATCCAAGCTGCATCTTTGACCTACGCTGAAGCTTGTGGCAATTCTGGATCCTTAACTCACTGAGCGAGGCTAGGGATCGAACCCCATCCTCATGGGTACTAGTTGGGTTCTTAACCTGCTGAGCCACAATAGGAACTCCCCATTTGTTTATTTTTGTTTTATTTTCATTACTCTAGGAGGTGGATCAAGAAAGATATTGCTGCAGTTTGTCAGAGTGTTCTACCTATGTTTTCTTCTAAGTGTTTTAGAGTATCTGGTCTTACGTTTAGGTCTCTAATCCATTTTGAGTTCATTTTTTTCTATGATATTAGAGTGTTCCAATTTCATTCTTTTACATGTAGCTGTCCAGTTTTCCCAGCATCATTTATTGAAAAGCCTGTCTTTCTTCCGTTGTATATTCTTGTCTCCTTTGTCACAGGTTAGTTGACTGTAGGCGCATGGGTTTATTTCTGGGCTTTCTGTGCTGTTTCATTGATTTCTGTGTTTTTGTTCCAGTGCCACACTGTTTTGATGACTGTAGCTTTGTAGTAAAGTCTCAAGTCAGGGAGCCTGATTCCTCCAGCTCCGTTTTTTTCTCAAGATTGCTTAGGTTGGAGTTCCTGTTGTGGTACAGCAGAAACAAATCCAACTAGTATCCATGAGGATGTGGGTTCATTTCCTGGCCCTCACTCAGTGGATTAAGGATCTGGTGTTGCCCTGAGCTGTGGTGTAGGGTCACAGACGCTGCTTGTATCTGGCATTGCTGTGGCTGTGGCATAGGCTGACAGCTGTAGCTCCAATTTGTCTCCTAGCCTGGGAACTTCCATATACTATAGGTGTGGCCCTAAAAAGAAAAAAATAAAAGATCGCTTATCTTAGAGTCTTTTGTGTTTCCATACAGATTTAAAACTTTTTGTTTTAGTTCTATGAAAAATGATATTCATAGTTTGGTTGAGATTATGCTGAATCTGTAGTCTGTAGATTGCCTTCTGAAGTATAGTTATTTTGACAGTGTTGATTCTTCTAGCCCAAGAGCATGGTATAGTTTTCCATCTGTTTGTGTTCAATTTCCTTCATCAGTGTCTTCATCAGTTTTCAGAGTATAGGTCTTTTGTCTCTTTAGGTAGGTTTATTTTTAGGTATTTATTCTCTTTGCAGCAGTAAATTGGATTGTTCCATGTGCACTTGAGCAGAAAGTGCATTCTGCTGTTTTCAGATGATCTGTAAATAGCTATTAAGTCTGTCTGGCCTATTGTGTCATTTAGGGCCTATGTTTCTTTATTGATTATCTGTCTAGGTGATCTGTCCATTGCTGAAAGTGGATTGATGAAATCCCCCATTTCTATTGTGTTAACTGTTGATATCTCCTTTTATGGCTGTTAGCAGTTGCCTTATATATTGAGGTGCTTGTGTGTTGCGTGCATATATATTTACAGTTGTTATATCTTTTTAGATTGATCCCTTGATTGTCAGGTAGTGTCCCTCTTTGTTTCTTTTTCTTTTTCTTTTTTTTGTTTTTTTGGTCATTTCTAGGGCCATACCCACGGCATATGGAGGTTCCCAGGCTAGGGGTCGAATCAGAGCTGTAGCTGCCAGCCTGTACCACAGCCACAGCAATGGAGGATCCGAGCCACGTCTGCAACCTACAGCACAGCTCATGGCAATGCCGGATCCATAACCCAGTGAGTGAGGCCAGGGACTGAACCTGCAATCTCATGGTTCCTAGTCAGATTCGTTAACCACTGTGCCACGATGGGAACTCCTCCTTCTTTGCTTCTTATAACATTCTTTATTTTAAAATCTATTTTGTCTGATAAGAGTATTGTTACTCAAGCTTTCTTTCGATTATCACTCATGGAATACCTTCTATCCTCACACTTGGAGTGTGAAGTGTGTCCATAGGTCTAAAGTGGGTCTCTTGTAGACAGCATATATATATAGGTCTTATTTAATTATCCATTCAGTCAGTCTTTGTCTTTTGGTTGGAGGCATTAATCCATTTACATTCAAGGTAATTAGCAATATGTAGGTACTTTTTGCTGTGTTTTCTTAATTATTCTGGATTTGTTGTTATTGGGCTTTTTTCTTCCTCTTTATTTTTAATTAATTTATTTTGCTTTTAGGGCTGCACCTGCTACATATGGAAATTCACAGGCTAGAGGTCAAATAAGAGCTGCAGCTGCCGGCCTATGCCACAACAACACCAAATCATTAATCCACTGAGCAAAGTCACTGATCGAACCCACATCCTCATGGATACCATTCAGGTTCATTACCCACTGAGCCACAATGGGAACTTCCTTCCCTTTCTCTTTTATTCTCTTGTGATTTGATGACTGTCTTTAGTGTTATATTTGAATTGTTTCCTCTTTTTTTATGAGTGAGTCTGTTGTAGGTTTTGGGTTTGTTGTTCCCATAAGATTTTGATACAGCAATATACGTATGTATTTATATGTATATAATATATGTATATAGCATTCTATTACATTCTATTTTATATATCTTTTATATATCTATATATGTATATATAATTGTTTTAAGTTGATGGTGTTTTGAGTTTCAAATGCTTTTTCAGTATTCTTCATTCATCCTTAAGATTGCTATTAGCTCTATTATTTGCCTGTGAATGACTTCGTACTTTTTTTTTTTTTTTTTGTCTTTTTAGGGCTGCACCCATGGCATATGGAGGTTCCCAGGCTAGGAGCTGAGTTGGAGTTGTAGCTGTTGGCCTACACCACAGCTCACAGCAATGCCAGATCCTTAATCCACTGAGCAAGGCCAGGGATCGAACCTTTGTCCTCATGGATGCTAGTCAGGTTCGTTTCTGCTGAGTCACAGTGGAAACTCCTGACTTCCTAGTTTCATTTTATGTTTGCCATTGCAGGTGAGCTTTCCTGTTTATAATTTTCTTGTTTCTAGTTGTGGTTTTTTTTGTTTGTTTGTTTGCTCGAGCTGAATTCTTTTAGCTTTTGCTTGCCTGTTAAGATTTTGATTTCTCCGTTGAATCTAAATGAGAGTCTTAGAGTTCCTGTCGTGGCTCAGTGATAATGAACCTGACTAGGATCCATGAGGACATGGGTTTTTTGATTTTTTTTTTGTCTTTTTGCCTTTATGTAGAGCTGCACCGACAGCATATGGAGGTTCCCAGGCTAGGGGTCTAACAGGAGCTGTAGCTGCCGGCCTTCGCCACAGCCACAGCAACACGGGATCCGAGCCGCGTCTGCAACCTACACCACAGCTCACGGCAATGCTGGATCCTCAACCCACTGAGCAAGGCCAGGGATCGAACCCGCAACCTCATCGTTCCTAGTAGGATTCATTAACCACTGAGCCACAATGGAAACTCCTAAAATTTCTTGTTGAAAGATTATTATTTTTAAATAAAATATAGAAAAACATCTGGAAAGTATATTAGTAACAACACATTTTTCAATGTCTGTTAAATTTTCATGCCTATAGTTGTGAGCATGTTGGTGTCTTTTTCCAGTGAGAAGCAGTTGGAGTGTTTGCTGACACACTGCATTAAGGTGCCAATGCTTGTTCTGGACCCAGCCCTGCCGGTCAACATCACACTGAAGGACCTGCCATCTCTTTATCCTTCTTTCCATTCTGCCAGTGACATATTCAACATTGCAAAACCAAAAAATCCTTCCACTAATGTCTCAGTTGTTGTTTTCGACAGTACTAAAAACGGTAAGATCTTCTTGTGGGTATTTTAAAATCATGTTATCATTGGGTGTTGGCATAACAACATTTTGAATGGAACAGAAGTGATTCAGTTTTTTCTTTTTGTCTTTTTTGGGCCAAACCTAAAGGCCACACCTTTGTTTTGTTTGTTTGCTTGTTTGTTTTAGGGCTGTTTCTGTGGCATATGGAAGTTCTCAGGCTAGGGGTCAAATAGGAGCTGTAGCTGTCAGCCTATGCCACAGCTACAGCAGTGCCAGATCCAGGATGCATCTGTGATCTACACTGCAGCTTGTGGCAACACCAGATCATTAACCCACTGAGTGAGGTCAGGGATCGACCCCACCTCCTTATGGATTCTAGTGAGGTTCTTAACCATCTGATCAACAATGGGACTCCTGTTTTAATTGTGTATATTTGTTTTTCACATAATACACATTTCTCTTGCTAGTGTTCAGGATTTAATTGCTTTGGTCCTGCCCATGGGCCCCCACATGCATCTCCTTGTACCTGTTAGTATCTTCATGTAGCTGTGGGGCTGTCTCTACTATTTTCTCTTCCTCTCGCCTGTCTCTTCTATTTCTCTTTTATCTCCCCTTTCCAGCCCTATCTTGAGTTCTGTCCCCGTGAAGATCCTGGACTAATACATTCACATTAATTTTATTTTTCTGTATCCCTATTTTTAACACACAACTTAGTTTTTGATTGCACAGAAGTTTATGGTCTTCTCATCTGATTTTTTTAGAGCAGAAACCTTATCCTCACCAGTTTGTGTCCTGAACAGTATCTATCATAGTGCTCGCTTCCTGGTACTTATTATTTGTAATTTGAAACACTGTAGATATGTTTCTGAACTATTTTGTATAAATAATTTATGTTTTTCTGTTTAAGTTATATTATTAAATACATAATGAAAATAAAGGGGTAATTTTTGATAAATCATAGCAAATTATATGACTTATTGTTTGGCTAAATTTAGCTTTGTTTTTTAAATTGAGTTTCCTTAAATTAAGGAATTCTGATAACACTCCACCTGAAGAGAAAAAGAAATGACATTATGTTAAAAGTTATAAATCAGTTATAACATCTATATAGAGAATCTTAGGTTTTCCTCTAGTGATTTTATAACATAGCAAAGACTTAAAAATTGTAAATTTTGATATAAGTAAAATCTGTGTTAAACTATGGTCTTTTAAATACTGTTTTTTTCAATTTCCACTTGGATTTTGTTTTCTTTTGGCTGTGCCTGTAGCCAAAGGGGAAATTCCTGGGCCAAGGATGGAATCTGTGCCACAGCAGTGACAATGCCAGCTCCTTAACCCACCACTGCTCCCCTAGAGAACTCCTCCAGTTGGTTTTTTTTTTTTGCTTTTTAGGGCCGTATTTGCGGCATATGCAGGTTCCCAGGCTAGGGGTCGAATCAGAGCTACAGCTGCCAGCCTACACCACAGCCACAGCAATGCTGGATCTGAGCTGCGTCTGTGACCTACACCACAGCTCACGGCAATGCTGGATCCTTAACCCACTGAGCAAGGCCAGGGATCGAACCCACAACGTCATGGTTCCTAGTCAAATTCGTTTCTGCTGCGCCACAGTGGGAGCTTCCAGTTGGGTTTTTATTTGACTGTCCCACTTATTATGTTTATTCATTCAGTGAAGATTTGTTGAGCCAGTGCTCTGAGTTGATTTTTGTTCTAAGTGTAACAGGCAAACAGCAGAGGACAGAAAACGCACATTCCTGCCTTCATGGAGCTTCCGTTTTTGGTGGACCACAGATTCATTCTTTGTCATCTCCAGTTACATAGATCAAGAATCGCCAAATTCCTCCTTCCTTCCTCCCTCCCTCCCTCCCTCCTTCCTTCCTCCTTCCTTCCTTCCTTCCTTTTGCCACACCTACAGTGTATGGAAGTTTCCAGACTAGGGGTCAAGTTGGAGCTATAGCTGCCAGCCTACGCCACAGCAGTGTGGGATCTGGGACACTTCTGCGACCTACATCACAGCTCACAGCAGTGCCAATCCACAACCCACCGAGCGAGGCTAGGGACTGAACCTGCATCCTCATGGGTTCTGGTAGGATTCGTTTCCGCTCTGCCACAATAAGAACACCCACCAAATTCTTTGTTAAAAGGTAGTAAGTATTTTAGGCTGTGTGGGCCATGAGGCAAAATGGCAGGTATTATGTGGGTAATTATATAAGCTTTTAACCATTTTAAAATGTCAAAATGGTTTTTGGTTTGGGCTCATAAATATTAAAAATCAGGCATTGGCTAGATTTTGGACCATGAACTGCCAAACTCTGATCTAGATTAAAAAATTTACAGCTGTATTTGGCATTTAAATAAAATCTCATTTGGGGTTCCCACTATGACACAGTGGGCTAAAAATCTCCAGCTGACAGGTTGCTATGGAGGTGCAGGTTCGATCCCCGGTCCAGCACAGTGGGTTAAAGGATCTGGCATTGCCACAGCTGCGGCTCAGATTCAATCCTTGGCCCAGGTGTGGCCATTTAAAAAAACAAAACAAAAAAATCTCATATAACATCTTTCCAGTTAATCATCGAGATCTGCTGACATTTTTTCCTTCTGAAATACATCATTTATGCCCCTCTTCTGATTACTCTGCCACTTCCCTTATGTCCTAGACTCTACCAATTGGATAGTACTTCTCGAGTCACACAATCCAGTCCTGCACCCAGGACCTGGGTCTCCTCAGCAAAACTGTTTTTCCAGTCAAGCTTATTCCCTTTGATGTATAGGAGATGAATTTCTTCCCGTGACAGTTCAGTTAACCTCTGGATTACATTGACTTTTACAAGGAATTACGAAGTGCTTCCTTATAGCTTTCTCATACTGATTAATTTTATATTCCTTGGGATCCTCTAGAACTAATACAATTCCTTTCCCGTGTGACATGTTGTCTTCTTCCTTTAGCTGTCTCTTAGGGGCTTGACTGCAACCTAGTTTGCTCTTCTCAGAATGAGCTTTAGTTTCTATTACTTTAAAAGTGTGTCAGCTGGGATTGAGCATTCTGTCTCTCTGTGCTTCAGTCTTCAAAGGGATTGGGACTATTCATTTAGTAAGTGTTTACTGAGTGCATACTTTGTGCCAGAGCACAAGTTCTGGAGATGCAGCAGTGAACAGATGGCCAGGAGTCTTTGCCCTCTTAAAAATTACATCTTGGCGGAGGGAGACAGATAACTAATTCAACATGGAGTAAATTATATAGTTTGTAGAAGATAAAGGCTGTAGAGAGAAATTGAGTTGGGGATATTGGGTGGTAGGGCAGACTCGCCAAGAAGGTGTCTTTTGAGTGAAAATTTGAAAAGAGTTGAGAGAACCAGCTGCATGACTGTGTGGGGAAGGAGCAATTCTCCATGTATTCCCCATATTTAAGGTGAGTGGGATAGCCAGTGCAAAGGCCCCGAGGCCTTCTTCCGACATGTCTGAAGAAGGACAGAGAAGCCATGTGACTGAAATAGAGTAAACAAGGGAGAGAGGACATGAGATGAGACCCAGGAAGTAATGGGGACTGATGGTACAGGCCCCAGGAGTCATGACTGTCTTTGGCTTTAAATTAGAGTGTTCTGAAGAATCAGTCATTGGAGGGTTTGAGTAGAGGAGTAATGGGATCTGACTTGAGTTCCAGAATTCAGGCTGGCTGCTGTGGTGGGAATAGACTGAAGAGAGGCAAAGGTTGTAATAATTCAGGTAGGAAGGAAGGTGGCTTGGATCAAAGTGGTGTTGAGAAGTGGCTGGATTCTGGGCATTTTGAAGGTCAACTCAACAGGGTTTCCCTATGGGTTAGTATTGCGGAGTATCATTTTTCTTATTCTACATCCTCTACTTCTGTTTAAAAGACCAAATTGAGATGGAAATTCAGTATGGCCATAGCATTATTGACTCATACTGAACTCGTTGTCATCTAAAACTCCTAAATCTTAAAAAAAAAGAAAAGAAAAAAACTTACATGTGCTAATGCTCAAATACCCTTTTTATTTTTTATATTTTCAGATATTCCTTTTAATTTATACTTGGTTTGGTTTTGTTGCTAAGTTAAAGATTTTTAATCTTTGTAGGAGATTTTATTTTGCTAGATTTGACTGATTTCTCCAAACAGGTAAGGGAATTCTTACTCTGTTATGAACGGTAAGGGAACTCTTTCTCTGTTATGAACAGTAAGGGAACTCTCGGTCTGTTACACAGGATAGTTGCTTCTCTCAGCTTTGTGTGCGTGTACACGTTTTACAAGCGTGCCTCCTGTATCTCCCGAAACTTTATGGATTGTTGAACAAGACAAAACCTATAGCAGACCTCTAAAACCTCCCTCGAGGTTGATTGTGACTTTTATAATTTTATACTCTCTGGTCAGAATTGGTTATATTATAACATATTAACCTAAGTTTATATAAACTTAGGTTATATTAAGTTATAACCTAACTTGGGATTTGGTCTCAGTTAAATCCATAAAGATGATAATGTGGTGTTGTTAGCTACCTTCCTGAAATTATGTACAAATACATATTGTGCATCTGTTAGAATTCTCTGATAGATCAGTATAGAATCCATGGTATCAGTGGAAAGAGAGAGGCAGAGATGGGGGCAGGGAAAGGTGTGTATCTGATAAATTTACCCACAATGAACTCACGCTTTTGGTGCTAAATGCTTCCTTTAAGATAAACAGTGTATTGCGAAGGCTTCTCCAGTGCTCACCAGCTATATTTTATGGTATCTTTGAGATTCTTGCCCAGGAATTATTATTTTTTGTTTTCTAGGGCTGCACCTGCAGCATATAGAAGTTCCCAGGCTAGGGGGTCGAATCAGAGCTGCAGCTGCTGGCCTACACCACAGCCACAGCAACACAAGATCCAAGCCATGTCTGTGACCTATGCCACAGCTCATGGCAATGCTGGATCCTTAACCCACTGAGCGAGGACAGGGATCCAACCCATGTCCTCATGGATACTAGTCGTGATTGTTAGCACTGAGCCACAGTGAAACTCCTCTTGCCCAAGATTGACTGTCATCTGTTGATACTTCTTTCTGTGCCCGTCTTTTTTTAAATTAAATTTTTTTTTATTTTGAGTGAGAATTGCAATGATTTTTAATTTTTATTTTTTTACTTATATTTTTATTGATTGATTTTGCTTTTTAGGGCCACAACCATGGCATATGGAGGTTCCCAGGCTAGGGGTCCAATCAGAGCTACAGCTCCTAGCCTATGCCACAGCCACAGTAAGCCCAGATCCGAGCTGCAACCTACACCACAACTCATGGCAATGCTGGATCGTTAACCCACTGAGTGAGGCCAGGGATTGAACCCGCAACCTCAAGGTTCCTAGTTGGATTTGTTTCCACTGCGCCACGATGGGAACTCCTCGCTGCACATCTTAGAGATCAGAATTTTAGCCTTCTGACCTCTTTCCCACTTTCTGTGATCCCCAACTGTCAGCAAGTCTGTCTGCTAATCTCATTTGTCCCCATCACTTTAGAATTCTCGCAGGAGGGCTGTGCCATCACTCCCCTCACCACCAACTTAATCTGCTCTATTTGACATTATTTGATGACTGTTAAGAATTCGGTGTGACCCTGGACAAACCATACGATCCAGAGTGGCTCCCTTCTGTTAATCTAAATGCCAGTGGCCTGGCTTCAAGGGCCCCTTTTTAGTTGCCTTTTCCCCTAGTACCCACCACTTCGAAAGGTTTTTCTCTAGTCAAACAATTCTATTTTTTTAAATTGATGTTTGCTCTTACCTCTGTGATTTCTGTCAGTGTGTCATTTCCATGTTTCTTTTTGCTCACGTGAGTCTCTCAGTATTGCAAAAGTTAACACTTAATTGTACACAGACGTACACTGTTCCCCTTTTTGATGGATGGGTTAATTTTGTATTCCCCAACTACCTTTTTTTGAGACCATGTATTATACTACTATAACAGTTCTCAAAATTCTTTATACAGTGTCCTTCCAGAAAGCATTGTTAAGTATTCATTAAAAACAAGTTTGTTTATTATATTTTCTATTGTAGTTGAAGATGCCCACACTGGAATGTTTATAGGAAACAGCAAACAGACAGTTTGGAGGGGCTATTTGGTATGTTATTTTATTTTATTTTATTTTTTGCCTTTTTTGTCATTTTAGGGCCGCACCCGCGGCATGTGGAGGTTCCCAGGCTGGGGGTCTAATCGGAGCTGTAGCCACTGGCCTACGCTGCAGCCACAGCAACGCAGGATCCGAGCAGCGTCTGCGACCTACACCACAGCTCACAGCAACGCCGGATCCTTAACCCACTGAGCAAGGCCAGGGATCGAACCCGCAACCTCATGGTTCCTAGTTGGATTCATTAACCACTGCACCACAACGGGAACTCCTGGTATGTTATTTTAAATTAATTGTATTTTTTGCGATAGACTAGGATAGAAGTGTTAAGTAATAAAGCTGTTTTGAGAGACATTTTAATGTTTACTTTTCCTTTTAGTCTAGCTTTTTAGTATTAGTGAGTATTGATTTTAATGATGATAACATTCTTATTTTGAGGCTTGTGTGATGCAATAGATCTTCATCAGTGTTCTTAGTTGTAAGTTTTCACCAGGCTGATGATGTGGAAAGTGAGTTATTTTTTTCCCCTTCTTTTTTTAGACAACAGATAAAGAGGTCCCTGGGCTAGTGCTAATGCAAGATTTGGCTTTCCTGAGTGGATTTCCACTGACATTCAAGGAAACAAATCAACTAAAAACAAAATTGCCGGAAAATCTTTCTTCTAAAATAAAACTGGTAAGAAAATTACAAATAGAGCAATCAGTATAGCACATCCCATTTAATGTGGGATGCTTCTTTTGTGGCCCCTTTTGTTATAGGATAACCAACAATCGTAAGAGCAAAGAGGGTCTCCGTTCTGTCACAATACGTTGTCATGCAGATGGCCCTTTATTTATAGATCTTCACTTTTTACTCTTAATTTGGGCAACATTGTAAGAGTCTTACTTGGGTTTGTTGCTTTCCCAGACAGAAGGGGGATTCATTTGTTTAACAAATAAGCTGCTACTGTGTGTCAGGTGCAGAGAACAGAGCAGTGGAAAAAACAGACAAACAGCCATGCTGGCAATGGAAGCGTGAGAGGAGGGGTGGGGGACAGCCATGTAGTGAGTAGGCAGGAGCCCCAAGCTATGGATTTATTCAGAGCCTCACTCACAAAGGGGGTGTTCTGCAGATATTTGCAACGTTTGATAATGGGAGATCTTCAGTCATTAATGGCTAGTTGAGCCATTAACTTATTTAGGATTTAAACTTATTAACTCTTCACGCTTGACCAACAGGGCGATTGTTAAACTTGACTTTGGAGGCTGTGACATGTCTTTTCCTTGACATTTACTGTTCTCTAGAGCCTTTTGTCTTGTTTACGTGGAACACAGTCCATGTGGCTGCACTTTCCTTTTGACCTTATGTGAATATGCCTGCTGTTTTGTCAGAAACAGTCCAGGTTGTAAACTATGAGTGTTTTTTTTTCTCTCAGAATAGAGGGCATAAAGTTGTTAACTCGGCATTTGTTAGGCTCCAATTTTCTTGATTTTACAAAGAAATGTTCTTTAACTTCTGCCACTGTGTTTAGCTTGCTGATTCTTCCTTCTCCCCATTGCTGTCATTTAACAGTTGGAAGGTGAAAGTGTGGAGGTGGAGGTGGAGGTGTTGGGGAAGAGCTGTGACTGGGGTGTTATTTAGTTCAGGTCTGGACCATGTTTTTTTATCTGCCTGCCAAAGTTCCCTTTAACTTGTTGCTTTTTCCCCATAAGTGTTTCAGTGTTACAGTATTTGTTAGTTTTGATGTTTATTTGTTCATTTGTTTTGCTGCAGCGTGCAGTCACATTGTCAGATCTCAGTACCCGCACCAGGGCTTGAACCTGGGCCACAGTGGTGACAGTGCCAAGTCCTAACCACTAGACCACCAGGGAACTCCCTGTTTTATTGTTTTAATATATAATGTATTACCTTCATAAATACCGTGGTAATGTGAATGACATTTTGGTTTTTTCTTTTTCATATTTTCTTCTGTTACTTTTCTTATGGTACCTGAAAATATGATAATACCCAGTTATATATTAGGGTTATTTCTTAATCTGCAGTTATTTTAAAATAGCTATTCTTCCTTCCCCTGCATTATTTTTGGTACTGATTTAGGTAGATAAAGCCATAGATTAGCATTCATTTCAGCTGATGTTTATTTGGCTTTTTGGCTTTCTAGCTATTAGTTCCACAGTTACAGACTTATGTATATCTATACTTTTGACTATCAGCTCAAGTTCCTTATGCAGAAAAAAAAAAATGACATAGATTCTTTTTTATATAATTCCAATTATAATAAGTTTTTAAAGAAAGAAGACTCACAGCACCTCCCCATACTCTGCTTAGTTTTGAACAGCCCACGTCTTCTGCCCGGTAAAGCTGCTGACCAATGCACCTGCTGGTGGGCAGGCGTGTCCTGTTGAAGATTGCCAGTCCAGGTTGTTCTCACCCCTTTGGCAAACTACCTTTTGGGTGCTGTGGAGTGATGTGTGTTGGTAGAGGCCTAGTGGGGCAGGAGCTTTAACTGGGCAGTAGGACCACCAGGCTCTGCACACAAGGACGCCCCTTCCTGTGTCATTCACCACACCTGTCTTTGTTGAGGCCAGCACCTCCTGGGGGAGGGTGTCCAGCCAGTTCTTCACAGTGTTCATTGCAGCTTATTGTCACAGTACCAACACCTGCAGTTGGCTTCTGGGACGAGGACTTCTGATTTGGGGAAGCTAGAGAGAAAATGAGAAAGAGGAAGAATAGAAGGAGGGCATCGGCATTCAAGCCCGGTTCTCCAAGGGACTGTCTTTCCTTGGGTCTCACTTCCTAGTTCTATTACGAGCACCCTGAGAACGAAGCTTCCTCTCACTGGGTTCCCAGGCCGTTTAGTGAGCACTGCTTAAACACCTGCTCTGTGCCAGGGACTGTACCAAGCATAACCAAGGGACTGAAGTCACTCAAATAATATTTGGGTATGATCACTTCCAAATAAGTGTTTATGCAAAATGCAGGGAGGGATGAACATCAGGGCTTCAGTTGTACTGCAGACAAGAAAGGCTTTGCAGAACAGGAAACTTTTGGCTGGGCCCTGCACAGAACAGCTATTCTCCCAGCAGAGAAGGGAGTTGGAAAGTCCTTTTTGAGAGGAAGGAATAGCTTGAGCAGCTGGCTGAGGACTTACAGACAAGTGAATGGTGTTTTCCGAGAACCAAGGTGGCTGCTCTAGAGGCCAGGGCCCAGACGGGGATTTTGCTGATGCTGAGATTGGGAAGTTGGCTGAGGCCAGATTGAGAAAGATCCCTGGGGAGGAGCTTGAACTTTATCCTAGAGTCAGAGAGCATCTTGAGGAGGAGGGCCCGATCTGCTTCTAAGCCACACAGAAGGGCAAGGTGTAGCAGGTAGACATTAAACAAGAAGCTGGAGGCAGGAGAACCAGTTGGGCCTCTGCTGCCATAGTTCAGCAAGACATTCAGGTTCCACAAGTGCCTTGGCAGTGCTGCCAGTGATGAGAATGGTTCCAGAACCATCTAAGAGAAACCTCTGCGTGACCTGGTGACTTACTAGCTATTGAAGGAGATGGAAGGAAGAATGAAAGGGGAAGTGGAGATGTGACCAGTGAAGATGGATGTGAGGCATCAACCACCACACTCAGAGGTTCTTAGGAGAAGTGAGATTTTGGGAAGGAAACAGCTCGGTTCAGGGCACATGCGAGGAAGGGCCATTAGACATTGGGCTTCAGGACCTGAAGAGCTGAACCCCACTGTGCCTTCCTAGGCTTCTCCAGGGGTCTTTGCCAAAGCCTGTGGCCTCAGAGCCACCCAGGGCCCAGTTCTGTCCCAGAGACCCAGGCTAGGCTGCGCGCATAGGTACTGCCTGCTCACCTCGTACCCTGGTGATCACCTCTGGCCTGGTTCTTGGGGCTGCTTGATGAAGTGCTTGTTGGAAGAATGAGCAAGAAGCAGGGCTGTGAGTAAGCACACCCACCATAGAGTACTGGGATATAAAAGGAAATGTTGCAATGGTGTGATCATTCAAGGGAGTCGTTAGGGTTTTGGTACTGTGGTTGTATACATACAGCAACTTGGCTTTTATCATTATGTTCAGAGCAAAACCAGACTCCCTCTCCACCCTTAGCAGGGCAAAGGGTCGGGGGGCTTGATAATGGTTTCATCTGTAAGGTAATAGATTGGAATTCATAAAAACTTTTTTGTGGACCTAAGCCTTACAAATCAAAGTCTTTTCTATTGAAAGTTTTCAAGCTTGAGATATCTTTTATGATCTGATTAATTACCCTCTAATTTACCTGTGGAATTTTTATATGTAACAGATACAGAATTTACCTTCTGAGAAATCATATTACCTTTTTTTTTTCCGTCTGTGTCAGCAGCATATAGAAGTTCCTAGGCCAGGGACTGAGTCCTCCCCACAGCAGCAACCTGAGCCCTAGCAGTGACAGTACTGATCCTTAACCTGCCGAGCCACCAGGGAACTCCTGAATTATCCAGTGGTCTTTATTTTCAGCTTCTTCTAAATCATTTTGTGATTTTTAGACATTTTCATTCATGGTAAGTTTTTCATTTGTTTTTTGTTTTTGTTTAGTTACTGTTTAACATATGTTAGAGCAGGCAGAAAATCTTTTCCAGGCTCTCAAGTATGTTCTCACATTTGGCTTGAGTGATGCTGGTTGCTGAGTGGGTGTGCAGAAGTGAAGGATGTCTGCTTGTCCTCGGGCTGTTTATATTTATGATCATTTTTTGGAGGCAGTATGTGTGCGTATGCAGTAGTCAAGTAGCAAAACAAGATAGTGTAAGGTTAGCTATCCAGAAGAATAGTGCAAACTCCAAGTTGGCATTTAGAGACGAGGGATCTGTGACATGGGGAAGTTTTCAAAGAGAAGGAGGCTGCATGGGATCCTTGAAGGCTGACAAGATAGTTTGTTTCCGCAGGAAGGACAGTGTGGGCAGGGTGGAAATAGCATATAGACCAACCTGAACTCAGACCCCTCAAACCTCTGTTTAGGGCACATTCAAGGTCATAGTAAATCGTAGTAATATTTCTACTCATGCTCCTTCTTGTAGTGACTTCCCTGAAAACATCTTAAGTACTTGATCATTTTTGGTTTTTTGGGCTGCACTTGAGGCATATGGAAGTTCCCAGGCTAGGGGTCAAATCAGAGATGCAACTGCTGGCAGCTTGCATCCCACAGCCACAGCAACGTGGGATCTGAGCCGCATCTGTGATCTACGCCACAGCTCATGGCAATGCTGAATCCTTAACCCCTTGAGTGGGGCCAGGGAATTAACCTGCATTCTAAGGGATACTAGTCGGGTTCGTTACTGTTGAGCTGCAAGGGGAACGCCAAGCATTTGCTCTTTTAAAGCATGGCATCCTCTCTTTTGGTTTTGTTCCTAAGGTAAGCACTTTGGTAGATTAAACAAGCAACTCTAGAATTGACACAAGTTTTAGAAAACCACCAGGACATATTAAGACAGAGTGGTTTGAGTTGTCAAATTACTAGAAGGAGCTAATTTGTTTTTCAGTTGTATTAGGTGGCATGTTATTTCCCTAACCTCATACTACCATATAAAAGTGTATCGGTCACATCATTCTGGATAACGCTACGGTAACAAACATCCCAAAGTCTCTGGCTTAAAAATAGAAAAGCTTTGTTTCTCAGTTATGTTATGTTTGTTATGGGTCTGCAGGGGGTTGGTGTAAACGTCTCTCTTTGAGAAATGTATAATTTAAAGATTTTAGATAAACTTGTGATTTCAAGTAAGAAGTTATATGTGGAGACAGTTGATCCACACTGTTGCCCAAGCTAAAGAACTCCAGCCTTAGGCACTTAACCACACTCACTTTTCCTTACCACCTCATCTCTTAGCAAAAGTAATTAAGGTGTCTGAGATTAGGGTGCCACCTAGTGGCCAGTACAGGATCCTTCCTCCTTACCGTTTCCACCACTCAAGACTTGGTGGGTCATGGTGACAGAAAAAAATTTACATATATATAATTACTCCTTTAAGCTCTAAATTTACATATATATAATTATTCCTTTTCCAATTATTGTATAGTTACCTTAGGAAAATGTCTGTGAAATTTCAAAATAGTTTTCCAGAATAAAAACATTTTGGATAGAAAGATTAATTAAGATGAAGATATTTTAGGAGTTCCCACTGCGGCTCGGTGAGTTAAGGATCTGGTGTTGCTGCAGCTGGGGGTGCAGGTTGTAGCCGCAGCTCATATTTGATCCCTGGCCTGGGAACTTCATATGCCACAGACACGGCCATAAAAAGAAAAAAAGACTTTCCCAGTAAATTTAAAATTAAATTAGAATATTAAAGTACTACATTTATTTATTCTAGAATAGTGATTTTTATGCACTCCAGGGAGCCCTCAGAGGTTCTGTGTGGTCCAGTGTGGGAGGGGAGGCTTGGGAAGGGCAGTGAGACTGTCAGGTGCCCAGGTAGCACAGAAGAATGTTTGCCCTGTGTGGCTGGCCTCCCATCTGCCCCCCAAACGTACTGAGGCAGCACAGTGATGGCAGTGAGAGCTGACCTTGGATGGGTGCTGTGTGTATACCGGGCACTATTAAGGTGAAGGGAAGTGATCAGTCAGGAAGATAGCACACACATATGTGAGCACACCCACACAGTTTGCAATAAGATTTCATGGCCTACACAATAAAATGAGGAAGAGAGATGAATGAAATTCTAACTGACCTCTACTTTGGGCCTGCATAAACTCAGGAAACTTTGAGGGGTGAGCTAAATATAGTCATGTAGCATATACAAGAGCTCAGAATGAACCATAATAATTTTTATTTGCTCTGTTTTATAAGAAACTGACCCTGTTAGAAGAACCATTTAAGCAGAAGGATGTTGCTGTCCTCCGTGAGTGGTTTTCAGCCTTCCCCTCTGCCTTTTTGGAAGACACTTCAAGGTCCTGCCAGGACCCTACACCTAGGTGTGGGCACGAGAGCTGTTAGACACCTGTTGGCAGGTGTCCTCTCCACTAATTCCAGCAAAGTTACCTGGCAGGGCTTTCTTGGTATTGACAGATGGGTAATATTCTAGAACAAAGGTCTCAAATTGGTGACCACATGCATTTTGTTTGAATGGAAAACAGTCGAAAATGTTAGAGCCACTGTTGAAAACTGGGAGATTTCATGTAGCACTCAGGGATTCTGGCCCCTCTGGAGACCTGGCAGCCTTTGACCCTGTTGACTGGTGGCTGCGATTTTCAGATGGGGCCTTAGATGTCCCATCTGCCACAGTCCCTGACTCCCTCTTGTTTCTAAATACCTGGTCTTTTGCATTCACTTGGGAAATAGTCTGGCCTGTTTAGGCCTTCTTTTTTGGTGATATTGGCTTGCCATTTCATATGAAATGCTTCATCTTTTAAATATATGTAATATATATTCAAAGCATACATATGTAGCTTACAGTATAATATATAATATGTTGTATATATAATATATGTAGCATGTATATTTAAAGATCAAGGATCAAACTGGGAATTTCAAAGTTTTTTTTTTTTTTTGAGGTTCAGTTTGTCTGCATGTAACCCCCTTGTTATTTTATAGTTGCAGTTGTACTCAGAGGCCAGTGTAGCACTTCTGAAGTTGAATAACCCCAAAGATTTCCAAGAACTGAATAAGCAGACGAAGAAGAACATGACTATCGATGGAAAGGAACTGACCATAAGTCCTGCGTATTTATTATGGGACCTGAGTGCCATCAGCCAGGTAAGGAATGCAGAAGTTCTTTTAAAACCCAAATTGCAGGATTTGATTATTAACCATTTATGAGTCACTAGAAGTAGAGAAGGAAGGGGACTTAGAGGTGACTTGTTTGGAACTTTTCTGATTTTCCAGTCACCACCATTGGTTAATACTAATTGAAGTGACCTAGAATCAGATCTGAGAACCTTTTCTTATAAAAATATATGAAAGAAATGCTGTTGTTGTTTTGTGTTGTTTTGAATATGCTGAGTATTTTACATTTTTTGTAACGTCTGAAAGTTTGACCCAGTCTTTGACTGCTGGAGCTCCCTGAGAACAGAGGGTAGATGGGAGTTGGGAGGAGTGTTTCACAGCCTTATGGGCCTGTGGCTTTTCTCAGTCTAAGCAGGATGAAGATGTTTCTGCCAGCCGTTTCGAGGATAATGAAGAGCTGAGGTACTCACTGCGATCTATCGAGAGGCATGCGCCGTGGGTTCGGAATATTTTCATTGTCACCAATGGGCAGATCCCATCCTGGCTGAACCTTGATAATCCTCGAGTGACCATAGTCACACACCAGGTAGCGACTTGCCATATGTCACAAGTCTGTGGTTTCCTGTTCTCTTCTGCTATTCTTTGCCTTGTTCCTGATTTCATCCCCTTACTCTACCTTCACCTCCATTTCCACCTTCTTTTAATCCTTCCATTCGCCTCCCTCCCTTCCTTCTCAAAACAAAGCAAAAAAATCCCCTCTCCACCCACCCTCTTTCTCTCTCTCTTTTTTTTCCCCATTAAAGGATGTTTTCCGAAATCTGAGCCACCTGCCCACCTTCAGTTCACCCGCTATTGAAAGTCATATCCACCGCATTGAAGGGCTGTCCCAGAAGTTCATCTACCTGAATGATGATGTCATGTTTGGGAAGGATGTCTGGCCAGATGATTTTTACAGTCACTCCAAAGGTCAGAAGGTGAGGACCTAAGAGGTGCCTGTCTTAGAAGTCACTTAGAAATTACAGACAGGAAATCAGTATATGTACCATAATCAAATTTGATCAAACAAGCATTTTTTTTTTTTCCCATTTAGGGCCACACCCGAGGCATATGGAGGTTCCCAGGCTAAGGGTTTAATCAGAGCTATAGCCACCGACCTACGCCGCAGCCAAGCCATAGCTCAAGCCTGCAGCCCTATGATCTAAGGCAAGTGCACCCCACCACCACCAGCCCCAGGAAAATGAGCCTCGGGCTAGGGGGAGAGCACAGGGAATAAACACCAAAAGAAAAAGCAGCTTTGTCCTATTGGTACTTAGTTACAGAGTTCTGTACGTTCTAAGTTCATAGATAAGGTTCCGAGACTCATTTTCCTGGAGCTGGTGGTGGTGGGGTGCACTTGCCTTAGATCATAGGGCTGCAGGCTTGAGCTATGGCTTGACAGGAGAGAGAGAGAAAAATCAGTGACCACATATAGTGATTTCCACGCTGGCAGGTGTGCCCTGGATGCAAAGGAATGGGAGCACTGGAGGGTGAAATCAGATAGGGAAAGGGTTTGAAATGAACTTAGAAGAACAAGTAAGAGTTAACCAGATAAAGACCTCCCAAATAATTGGACTGGTCAAAGACTTTAAAGGGGAGTGCATTTTTCAAAAATGATTTGATTTAGAAAGTAATTGTGTACCATGTGGATCATTTCGAAAGCAGGCGAGTTCACAGTGCAGCGAGCCATGATGAGTGATTCATCACAGGACCCCATGCGTGGGAATCAGGGTATTGAGAGTGCCCCCTTCTCAGCCTTGAGGCCAGACCACGCCTGAATCTGCTCAGGAATTGACAAGAGCGTCACGGAAAAGCAGTGACTCGTGTTCATACTTTCCACTTGCACACTCTTGTTCTCACATTTAAGTCTGGCATGGTGCCGCTTTATTTCCAAATAGATTATAAGACTGTATTGTGAGACTAACCCATAGGTTGAGTCCTTGTCTGCTTTTCTCGAGTAATGGCAGAGAGTAAGCGTGCTGGGTAAGTAAGAACTGTCGAGAGGATGGGAGTGAGAGAACTACCACGCACGGTACAGGCCCACTTGAGGCCCAGGGAGCCCCTAAATGCAGACCTTTTCTAGAGGCTCCGTTTATGTTGTGGTGTTTTGCTTTTTTTTTTTTTTTAAGAATCCTAATTTAAGAATAGAAAGTGACAGAGACCATTTTTTTGGTCTCTTTCTTTTGTAGGTTTATTTGACATGGCCTGTGCCAAACTGTGCTGAGGGCTGCCCAGGATCCTGGATTAAAGATGGCTATTGTGACAAGGCTTGCAATAATTCAGCCTGTGATTGGGACGGTGGCGATTGCTCTGGTGAGGATGTGTTCAAATGTAATTTGTCCATGTTGACGGAATTTTTTTCATTTGTCTTTATCGAATATGTACAGTGACTTGATTAAGCATTCCTCATGTATTCAGGGGTTGGTAATCCATGGACTCTTTGGGGATGAAGACCAGTGTCCCCACTTGGCCCAGTTTTTCATATTATCATTGTGGGGAGGCAGGCTTTTCCCCACATTGACCCTGCACTTGAAAATGCCTTTTCTTGATATTGAAAATGTGAAAATCAGTTCTGTACCTTTAATGATGTGAGCTCAAGAGCAAGCATCACTCTAAGTGGCTCTTGCAGGAGCTCATAGCCGCTGGCTCTCTGCAGCAGATTCCCCCCAGTCGCCAAATGACTTAAAGAGATACCAGAGAACTAAACATCTCACCTCCCAGCATCTCCTCTTCCTTTCTTGCTTGCGTGTATTTGGACTTGTTGGTAATAACAGGTTTTTACGTGTATTTGTTGCCTTTCAGTTTATAAAGCATTTAAACTTATAAAGCATTTTGAATTTCCCAGTCACTGACGAAAGAGAGGGTATGTGCACAGCTATTATTGCCCCCCTAGCCGACATGAGGAAACAGGTTTGGGAAAGTGTTGCGTGTTGGAAGAAACAAAGCTTTAAGTTGTGTCAGAGGCGGGGAGAGAACACAGATGTGAGAGAGAGAGGCTATGCTGCCTCCAGAGCGAGGCCCCTAATGGAGCAGGTCAGTACCCGTATTAGGATATGTTTTTGGCAGTTCTGAGAATCAGTCTTCAGAACAGTCTGCCCCTGCACGCACATCTGTATGTGCCCCTTGAGCAAACTTCCGGCCTGTACCTCTAGGTTGCACAGCTGGTCAGCACCCAAGCCCGGTCACCCCACTTCCAGTCCACTGTCAAACGATGCCCCCTTTTCCAACTGTTTTCTTTTTAAGCTGCATGAAGTCTTCTCCTCAAGAATGGGGTGAACCTGTCCTGACTAAAATTCATGCATCGATCCTGAAAACACTATTAAGTGTTTTCCAAGATTGCAAGCACAGCAAAGTTGTTTTCTTGTTCCTCCCCTAGGTAACAGTGGAGGGAGTCGCTATATCCCAGGAGGCGGGGGCACCGGGAGTATGGGAGGCGGACAGCCCTGGCATTTTGGCGGAGGAATAACCGGCATCTCTTACTGTAATCAAGGATGTGCAAATTCCTGGCTTGCTGATAAGTTCTGTGACCAGGCCTGCAATGTCTTATCTTGTGGGTTTGATGCTGGCGACTGTGGGCAAGGTATATTTATTTTATTTGTAAAAACATACTTAGAATAAGGGGATGACTATCCTTGCTAAGTAGAGGGGGTTTGGATTGTTGCTGTTATTTAAGGTAATTGTCTATGTGTCCCTTTCTCAGCCCTGCATCCACATTAGTTGTGGGTCATAAGTAAGAGAAGGACACGGATCTTTAGGAAAAAAGTAGACACTGAAGCTGCATCTTTTCCTGTTAGTGCTTCTGACTTTTTCGTTGTTCTTTGTTTTAACTAAGCAGAATTACCATAGTTGAAAATATGTGGTGAACGTTTAGTTTGGGAACAATAAAAGGAGACCAGTAGCTCACGAAATAAGCATGGTTTGAAAACTGGATCTTGTCAATAGCTTATTAATGGAGGTCCTTTTTGGCAAGAATTTACATTTTTTTGTCAAATGGACAAAAAGATGGAAGTTGATCACTGAATTTGCTGTTCAGAATCATGCTGTATCTGTGTAATGAGACAGCCTTAGCATTCTCTATTGATAGCAGTGATTGCTTCAGAGAGTAAAAATGAGCCCTATACTAGTAGCTTTTGTGTTAGAATTTGGGATTAAAGTTCATTTAAAGTCATTCTTAGAAAGTGAAAACTCAAACCCTAAGAATTGAAGGAAAAGGGGGAAAATGGCTAGTTTTTTAAAAGTCATGTTTGTGTTTTTTCCTCTAGATCATTTTCATGAATTGTATAAAGTAACTCTTCTCCCAAACCAGACTCACTATGTTATTCCAAAAGGTGAATGCCTGCCTTATTTCAGCTTTGCAGAAATAGCCAAAAGGGGAATCGAAGGTGCCTATAGTGACAACCCAATTATTCGACATGCTTCTATCGCCAACAAGTGGAAAACCATCCACCTCATATTGCACAGTGGCATGAATGCAACCACAATACATTTTAATCTCACACTTCAAAGTACAAACGGTGAAGAGTTCAAAATCCAGCTAGCGGTAGAGGTTGACACACGGGAGGAGCCCAAACGGAATTCTACGACCCAGAAGTCTTACCAAGATTTGGTCAGCCCGACAGTGCTTCTTCCAGAGGCGGAAATTCTGTTTGAGGATATTCCAGAAGAAAAGCGCTTCCCCAAGGTCAAGAGACACGACGCTAACACAACAGGAAAATTCCAGGTGGAGGTGGAAGTTCCGCTGCTCAATATTTCACTCCTTCCCAGGGAGACCCAGCTGAGCCTCAGTAACTTGGATTTGCAACTGGAACTCGGAGACATCACCCTGAAGGGGTACAACCTGTCCAAGTCAGCCCTGCTGAGGCCATTTCTGACGAACTCACGTTATGCAGAGCTAGCAGTAAATCAGGTTCCCATGACAGGGCAAAGAAATGATAGTGTGGAGGCCCCACTGGAAAAACAGGTTCACAGAAGCATCTTCCTGAGCCGCTTAGGAACACCTGAGAGGTCCCAGGGGTCCTCGCCTCTTCCAGCAGTGTCAATGACGGTGAACGGCCGTTCCCAGAGTCAGACGCTACCCCTGGACTTAGACACCAAAGCCAGACTCAGGTCCCAAACTCTGACCCACACAGTGGGGGGCAGGAATGTGTCCAAAGAAAAGCTCTCATCCCTGACTATCACCCTGGAAAACAAGGGGACACAAAAGATAATCACAGGGAAAGAACAAGAGAAAAACAGAATGGAGGAAAATGCTAACAGTCACCTCGGTGGTAATGAAGTATTACCTGGAAGAAAACTGCAGTATTACACAGACAGTTACCTGGGTTTTTTGCCATGGGAGAAGAAAAAGTATTTCCAAGATCTTCTTGATGTAAGTTATATCCAGCCTTAACCTTCCCATGCTCAGGAAAAATAAGGAACCTTGTAAGTGGTGATGACATACTAATGGCTACCATTTATTCAGCACTTGCCTGTGCCCACCCCTGAATTCAGATGCTTTTCTTGCATGGTTTCATTTAATTGTCCCAGTGATTCTAAGCATAAAAATGCCTTATAAGGGTCCCTGCTGTCATTATCCCCATCTTGGAGTTTAGGAAGCGGCCTCTGTGTGAATGAGTAGGGGAGTTAACCGGGGCGTACCCTGAGAAGCAGTTGTAGAACAGGGATGGTATTTTATCTTTACCTGGTATGCTGCAAATTAATTTTATTTTTTCCTTAAAAATTTTTATTGTGATGTAAAAAAAAAAAAACGCTTTTGCATACATGGCGCAAGTTGGATCTGATATTTTTACTCATGTAAGACCCGAGATGCGTTAGCTCTCCCACCTTCACAGCAGCAGTGGGGTGTGAGTCAAGCCTCAGCGCTGTCGTGCTCTCCCTCCTGTTCCGCAGCGTCCGCAGTGCCCTGGGCTCCTTTGCCCATCTTGTAAGCGCTGTCTCTTGTGCCAGCTGCTGGGGAGCATGAGATGGTCAGAACAGTCGCTGGTCTGGGAGACCCAAAGAGCAAGCTGGGGGACAGACTCGTGGGCAGTGTGATAAGTCTCTCCTGAGGTATGGGCAGAATCCAAAGGGAACATGCCTTAACTCTGCCTGGAGGTCTTGGGAGAGGCATCCCAGAGGAGGTGCCCTGTCTGCTGACCTTTGGATGGTGGGGAGGAGTGGACAGACAGAGAAAAGCCATGTGTTCCAGGCTGGATCGCAAGCAGAGCACAGTCTCGAGTAGACGTGAAGAGGAGAGTCAACTCACTTCTCTCATTGTCTTTGGGAAGAAGGAAGTGCCTTGTCCCTGACACATAGCGTTTCCTAACTATTGAGCGATGCCAACGTTAATTTCCTCACTTTTCTCCCTCCCTTTCCCCTTTTAAAAATTGCAGATTAAAATCAGTGCAAAAAATGAAAAGCACTAAAAAAGGGAAAGGTCTCTCTCCTTCCTTCCTTAATCTCCTTACTTGAGATAGTCACTATGAATATGTAGGTTAGTGGGTATTCTTCCAGTATTTTTCTGTAGAAAGGCACACACACACAAACTATATAGCTTATATTTTGCAGCAGGAAGTTATCCATATATTGCCCTGCACTTGCCTTTGATGTAATAGGAGATGGACAAATTGCCATTGTTTTTTTTAACAGCTGTATGTTCTGCAGTTATAAATATGTTGCAACAAACATTCTTGTACAAATACCTTACTCCCCCCCCCCCCATTTTGGCTGCACCCACAGCATGCAGAAGTTCTCAGGCCAGGGAGCAAACCCATGCCACAGCAGCGAACCAAGTGACAATGCCAGATCTTTAACCTGCTGTGCCACATGAGAATTCCCATATATCTTACTCTTGAGGAAGTTTTATTTCTGTAGGTAGAATTGCTTGGTTAAAGGGTCTGGTATGCATGAAATTGAACTATGTCTTCCTTAAAGGTTGCACCCCTTCCACCAGTAGTATACAAGCCTGCTTGTTTCCCTGCAGGCTGACCAACACCTGTTAATATCAGTCTCCACTTTCATCAGTTTCAGAAGCAAAAATATTTTATCATCTCTTGTAAATTGTGTTCATGTTCTTTGCCATTATTCTTTGCCCATTCATTCAGTTTCACTTGTTACTGGGTTTAACTGGATTCTTTACATTTCATGATGTTAACACTATTATATGGTGAACTAATTTTTTATTCCAGTCGTGGTGTTTAAATACTTGCTGCTTTGATGTCACCAGTAAAAATAACTTGATACCAAAATTACTATCAAATTTATTGTAAGTCAGTTTTCTAAATTTTGCATTGAAATTGGCTGTGAAATCTCATGCTCAGTGACTAGCCCTTGAAGAATACCCTATAAATAGATCTTTGCCCGGCAGCTGTTGTTCTCAGGCCGGTGTTAGCCATAACTTTCACTGAAATCCAGTTTAGTCCTGCTCTTAGAATCCTTAAAGAGACATGATAGTGCTCATTTCATTGGCCCCTCACAACGGCTAGTGACTAGTTGTTACCATGTTACATAAAGTAGTACCTCTGTCTCTAGTTAACACGGGCGGGCGCTTGTGCACTAAATATAATGCTGTGTTGTGTGGAATTGTCTTTTCAGGAAGAGGAGTCACTGAAGACACAACTGGCATACTTTACTGACAGCAAACACACTGGGAGGCATCTAAAAGATACATTTGCAGATTCCCTCCGATATGTGAATAAAATTCTAAACAGCAAGTTTGGATTCACGTCTCGCAAAGTCCCCGCACACATGCCTCACATGATCGACCGAATAGTTATGCAAGAACTACAGGATATGTAAGTCTTGATGTGTTTGAGTTGTTCACACGTGCTCAGAGCCACGGCTGCTGAAACTTATGTCTTGGCTGTGCTGCATTTATGGCTCTAATGCTTGATGGCTAATATGTTGAAGGTATAAGGTAAATAGTGGGAAGGAAGATTCTGATTCCATACGTTAGGTAATGGGCCGTATCTTAAATAACCCGGTCTCATGATACGTTATGTTTGGACAGGTTTCCTGAAGAATTCGACAAGACGTCGTTTCACAAAGTGCGCCATTCCGAGGACATGCAGTTTGCCTTCTCTTATTTTTATTATCTCATGAGTGCAGTTCAGCCCTTGAATATATCTCAAGTCTTTGATGAAGTTGACACAGATCAATCCGGTGTCTTATCTGATAGAGAAATACGAACACTGGCTACTAGAATTCACGACCTGCCTTTAAGTTTGCAGGTATTAAAATTTTTCCCCCCTAAACTCTGTGACATTTTAAATGAAAGTTTTGAATTTGATACTTTCTCTTTTTCTCCTGCATACTTCATTGTAATGCAAGTACAAGTAATTCTTCATATTTAATGAGGATGATTACAACTAGTCCTTTTGTTTTTGCTTTTTAGGGCCACATCTGCAGCATATGGAGGTTCCCAGGCTAGGGGTCAAATCGAAACTACAGCTGCTGGCCACAGCCACAACCACAGCAGGATCTGAGCCACGTCTGTGACCTATACCACAGCTCATGCAACACTGGCTCCTTAACCCACTGAGCGAGGCTGGGGATGGAACCCACAACCTCATGGTTCCTAGTTGGATTTGTTTTTGCTGCACCACAGTGGGAACTCTACAACCAGTCCATTTTTAATTCCAGGATTAAAAAGCAAATTTGAGGTTCGTATTTTATTTATTTTAATTTAATATTATTTAATTTTTATTTTATTTTAACTTTATTTTTTTTTTTTGTCTTTTTAGGGCTACACCCACAGCATATGGAGGTTCTCAGGTTAGGGGCTGAATCGGAGCCACATCTGTTGGCGTATGCCACAGCCACAGGAGTGCAGGATCTGAGCAGTGTCTGCGACCTATACCACAGCTCATGGCAGTGCTGGATCCTTAACCCACTGAGCAAGACCAGGGATCGAACATGCATCCTCATGGATACTAGTCAGATTCGTTTCCTCTGAGCCATGACGGGAACTCCTATAAGGTGACATTTTTTAGGCTCTCAGTAGGGACTGCTGTTGTATTATCTGGAGAGGAGGCCATACCTGCATGTAAGATTCCCGTGACAGGTTCATTCAGGGGCTTGACTGAGCAGGTGGAGCTCTCATCCAGGCTCGTCCCCGGCATGGCCTCCTCTGTTACGGCATCCTCTCATCCCAGGAGTAGGACACTCCCTATTGGAGAGCACAGACATGAATCCAGCTGCAGGACGTCCCATCTGGTGATCCCCTGGACCATCCTGTGTAAAATGGTGCCTCATAGTCCAGTACGTTCTACTTAACTACTTAACAAAGAGGAGTTACTTGATGAATGCATTGTCTTATTCTGCTTGTTAGGGTGTCTTTAAGAGTCATACAGTCAAACCCTCTCTGAAGATAGCACTTTAATTTTGGTGACTTTAACTTTTTTTTTTTGGTCTTTTTTTTTTTTTTTTAAGGGCCACACCCAGGGCATTTGGAGGTTCCCAGGCTAGGGGTCTACTCAGAGCTGTAGCTGCCAGCCTGCGCCACAGCCACAGCAATGCAGGATCCGAGGCTCATCTGTAACCTACACCATAGCTCACGGCAATGCCGGATCCTTAACCCACTGAACGAGACCAGAGATTGAACCTGTGTCCTCATGGATGCTAATAGGGTTCATTAACTGCTGAGCCACGATGGGAACTATGTCTTTAACATTTTTAAAACCACAGTTGTTACTTGTAATGTACTTAGAAGGTTTTTCCTTTCATTTTTCTTTCTTAGGATTTAACAGGTCTGGAACACATGTTAATAAATTGTTCGAAAATGCTTCCCGCTAATATCACTCAGCTAAACAACATCCCACCAACTCAGGAAGCTTACTATGATCCCAATCTGGTGAGTGGCATGGGTTCTTTTCTGTAAAACAAAGTATATCCTTATTGGGTGTTATTTACTTCATTTCTGTAGAGCACTTTAAAAACTAGAAGTAAGCTCTATGTTTATAAGTCTTTGGTGGAAATTAGTAGCATAGATAATCTGGAATCATGTATATTTTTCTTTGAAATATCTTCTTTCCTTGCTAATGGATGTTAAGCTAATATTGAGATAGTTGCTTGTTTTCTAGGAGCAGACATCCTATTCACAAAGGATGGCAGAAGATAGCCCCAAAGCATACTCACTGCTCTAGAACAATTGTGAGGTTAAACATTATCAAATGGAATCCCGTCTTTCACCCGAGCTCAGTTGCTCTGATGCTGGCCCTTTCCGGACCTTACCAGTAGGGGCAGTGGATGTTCTACACACAACAGTATTAGAGTGCCATTTGGCTGAAGTGATTGGAAGACTGTTGATTGTAAGACATATCCCAGTTTCAGAGAGATGATAATGTGAAAAATGCATTTAGAATTGATGCAAGCATATAATACAGCCATTTATGAGATGCTTACTGTTAATTTTTATTAATATGTATATGGAAAAATGTTTATAATATAAAATTAATGGGAAAATTGGTATTGCCATATTCAGAATATGATTAGAACTATGGAAAACTCCCAGATACCTTCATATACACACCCAAAATAATGGGAATGATGGTAGGTTAGATCATAGGTAGTCCTTGGCTTTTTTTTTTGCCAATTTTTGCATGCAGAAGTTTCCAGGCCAGGAATGGAACACGAACATGCGCCATAGCAGCGACAACACTGCGTCCTCAACCCACTGAGCCACCAGGGGATATCTTTTTTTTTTTTTTTTTGCCTCTTCTTTAATAAATCACATAGTATACAGTCTTTTGTGTCTGGCTGTGGCAGAAGCTGCTGCTGCTTTCTTCTTTTTTTTTCTTTTTACAGCTGTACCTGCAGCATATGGAAGTTCCTGGGTTAGGGTTTGAATTGGAGCTATGCCACAGCCACGGCAACACTAGATCTGGGCCACATCTGTGACCTGCACTGCAGTTTGCAGCATTGCTGGATCCTTAACCCACCTAGTGAGGCCAGGGATTGAACCTGAATCCTCATAGACACTGCGTTGGACACTCCCACTGAACCATGACAGGAACTCCAAAAATAGGTAGTTCTTAATGTCCTTTTTTTCCGTTAGTATTTTCCCATATTTTCTATAATGAATAGTCTTCACTTTCATAATCAAAAAAACATTTTAAAAAAAATTGACCATCGTGCGAATGTTCAGCCCTATAATTAACTGCAGATATTTGTAAATGAATATAGAGAAGAGTAATAAATCATATAAAAATCTGATATCCAAAAAAGGGAAGTCGTCCATTTAGCACTCATTGTACACATCAGGGATGGTATTCTTGGAGGGCTTCATAAAGAACTTTTCTGTTTTCCCAAAATTTGGAGTTACCTCCAGCAAAGCTAATAGAATCAATTCTGAATCATCCGGAGGTCAGTGTCCTAATTTAAAAAAATGTTAATATCTATGTATTTGTCAAGATGAAGTTTCTACTAGTTATCAGAGTTCTGGGTACACCTTCCTCCAGGAGGGGCACAGTGTGCTGTGAGTTCCATGCTGCCCTGACTTGTCTTTTCTGGTATCTTCTTGGTGAGCAACCCCAGAGCACAGGACACAGGAGGAAGAAGGGCAAAAGTGTGCTGGGCTTCTAAAGCATCTCTCCTTGATCTGGTCTCTTTGGTCTTCACTGTCTTCTACCACATCGTGATTGTGTTGACAGGTTGCCTCAGAGGCCCCTGATGTCACCAGGGAGCTATGCTCACTCCAGACTTGACTTTCATCACTTGTATTTTCCACATCCATCTCTTTTTCCTTCTTTATAAACCTAGTAAGACTTTATAATAACTACCCCCCACACACGCTTATACAGAACTTACAGAAGTGCGTTCCTTTCTAAGGAGGATGATCTATGCTGAGAAAAGTTATTCATCTTGTGCTTATCCAGGCATGACGAAAGGTTATTGGAGGATTTTACGATTTTTTTTTTTTTAAGAACTTGGCAGCGTTAGTTAACATTATCAAGTGAACTCTTAGCCAAGGTGTTCACTTCATTATTGTAATTAATACATGTAGGATGGAGTATTTTCTACATTTTCTTATAGTCTAATAAGAATGACAGATTAGCTTATGAGTATCATAAGACCAGTTCATTAGTTTGTTTGAAATTTCTTTTCTTTCTGAAAAAAATTATGCCAGTAACTTAAGACTTTTAACAGTGTGTAGTAATGTGATTAAAATAAAACGTTTTCACAAAAACAGGCAGCCTGCTGATCATAGTACACCAATTTGATTTTTTAAGGTAATCCATTAAAATATTCATCTTGTTTACTGAGTCTTTTGGTTCCTCTTTAAGTTTTGCACCTGAGGTGAATGCTTCACTTGCCTCACCCTAGTCTCGGCCCTGATGTAATGTCTGTATTTTCCCACAGCCTCCAGTCACTAAAAGTCTAGTTACCAACTGTAAGCCCGTGACTGATAAAATCCACAAAGCATATAAGGACAAAAATAAATATAGGTAAGTACTACATACATTTTTTTTCTTGTTTAATAATTGCAAGAGTGTGGTATTTTCATAATTTTACTGTAGTTTTTAAAGCATTCTTTGAAATTTATGTGAGATTATTTTCTTTAGTAATATGGAAAGATTAAGTCACCTGAGGATGTTGAGTTTTTTGAAGTTTTATAAAGTGTGTATTGAAATTTTGTGTTACATATCCACATGATTATTTAAACTTTTTAAATATGTTTTGGTAATTAGGTTTGAAATCATGGGAGAAGAAGAGATTGCTTTTAAAATGATTCGTACCAACGTTTCTCATGTGGTTGGCCAATTGGATGATATAAGGAAAAACCCCAGGTACTGCTGGTTTTGTTGTTGTTATTGTTTTTAATTTAGAGCATTTTAGGTTCATAGTAAAGTTGAACAGAAAGTACAGAGAATTCCCATAACTTTAAAAATTATCTTTAATTATGCGGATAAACAGAAAAAGCAGTAGAACTGGGGAGAAGGGAGTTACTTATTTCTCTTTGGAGCAGACTGGAATGCCTAAGGGTGGAAGTAGGGTTTGAACTGAGGGGCGGCAGTTGTGAATTGAGGTTGGGGTGCCCATGCAAGAGGGACCAGCACAGATTCTCCGGTGACATGGAGTCTGAGGGTGGGCAGCATCATGGGGGAGGTGCAGCCAGACTCTGAGCTGGGACTCTCAGAGCATTTCTGAAAATGTGCTTCCATCATTTCTCGGCCTTTAGGCTAAGATCAAGTGTAGTATCTGTTCTTATCAATTTAATACCTGCTACGTTCTTTGTCCGAGGCCAGTTAGGTTAAATGGATTTTGGGAGCAGGGAGTTGGAATAGGAGCTTGCTCTGCCCACTGCACACATTGACCTGCTATTGGAGTACCTCCAGGAACCATGCACCCTCCGGGATGGGGGTGGGGTGTTTCCAGAGGAGTTGTTTTGGTGGTTAGCCCTGTCTTGGCATTCCTTTTTCCTCAGAGGCTAATCTGAACTTTACTTTGAAATGCAATCAGAAAGGTGAAAATTAACCCAGTAAACTGCAGTACTTCTTTGGGGATGAAATTAAATATTCAGCTTTACATAAGCCTTGAAAATTTCCAGCCCAGCCCCCTAGTTGTCCTAGTTTGATAAAATTGGCTATAATCTGCATTTTTGAGTTTTGAACTTCATGGGAAATACAAAACTGTTGAAATATGTGGGGGGGGGGACTTAGCATATAAAATTAATGTTTTCATCTGTGGCTTAAACACTTTTAGAAGTTTTCAGTTTCACCTCATTTAAGTTATGATTTTAATTATAAAATATCAGAGATATACAATTTCTAGACATTTCAAAGACAGTATTTTTTTTTCCTAAAAATTCCATTATTGGAGTTTCCGTCGTGGCTCAGTTGTAAAGAACCTGACTAGTATCCATGAGGATGCTGGTTCGATCCCTTGGCCTTGCTAAGTGGATTAAGGATCTGGTGTTGCAGTGAGCCGTGGTGTAGCTTGCAGATGGGCTCAGATTCCCACGTGGCTGTAGCTGTGGCTGTGGTGTAGGCAGGCACCTGTAGCTCCAATTCCACACCTAACCTGGGAACTTCCATATGCCGAGGGTGCAGCGCTAAAAAGACAAAAACAAAAAATCTGATTTTTTTGGGGGGGTGGTGGTGGCAGAAATTGGAATTTTAAGAAAAATGAAAATACCTGTTTCTAGTATATTCATAAAATACTTTATTTCCTACAAGCCAGGCAGATAATAAGCCGTAATAATTGAGTCTCCCAGCTTGCAGCTCTTTTTGCAAATGGTGTTCCCTCTGCTCAAAATGCCCAGCTCTCGTTTAAAAAAATAATAATTTTAGGAGTTCCTGTGGTGGCTCAGTGCTTAACAAACCTGACTGGCATCCATGAGGACACGGGTTCGATCTCTGACCTTGCTCAGTGGGTTAAGGATCCAGCATTGCCGTGAACTGCAGTGAATGTAGGTTGCAGATGTGGCTCGGATCTGGCGTTGCTGTGTCTGTGGTGTAGGTCAGTAGCTACATCTCCAATTGGACCCCTAGCCTGGGAACCTTCATATGCCGTTGGTGTGGCCCTAAAGAGACAAAAAGACAAAAGATAACTTTAAGAACCAATTTTGATACTTACTTTTTGCTTCCCCCATTCTGTCGATTTGCTCCCTCAGTCATTGGTGATCTGCAGTAAGACCAAGTGAGAATTTAGAGTTATTACCCAGTACTTTTATGTCTTTATGTCAGGTTGAAAGTTGTCGGGTAAGAGAATTCATAGACAGTTTCATGATACTGAAAGGGACAGGGTTTTATTAAGAAGACACAGGCAAGACAGGCTTTTCCAGCAGTGTTTGCCAGGCCCAGATACCCACTGTGACCCTGAACAGATTTTATCATTTTTAACTCTTGTTCTGTTTTACTTTGGGGACTCAAGTTTATGTCAAGAGTGAAAAACCAATCTTCTAACTTAGACTTTAAGGACGAGCTTATTGCACTAACAGGGAGTCTAGGACGGGCAGTATCTGGGCTCCACTGCCCTCCTGCTTGCATTGGCTTCGCCCTCAGGTTGGAGACACGGCAGCTGCCTCAGTTCTAGATGTCCCTACAGACATAGCCATGTTCTGAGGCGGTAGGGCACTGTCCTTAGACCTGTGTGTGTGTGTTGTCCCCCTTCCCCATTCCCGCACCAGTCACTGTGAAGGGGAGGGATTCTCACACACTGGTCAGAGGCTGACTCTGGGTTGGGGTGGGGTTGCTTCCTTTGCCTCAGCTCCTGGGGGAGAATCCCTGAGCCAAAGGCAAGTTCTCTTAGGAAGGAGAGGGTGTGTCTGCTCGGCCCCCAGCAGGGTCTACGCTAGTCACCCTGTATCCACACAACTTCTTTATCTCCTACACCTACTATCTCCAACACCTATTTGCTCCCTTTAATTTTTCTCAACTTTTTGAAAAATTTTTGAAGATACAGTTGAAAAAAATAGTACGATAAATCCTTAACCCAGATTTTAAAATGGTCAGTGTTCTGTCATGTCAGTGTGATCTCTCTGTAGGTACACACGGGGTTTGTCTTTGTTTCTGAATCATTTTACAAGTTAGTTGCAGACATCCCGACCTTTTATCTCTATTTTAGTATGTCTTCTGGTCATTCTCCTTTATACCACAAGACCATTAGTATATCCAAGAACCTTAACTCTGACCAAATGATACCACCTAATAGATGGTCTATTTTCAAATTTCCCCATTTGCCTCCAAATGCCTTTCGTAACCTTTGTTTTTAATCTAGGAAACAGTCGAGGCTCTTGCATTTTATTTGGTTGACATAACTTTTTAATATCCTTTAAAGCAGCCCCGAAGTTTAGAGAAGAGATAAGATAATGAACTTTTACTTACTCCTCACTCATCTTCAGTTAGAAGCAATTGGTGGATCTTGTTTCCATTTAAACACACCCACTCCTTCACTACCACTTGCTGATTAGTAGTCATTGTATCATCCTCTAAAATTTTCAGTATGTATCTGTAAAAATTTTTTTTTTGGTCTTTTTGTCTTTTTAGGGCCTCATCCGCAGCATATCAAGGTTCCCAGGCTAGGGGTCCAGTTGGAGTTATAGCTGCCGACCTATGCCACAGCAACTCGGGATCCAAGCCGCATCTGTGACCTACACCATAGCTCACAGCAACACCGGGTCCTTAACCCACTGAGCAAGGCCAGGGATTGAACCTGCATCCTATCCTCATGGATGCTAGTCGGGATCACTAACCACTGAACCACAATGGGAATCCCTGTACCTGTAAATTGTAAGGACTCTTTGAAAATAACCTCAATACCATTATTTAGTCCTTAGCATGATAAATTGGCTATTGTATACATTTCCCCTATTGTCTTTTTTTTTTTTTTTTGCAGTGCCTGTGGCATGCGGAAGTTCCTAGGCCAGCAGTTAAACCTGCGCCACAGCAGTAACTGGAGCTACTGCAGTGATAATGCCGGGTCCTTAACCCACTGAGCTGCTGGGGAACTCCTCCCCCACTATCTTTTATAAGCATCATTTTAAACTATTTGAAATGGTGGGAACTAAATTCATTGCAGTTAAGTCTATAGGTTTCCCCCACCTCTTTTTTTCAACGTATAAATGTTTGCATGCATATAAGAAGAAACCAGAGTAGATATATTTTAAAGACTTCTTGAACTCCGGGCTTTTTTGTTTGTCTCCCAGTTGTTTAATGTGCCCCTGTGTCCCCTGTATTTCCAGTAAATTGTTAGTGAGGTCTGGGGGCTTGACTGTTGAATCTAAACAAAAAACCCCAACAAAGTGAGTTTAAGCATACTTTCGGAAGTGGTGTTATCCCTACCTGCTGTTTCAGTGGGCCCTCAGGTTGGTTGGTCGGTCAAGTTCCTTGACGGGAGCTTGAAACAAGCAGGGAAGCACCACTGTCACCTGCTTTTTGCCAGAACTTTAGCATCTTAGAGCCTGGTTGGCGATATATTAAGTCATCAACCTCATATAATCTAGAGCTATTAGGAACCATCGACCTTCGATTATTTACATGACTCTTCTTAGTAATGTAACTATCAGGTCAGAGAACTCAGTTTTGGTTTTTCTTCTGGATGCTGTCAGAATGTTCTAGTCAGCCAGCTACATTTATTGAACACTTCACTGGAGACGTGACAAATAGAAATTAAAATAATTCACTCCCTTAGCTGGAAGGCAGATTCAAAATTATTGTCCCGAGTTCTTTTTTGTCTTACAGGAGGGGAATATCTAAAGAAAACTTTTTTCTTTAACTTAATGGATTTTATTTCAATTATAGGTGTACATAAATCATCACAAGTCAATTTGATAGATTTTGTGTTCCGAACCCACAGTGCATCACCCCACCCCCCAGATTGTCTTATTTGAAAAACCAAGGTTTTCCAAAGTCTGTGAGTCATTCTTTGTTCTGCAAAGAGGTTCATTGTGTCTTTTTAGTTTCCACATGTAAGTGGTAGCATTGGGTGTTGCTGTCTAATTGTCTGACTTGTTTCACTTTGCATGATAATTTCTAGGTCCGTCCATGTTGCTGTAAATGTTGGTAATTCGTTCCTTTTAATGGCTGAGTAATATTCCATTGTGTGTATGTACCATATCCTCCCTATCCACTCCTCTGTCAGTGGGCATTTAGGTTGTTTCCATGACCTGGCTATTGCATAGAGTGCTGCAATGAACACTGGAGTACATGTGTCTTTTCGAGTCATGGTTTCTGCTGGATAGATGCCCAGGAGTGGGATTGCTGGATCGAATGGTAATTCTATTTTGAGTTTTCTGAGGAATCTCCGTACTGTTTTCCACAGTGGCTGCACCAATTTGCATTCCCACCAACAGTGTAATAGGGTTCCTTTTTCTCCACACCCTCTCCAGCACTTATTGTTTGTAGACTTTTTGATGATGGCCATTCTGGCCGGTGTAAGGTGGTACCTCATAGTGGTTTTGATTTGCATTTCTCTAATGAGGAGCAATGTTGAACATTTTTTCATGTGTTTATTTGCCATCTGCATGTCTTCTTTGGAGAATTGTCTGCCTAGGTCCTCTGCCCATTTTTGGATGGGGTTGTTTGTTCCTTTGGTGTTGAACTGTAGGAGGTGTTTGTAAATTCTGGAGATTAATCCCTTGTCAGTTGAATCATTTGCAAATATTTTCTCCGAGTCTGTGGGTTATCTTTTCGTTTTGTTTAGGGTTTCCTTTGCTGTGCAGAAACTTTGAAGTTTAATTGCCCCATTTGTTTATTTCTCTTTTTATTGTCCTTACTCTGACACATGGATCTGAGAAGATGTTGCTATCATTTATGTCAGAGAGTGTTTGGCCTATGTTTTCCTCTAAGAGTTTTAGAGGAAACTCTTATATCTAGATCTTTAATCCATTTTGAGTTTATTTTTGTGCACAGTGTTAGGAAGTGTTCTAGTTTCATTTTTTTACATATAGCTGTCCAGTTTTCCCAGCACCACTTATGGAAGAGGCTGTCTTTTCTCCAATGTATATTCTTGCCTCCTTTGTCAAAGATTAGTTGACTATAGATGTGTGGATTTAATTCTGGGCTTTCTATCCTGTTCCACTGATCTATATTTCTGTCTTTGTGCCAGTATCATATGGTTTTGATGACTGTAGATGTGTAGTAGAGTCTGAAGTCAGGGTCTAAAGAAAACTTTTATAGAACATTATTCCCCCAGAGAATCCTATCAGTAGATGCACCAACTTGGGACATAAGTCCATTTAAAATATACTCGGCATCCACACTTCTTGTAAAAACCAATAACCCTGGGTGTCTCTGTTGTTTCTAGGAAGTTTGTTTGCCTGAATGACAACATTGACCACAATCATAAAGATGCCCAGACAGTGAAGGCTGTTCTCAGGGACTTCTACGAATCCATGTTCCCCATACCATCCCAGTTTGAGCTGCCCAGGGAGTATCGGAACCGTTTCCTTCATATGCATGAGCTGCAGGAATGGTAAGTTTCCATGTTTCGTGTGTGTGTGTGTGTGTGTGTGTATTTTTTTAAGAGCAATGAAATTTCTTAACTGTTATTTGCTTTAATTTCTTTGCAAAACTACTTTATACTCTTTATTGAGCTGGCTGGCCAAGCATATCCTCTAAGCCTTGTTTCCCATCACTGCTGTCACAGTGGCAACCCTGTTTCTTGAATATTTGCTGTGCAGGAGACACTGTGCTGGGCAGTATATTTACTCTGAGAATGAAAGCTGCTGTTCTTATTTCCACATTACAGATGCTTAAGGTGGCATAGCTGTTAAGTGGCAAATCCAGCGTGGTTCCTAACCTTCTGCACGTTCATTCCATTGTATGCTAAAGCTGCTTCATAGTGGCCCTTCTTCTTTGGTTTTATAACCAACAATTATAATTTTGTCTTTCAGTTTAGGGAGATTTTTGACCCCTTACCTGCTCACCATGCTGGGTGCTAGGAATCTAGGCAAACCGCAGAAGTATTGTGGGTTCTATTCCAGACCATCACATTTCCCAGTGCATATAAAAGTTATATTTAGATTATAATCTAACGTACATACCTTGGAGTTCCCGTCGTGGTGCAGTGGTTAACAAATCCGACTAGGAACCATGAGGTTGCGGGTTCGATCCCTGCCCTTGCTCAGTGGGTTAACGATCCGGCGTTGCCGTGAGCTGTGGTGTAGGTTGAAGACGCAACTCGGATCCTGCGTTGCTGTGGCTGCAGCGCAGGCCAGTGGCCACAGCTCCGATTAGACCCCTAGCCTGGGAACCTCCACATGCCGCGGGTGCGGCCATAAAATGACAAAAAGGCAAAAAAAAATGTATATACCTTAATTTTAAAATATTTGCTAAAAAATGCTAACCATCATCTAAGCCTTTAGTAAGTTGTAGTAATATCAAAGATAATTGATCACAGAACACCATAACAAAAAAAATTGGAATATTGAAAGAATTACCAAGACATGATACAGAGATACGAAGTGAGTTATTGCTGTGGAAAGATGGTACCAATAGACTTGCTTGATAGCAGGGTTGTGAAGTGCAGTAAAGTAAAGCACAATAAAACGAGGTCTGCCTGTACAAAGATGAAGGAACATGGTATCAGCCTTCTCCAAGGGCCAGGTGCTCAGTTGTGATTCAGAGTGTGATGGGTTCCGTGCTGTGCAGTACAGAGGAGGAAGTGGCTGGTTCTGTGAGGGAAAGGTGCGTGTGGACCTGATTTTGAATTCTGAAAAGGACTTCCCTGGGTAGGAGAGAGTTCCTTGTAGGAGAAATGGCATGTGCCAGGACACCGAGGTATAGAAAATAGTGCTGTGGAGAGCGAGAGGAGCAATTACGAAGGATTGTGTCTGAGTTAGACACGGCTTCCCGGGAGAGACTTTTTAGAGGTTTGTCATCATCAGACTTCAGGATTTGGGAGATAACTGTAATGTGGGGTTGGACTGGAGAAAGGTGTTTGGAGTGAGGCAGTGCTGTCTGGGAACTGGAGCAGAGAGGCAAGTAATAAGCATTTCAGTTGTTGCAGAAACAGACGGTCAAGTTGTGGCCAAGGACGTGGCCCAGGGAATAAAGAGAAAGCAGTAGGTCCAATTGGGAGAGGTTTTAGGAGGAAATTAGCAGACCTCGGCAATTGAAATTCTTAGGTGTCTTGCAGTTGGGTAAGGGAGACAAGTAGCATGTGTATTGCCTTTACCTACATACCTTTATTTTCATAAGAAGTTATTACTAAGTAACATGTCTTCCAGCAATGGCACAAAACGTCTTCTCACCATGTCCACTTTCCTTTTGCTCAGAGGAAGACGATCTTTGGAATGGTTCCAACCGTCAGCTCTCCAAATCCAGTTTATGACTAAATAAACCTTCAAGGACCCTATTGAATGAAAAAGGATTGGGTTTAAGAGTAGTTTGAACAGGCCTGGCTTTCTGTGGTGTACAGACGAGCCGAATCAGGTGCGGGATGCGCTGGGCAATTCCCTGATCTGGGGCTGCCTTCTCCTCAGCCTGCTCAGCCTCTGCGTCTCTTCCTACTGCAGACCTACCAACCCTGCCCTACTTTCTAGAAACTTTCCTTATTTCAGGACTGTGCTCACGTCCCCATCATCTTCCCTAGGTTTCCTGTTGTAGCTTTCTTCTGCACCTGCCAGCCACCCATCCCATCTGTTGTCACTGCTGGCAGAGCGTGAGCCCTCATCGGGGCAGAGACTGTCTCTTACCATCTGAGTCCACTTGCCAGCCTTGTTCATAGTAGGTGCTCAGTGCACAGGTGGCTGATGGAAGCTCAGTTTACTTCCAGCTATTGCAGGGTTCTGGCTGCTGGGGCGTCTTAGCCCTTCAGATACACAGAGATTCTGAAGGATAGGTGTCTTGCAGTTGGGTAAGGGAGACATGCAGCATGTCTAATGTAGACATTAGAACTCACTGAGCTGGTTGTTGATCAGGAGGAAGAACAGTGTCTGGGAGGGAACCATTTTGAATATGTGCTTGAGGTAGAGGCATCCACTACCAGACAACTGTGGACGAGTCTGAAACTCGGCACAGAGACTTGGATCTGGGGGTCATCAGCACATCTTCTAAGCCTTACATTAAGCGTTTATTTAATCTTCATAAATTTCCAAGTTACAGGTGAGGAAACTGCTGTACTCCCCCTGTTTATTCCCATTATCCTGCCTCCTAGTCCAAGGGGAGTCCACCCTCATGGTGTCTCTTCCAGTGTTTGTTTCTTTCCATTCTCACTGCCCTAGCGCAGCCCTCATTCTTTTCTTCTACGTAGACTAACTGGACTGCCTGCCTCTAGTCACCTGCCTATGACACCCAGCCTTCAAATGGCCACCATTTTCACCCTGACTGTGATTCGCACACGTGTATATCATCTCCTTT
>PVHT021183619.1:12913558-12933683 GCA_004024745.2 Catagonus wagneri | reverse complement strand
CAAGTCAGAAGGAGAAAGACAGATGCCATATGAAATCTCTTATAACTGGAGTATATAACACTGCACAAGTGAATATCTCAACAGAAAAGAAAATCACAAACTTGGGGAGCAGACTTGTGGTTGCCAAGGGGGTGGGGGACGGGGTGGGGGGAGGGAGGGAATGGGACAACTAGTGCTTTAATGATGGAAAAGCAAGGAGATCCAACTGTATAGCACGGGGAACTGTCTAATCACATGTGACAAATACATATATATACATGTAACCGGGTCACCTTGCGGTGCAGTTGAAAAATGTGACAGAAATCTGTAAACCAGCTATAGTGCAAAAAAATAACGAATAAATTAAAAAAATAAAAGAAATTCTGAAAGGGTTCCTATTAAAAAAAATGTAAAAAGTCAGATATAGAATGGAGGAAACCAGAAATGGAAAGCAATCATTCAAATAAGCCAGCATACAGATCTAAACATGAAGATGCTAAAAAATAAAAATTAAAAAAAAAGACAACAAAATCATACATTATGGGGAAAGAAAATAAGAAAATATAGATTTTTAACTAAAAGACAACTTACAGAATGGGAGAAAATGTCAAATGATGCAACTGACAAGGGCTTAATCTCTAAAATATACAAACAACTGATGCAGCTCAACCACAATAATCCAACAACCCCATTGAATAATGGGCAAAGGACCTGAACAGACATTTCTCCAAAGACGACACACAGATGGCCAACAAGCACATGAAAAAATGCTCAACATTATTGATGATTAGGGAAAGGCAAATCAAAACTACCATGAGATACCACCTCACACCAGTCAGAATGGCCATCATTAGTAAGTCCACAAACAACAAATGCAGGAGGGGGTGTGGAGAAAAGGAAACACTCCTGCACTGTTGGTGGGAATGTAAGCTGATACAACCACTATGGAAAACAGAATGGAGGTACCTTAGAAAACTATACATAGAACTAACCCAGCAATCCCACTCTTGGGCATATACCCGGACAAAACTTTCCTTGAAAAAGACACTTTCACACACATGTTCATTGCAGCGCTATTCACGATAGCCAAGACATGGAAACAACCCAAATGTCCATTGATAGATGATTGGATTAGGAAGATGTGGTATATATACACAAGGGAATACTACTCAGCCATAAAAAGAAAATAATAATGCCATTTGCAGCAACATGGATGGAATTAGAGCCCTTCATACTGAGTGAAGTAAGTCAGAAGGAGAAAGACAAATACCATATGATATCACTTATATATGAAATCTAATATACCGCACAAATGAAACTTTCTATAGAAAAGAAAATCCTGGACCCGGAGAATAGAGTTGTAGTTGCCAAGAGGGTAGGGGTGAGAGTGGGATGGTTTGGGAGTCTGGGGTTAACAGTTGTACACTATTGTCTTTGGGTTGGAAAAGCAAGGAGATCCAGCTGTATAGCACTGGGAACTATATCTAATCACTTCTGATGAAACCATATATGTGTGTGTAACTGGGTCACCACACTGTGCAGGTGGAAAATTGACAGAAATCTGTAAACCAGCTATAATGGAAAAATAAAACAAAAAAGAAAGTGTGTATAAAGGACTGTTAGGCAGGTCAGTGCGGAGGTTTCCAGGGTAGCCTTTAGGGTGAAATTATTACATTGCCCTAGTTAACACAGTGACACATTTTCTAATTAAAAATAATTTTTGCCCAATTTTATGAAAGCATTAGTTTTAAAACTATTTCTGCATATGCTAAAAAGCATACAAACAATGACTAACAACTCCAAGTTTTAAAAGCAAAATGTAGTCACAACTCAGGTCAGCACATTTAAGGAAGCAATAGCATCAATCCTCCCAGATTCTCCTAGAGTGTGGCAAAGAGAAGGAAAACATCATCTGATTTTTCCCTTGAGGTCAACAACCCAACACCAAAGCCTGGTTCAGTTACCACAAGAAAGGAGAACCATAGAGCAAACATCAGCAAAGAAAGAACCTCCAAGGAAACATTAGCAAGCTAAATTAGTTCATTCCCCAAAGGAGAAACACTTTATGATCAGGTTGGGTCCTCACCAGGAATGTTGGCCCAGCACTTGGAAATCAGTGCAGTTCACATCTGGACCGAAAGGGGAACCTGCATGATGATCTCGATTGCCCTTGCTTTCTTTAAAAAAGATTTAAAAATTTAGAGCGTCTAATGTAATGACCTCCAGGCCATCAACAATTACCAATATTTTGTCATGTTTTTTCTCTATTTTTCTTTGCTGATATATTTTAAAGTAAATCCTAGGCTTCCTGGAGATAGGAACACTGGGAGTTGAAGGGGCTTCCTGTCAGTCTGCTTCCCCTTCCCATTTGCCCTGGTAACAGCCACGTCTTCCTGAGCACGTTGTTAGATTTGTGCATTTATTAGCACATGCAACTTGCTTAAGGAAAAAGAGGGGTTCAGGAGACAGACACCCTGCTGGGACCACGGCTCACACTGCCCATCCTCGCCCCTCTCTGCATGTCAGTTTTCTCTCACAGTGGGGTTGTGGCAGCACCGCCTCATTCACATCCCACAGGGAGGCAGGAATCTCCCTCTCTGGCTCTAATATTAAAATCTCTGACGGAGCGGAATTAACCATGACTGGCTCAGTCTAGGCTCTGGGCCCATGGGATGGAGACCTTCACCAAAAAAAAAAAAAAAAAAAGAGAGAGAGAGAGAGAGAGAGAGAGAGAGAGAGAGAGAGAGGAGGGAGATGAGAGGAGGGAGATGTTGGGCTGATAAAGCACCACTCCAACTTTGTAGAATAAAGATTGGGTGCATGTGGGAGACAAAGTTTCTGGATCAATTACAAAGTTGAATATAAGCTGCCATATTTAAAAGCAATTGCAAAAAATCAAATCTAGTGATTAGAATAAAATGAACCTTGTAATATTTTCATTACTGAAAACATTCAAAGAAATGGATGATAAAACCTCAGTTCAGTACCTGTCACATAGTAAGTGCTCTAGAAGTGGATCATAAATGTGGTTGTTACTGTTCACAGTTGGTCCCAAGTCCTCTTTCTGATCTCCCATCTGCTTTTCCTCCCTTGCCAGTCTTGCCCTGCCACACTTTCTGCCAGCCACATCACATTGCCTCTAACATGCTGTGCACTTTTATGCCTCTATTCCTTTTTTGCTTTTTTGCTTGTTTTTGTCTTTTTAGGGTCACTCAAGTGACATATGAAAATTCCCAGGCTAGGGATTGAATCAGAGCTGGAGCTGCTGGCCTACACCAGCCACAGCAATGCCAGATCTGAACTGCGTCTGTGACATAAAGCTCCCGGCAAAGCTGGATCCTTAACCCACTGATCGGGCCCAGAGACTGAACCCATGTCCTCACAGAAACTAGTTGGTTTCATTACCACTGAGCCACAATGGGAACTCCTGCAGATGCTCTTCTTATTGCTTGACCTGTGTTTTCCTTATCTGTTCACCTCCTACTAAACTCCTAATCATACCTCCAGGTCCATCACCAATAGTTGACCTACTGAGAAATTTTCCATAAGACCAGCTGTATCCCTTGAGTCCTTTGAGACTACGACTGAGGAAGTAAGGGCTGTGAAATTTAGGCTTTCAAATGAACTTGATGGGACTATACAGCACTACCAGCTAAAGAAAATGAGAGGGGGATCAAGCTGGAGTAAGAGGATATGGATCTCACCTCCCCTCACAAACACATCAAAATTATACCTACACAAAGAACATTTCTCATGGGACGCTAATTGGAAACTGGCAGAACAACTCCTATATATCAAAGCTGCAAGGAGTCCCACGTGGTTGAGTAGGACAGGAAGTAAAGCACTGTTTGAGACATGGGCCATTGGGAGGGGACAACAAGGGAGGGGTGATCACAAGGGCAAACATCTGCCCTGGGAAATGAGTGGGTCAAGTCACAGACTTGGTATAGCATTCAGAGGAGAGATGCCTAATGCCACCTGTGAGGATGGGTGTTGGCTTGTCCCCAGACAGGGTGGGGAGAGGTCTGCCCTCATGTCTGCTGCCTCACTGTGCCCCTGAGTATGAGCTAAATGAAGACCCTGGCCCTGTTCACTCCACACCACAGGCTGGTACTGCAGAAGGGTCCTGGGAGCCTGGAATGTGGTCCCGATGGGGTGGCAGAGGCCATTGTTGGCATTTACTCAAACTGCCACAGGAGACTAGATTTCTAACAGATGCCCAGCCACTTCAATTCCCAAAAACATAATGCCATGAAGCCCAGCTGAGTGAATGTTTGAGCCCTACCTACCCCACACCACAACTTTACACCAGATCTGCGGCACCCACAGCAGGGGAAAAGATGCCATCTTGGGCTACATCTAAGAAGAGCAGAACATTGGACCTCGGTAAGTGCATGAGTCCCCCTTGACTGAGCAGATTCAGCACTCGCTTCATTGGGGGCAAGGCCCCAGTGCGGGGAGAAGGAAAACCACACACTTAGAGGGATCATAGCTAGCTGGAGCCTAACCCTCAGGGCATCCTTGGGAGCAGACCCCATCTCTGCCACTTTGCAGAGACAAAGACTGCCTCACATGCTGTGCAGCTCTAACTCTACCAGTACCAGCCACACCCCCTATCAAGGTCATAGTGGACAGCACACCCCTAGGAAAGATGCGTCTGCCTTCCACATCAAATCCAGCCCTCACGCCAAAGACACTGCATACAGACTCTACAGGGATGCTCCCACAGAAAAACACCCCTTCAAGAGTACCATAGATACTGTTTAATCTAAATTCAGAGAGACAGAGAAAATTAAGTAAAATGAAAGCAGAGGAATAACTCTCATTGAAAGAGCAAGAGAAAAGCCCCTGAAAAAAATAATGCAACAGAGATAACTAGTCTACTGGACAATGAATTCAAGAAGTTGATAGTAAAAACAGGAACCAAATTAAAGGAACTGATTTAAGCACAGCTCATTTTCATAAGCAACTAGAAAATGAAGACTCAGTCAAAAATGTATAATTCAATTTCTGAGATAAAGAGCACTCTAGAAGCAATGAATAGCCAACTAAATGATGTGGAAGATCACATAAGTGATATTGAAGATTGAGTACTGGAAATCTTGAAGGCTGAATAATGGATATCACCCCATTAGAATATCAGACAGAAAGACTAATGAAAGCAAATAGCAACACGTGAGATCTCTGGGACAGTATAAACCATATCAACATTCACATAGGGGCTCCAAAAGGACAAGAGAGACAAGGGGATAGACAACATATCTGAAAAAACTATGGCTGAAAAATTCCCAAACCTAAAGAAGACAATATATTCTGGTACGAAAAGCACAGAGGGTCCCAAACAAGAAAATCCAAAAAGATTCACACCAAGATATATCAGCACTATTGTGTTAGACTCATCAAGGAAAAAAGGGGAAGCACTCAAACTAATACAATTCGAAATGGAAAAGAGAAATTAGAACCTGACAACACAAAAATACAAAGGATCATAAGACTGCTATAAGCAACTATAGGCCAATAAAATGGACAACTTAGAAGAAATGGACAATTTCTTACAAAGGCACAACCTTCCCAAGACTCAGCCAGGAAGAAATTGAAACTAAGAATAGACCAATCACAAGTACTGAAATTGAAACTGGGATTACAAAAGACTTCCAAAAAACTAAAGTCTAGGACCACGTGGCCTCACAGATAAAGTCTTTCAAACATTTAGAGAAGACTTAACACCTATTCTTCTGAATCGCTTTCAAAAAACTGTAAGGAAGGACATTGTTTTTCCTCATGAGGCCACCATCATCCTGATACCAAAACCTCCCAAAGATATCACACACAAAAAAGGTATATTATAGGAGTTCCCTTGTGGCAGAGTGGATTAAGGATGCAGCATTGTCACTGCAGTGGCCCAGGTCACTGCTATGGCACAAGTTTGATCTCTGGCTTGAGAAATTTTATATACTATGGATGCAGCCAAAACAAAACAAAACAAAAAAAGAAAATTACAGGCCAATATCACTGATAATATCAATGTAAAAATCCTCAAAATATTAGCCAATGTATTAAAATGACCATACAGCATGATCAAGCCTCAAATCAATCTGTGTAATACACCACATTAACCAACTGAAGAATAAAAACCATATATGATCCTCTCAAGAGAGGCATAAAAACTTTTGACAAAATTCAACACCCATTTCTGAAGAAAAAGTCTCCAAGGAGTTTCCACTGTGGTGCAGTGGGTTAAGAATCTAACTGCAGTGACTTGGGCAGCTACAGAGGCACAGGTTCAATCCCTGGCCCACTGCAGTGAGTTAAAGGATCTGGTTTTGCCATAGCTGTAGCATGGGTTGTAGCTTTTGGTCTGATTTGATCCCTGAATCAGGAACTTCCATGTGCTGAAGGTGCAGCCATAAAAAAAAAAAAAAATTCAATTGGGGAAGTTCCCTGTTGACTCAATGCCACCAGTGTGTTCTCACTGCCATGGCATGGATTTGATGCTTGGCTATGGAAATTTTGTATGTTGCAGGTGTGGCCAAAAAAAGAAATAAAATAGCAATTAGAAAAGATGAAACAAAGAGCTGGTTTTTTAAAAGATAAAATTGACCAACTTTAGCCAGGTTCACCAAGAAGGAAAAGAGAGAAGACCCAAATAAGAAACAAAAATAGGAGAAATAAAAACTGATACCACAGAAATACAAAAAAAAAATTAGATGATAGTATGAACAGGTATATGTCAACAAATTTGTCAACCTAGAAGAAATGGACAAATTTCTGAAAACATAGACTTGACTCAGTCTTGACTCAAGACTGAGTCAAAGAGCAACAGAAAAGAGTTCTCATGAGGCTCAGCAGGCTTCTGCTGTGACTGTAGTGGCTTGAGTCACCGCTGTGGCATGGGTTCAGTTCCTGGTCTAGGAACTTCCAAATGCCGTGACCTATGGCCAAAAGAAAAGAGAAGAAACAGACGATTTAACAGACATCACTAGAAATGAAACTGAATCTGTAAAAATAGTAATAAGAACTCCTAGGATACCAAAGTCGACCGGACAGCTTCACAGGGAAATTCTACCAAACAAATAAAAAGAGCTAATACCTATTCCCAAGCTATTCTGAAAGAATTGAGGAGGGAACACAATACCAGCAAACTGAATCTAACAATACATAAAATAATCATATACTGGTATAATGTTAAACATACCAACATCTGTATTATAAGGTTGCCAGAGGGAGAAGAGAGAGAGAAGGGGACAGAAAAAATATTTGAAGAGATAATAGCCGAAAACTTCCCTAACATGGGAAAGGAACCACTCACTCAAATCCAGGAAGCACAAGGAGTACCATATAAAATAAACACAAAGCTGAACACCCCAGACACATATTAATCAAAATGAACAAAATTAAAGACAAAGAACAAATATGGAAAGCACCTAGGGAAAAGAGACAAATGACATACAAGGGAACACTGATAAGATTATCAGCAGATTTTTCAGCTGAAACTCTGCAGGCAAGAAGGGAGTGGCCTGATATACTGAACATGATGAAAGGAAAAAACTTCCAACCAAGATTACTTTACCCAGCAAGGCTCTCATTCAGATTTGAAGGAGAAATCAAAACCTTTACTGATAAGCAAAAGCTAAGAGATTTCTGTAACACTAAACCAGCTTTACAACAAATACAAAAGGAACTTCTCTAGGCCGAAAAAAAGGCCACAACCAGAAACAAAACACCACAAATGAAAAGGCTCACCAGTAAAAGCGTATATTCAGCAAACATACGAAATCATCCATGCACAATTATGCTACCAAAATGAGAAATTGTGAGAAGAGAGCAAAAATGAAGGACACTGGAGACGCACTTGCAATTAAGAAACCAACAATTTAAAACAATCTCGTTTATATATAGACTCCTATATCAGAACTTCAGGGTGACTGCAAACTAAAAATCTGCAATTGATACACAAATAAGAAAAATCAGCTCAAATACAACATTAAAGAGAGTCATCAAACCACAAGAGGAGACAACAAGAAAATAAGGGAAGAAAAAAGAGCAATAAAAATCCAAAACAGTAAATAAAATGGCAATAAGAACATACGTATCAATAATTACCTTAAATGTTAATAGACTGAATGCCCCAACCAAAAAACATGGACTAGCTGAATGGATACAAAAACAATACCTATTTATGCTGTCTTCAAGAGACCCACTTCACTTCTAGGGACACGTACAAACTGAAAGTGACAGGATGGAAGAAAACATTCCATGCAAATGGGACTCAAAAGAAAGCTGGAGTAGCAATACTCCTATCAGACAAAATAGACTTTAAGATGAAGAATATTTTAAGAGACAAGGAAGGGCACTACATAATGATCAAAGGATCAATCCAAGAAGAAGATAGAACAATTTTAAATATCTATGCACCCAACATAGGATCACCACAATATATAAGACGACTGCTAACAACCTTAAAAAGGAGAAATCAACAATAACACGATCATAGTGGGGGATTTTAACACCCCACTTACAGGAATGGACAGATCATCCAGATAGAAAATCAATAAGGAAACACAGGCCATGAATGAAGCATTAGATCAGATGGACTTAATAGATATTTATAGGACATTCCATCCAAAACAGAATACACATTCTTCTCAAGTGCACATGGAACATTCTCTAAGATCAATCACATCCTGGGCTACAAATCAAGCCTCAGTAACTTTAAGAAAATTGAAATCATACCAAGCATCTTCCCTGACCACAATGCTATACAACTGGAAATCAACAACAAGAAAAAAAACGGCAAAAAAATACACACATGTGGAGACTAAACAACATGCTACCAAACAACCAATGGATCACTGAAGAAATCAAAGAGGAAATTAAAAAGTACCTAGAAGCAAATGACAACAAAGACACGACACCCCAAAACCTCTGAGACGCAGCAAAAGCAGTTCTAAGAGGAAAGTTTATAGCAATACAAGCCTACCTCAGGAAACAAGAAAAAGCTCAAATGAACAACCTAACTTTACATCTAAAGCAGCTAGAGAGGGAAGAACTGACAAGACCTAAAGTTAGTAGAAGAAAAGAAATCATAAAGATCAGAGCAGAAATCAAAGAAATAGAAACAAAGAAAAAAATAGAAAAGATCAATGAAACTAAAAGCTGGTTCTTTGAAAAGATCAACAAAATTGATAAACCCCTAGCCAGACTCATCAAGAAAAAAAGAGGGGACACAAATCAATAAAACTAGAAATGATAAAGGAGAAGTAACAATGGACATCACAAAAATTCAAAGGATCATAAGAGACTACTATATACAACAATACACCAATAAAATGGAAAACCTGGAAGAAATGGACAAATTCTTACAAAAGTAAAATCAACCAAGACTAAACCAAAATGAAATAGAAAATATGAATAAACCAGTCACAACTTCTGAAATCGAAACTGACTAAAAAACTTCCAACAGACAAAATCCAGGACAAAATGCCTTCACAAGTGAGTTCTATCAAACATTCAGAGAAGAGCTAACACCTATCCTCTGAAACTCTTCCAAAAAATTGCAGAGGAAGGGATACTCCCAAACTCATTCTATGAGGCAACCATCACCCTGATACCAAAACCAGACAAAGGTATCACAAAAAAAGATTACAGGCCAATTTCACTGATGAACATAGATGCAAAAATCCTCAACAAAATACTAGCCAAACTGAATCCAACAATACATTAAAAGGATTGTACATCACGATCAAGTGGGATTTATCCCAGGGATTCAAGGATTCTTCATATCCACAAATCAATCAGTGTGATACACCACGTTAACAAACTGAAGAATAAAAACCATATGATCCTCTCCATAGATGCAGAAAAAGCCTTGGACAAAATCCAACACCCATTTCTGACAAAAACCCTTCAGAAAGTGGGCATAGGGGTATCCTACCTCAACATAATAAAAGCCATCTATGACAAACACAGAACTCACATCATTCTCAATGGTGAAAAGCTGAAAGAATTCCCACTGAGATCAGGAACAGGACAAGGATGTCCACTCTCACCATTACTATTCACCATAGTTTTGGAAGTCCTAACTACAGCAATCAGAGAAGAAAAAGAAATAAAAAGAATCCAGATTGGAAAGGAAGAAGTAAAACTATCACGTTTTGCAGATGACATGATACTATACCTAGAGAATCCTAAAGACTCTACCAGGAAACTTAGAGCTCATCCATGAATTGGGCAAAGTTGCAGGATACAAAATTAATACACAGAAATCAACTGCATTCCTCTATACTAACCATGAAAGATCAGAAAGAGAAATTAGGGAAGCAATCCCATTTACCATCACATCAAAAATAATCAAATACTTAGGAATAAACCTGCCTAAAGAGACAAAAGACCTGTACTCTGAAAACTATAAGATGCTGATGAAAGAAATCAAGGATGACAATGAACAGGTGGAAAGACATACCATGCTCTTGGATTGGAAAAGTCAATATTATCAAAACGACTATACTACCCAAGGCAATCTACACATTCAATGCAATCCCTATCAAATTACCAAGGACATTCTTCACAGAACTAGAAAAAAATATTTTAAAGTTTGTTTGGAAACACAAAAAACCCAGAATAGCCAAAGACATGCTAAAAAAGAAAAATGGAGCTGGAGGAATCAGGCTCCCTGACTTCACACTCTACTACAAAGCTACAGTCATCAAAACCGTATGATACTGGCACAAAGACAGAAATATAGATCAGTGGAACAGGATAGAAAGCCCAGAATTAAATCCACACATCTATAGTCAACTAATCTATGAGAAAGGAGGCAAGAATATACTTTGGACAAAATACAGACTCTTCAATAAGTGGTGCTGGGAAAACTGGACAGCCACCTGTAATAAAACAAAATTAGAACACTTCCTAACACCATGCAAAAAATAAACTCAAAATGGATTAAAGACCTAGATATAAGACCAGATAGAATAAAACTCTCGGAGGAAGACAGGCCAAAACTCTCTGACATAGATAACAGCAACATCTTCTCAGATCCCCATGTTAGAGTAATGACAATAAAAACAAAATAAACAAATGGGACTTAAATAAACTTAAAAGAGTTTCTGCACAGCAAAGGAAACCCTAAACAAAACAAAACGACAACCCATAAAATGGGAGAAAATATTTGCAAATAAAGGACAGGCAAGGGATTAATCTCCAAAATTTACAAACACCTCCTACAGATCAATATCAAAAAAACAACCCCATCCAAAAATGGGCAGAAGATCTAAACAGACCATTGTCCAGAGAAGACATACAGATGGTCAAAATAACCAATAAAAGATGTTCAAAATCCCTCGTTATTAGAGAAATGCAAAGCAAAACCACTATGAGGTACCACCTTATACCTGTCAGACCAACCATCATCAAAAAGTCTACAAGCAATACATGCTGGAGAGGGTGTGGAGAAAAAGGAACCCTATTACACTGTTGGTGGGAATGCAAATTGGTACAACCACTGTGGAAAACCATGGGAGATTCCTCAGAAACCTAAAAATAGAATTTCCATTTGATCCAGCAATCCCAGTCCTGGGCATCTATCCAGAGAAATCCATGACTCGAAAAGACACATGTACTCCAATGTTCATTGCAGCACTCTATACCATAGCCAAGTCATGGAAACAACCTAAATGTCCATTGACAGAGGAATGGGTAGGGAAGATGTGGTACATATACACAATGGAATATTACTCAGCCATTAAAAGAAACAAAATAACAGAATTTACAGCAACATGGATAGACCTAGAAATTATCATGTGAAGTGAAGTCAGTCAGACAATGAGACACCAACATAAAATGCTACCACTTACATGTAGAATCTAAAAAATGGAGAAAATGATCTTCTTTGTAGAACAGATACTGACTCAGACTTTGGAAAACTTATGGTTTCCAAATGAGACAAGTTGGGGGGTGCGAGGATGCACTGAGGTTTTGGGATGGAAATGCTATAAAATTTGGTTGTGGTGATTTTTGTACACCTATAACCCAACAAAAATCATTAATTAAAAAATAATAAAAAATCAAAATGTTAAAAGATGAAAAAAACTGTATAGTACTGTCACAAAAACAGAAATATGATCAGTGGAACAGGACAGAAAGCCCAGAATTAAACCCACGCACCTACTAATCTATGACAAAGAAGGCAAGAATATACAATGGAGAAATACAGCCTGTTCAATAAGTGGTGCTGGGAAAACTGGACAGCCACATGTGAAAAATGAAATTAGAACACTTCCTAACACTATACACAAAAGTAAGTTCAAAATGGATTAAAGACCTAAATATAAGATCAGATACTATAAAACTCTTAGAGGAAAGCATAGGCCAAACACTCTCTGACATAAACCACAGCAATATGTTCTCAGATCCACCTTCTAAAGTAATGACAATAAAAAGCAAAATAAAAAAAATAGGTCTTAAACTTAAAAGTTTCTTCACAGCAAAGGAAACCCTAAACAAAACAAAAAGACAACCCATAGAATGGGAGAAAATATTTGCAAATGAATCAAATGACAAGGGATTAATCTTCAAAATTTACAAACACCTCCTATAGCTCAATACCAAGAAAAACCAAAACCCCATCAAAAAATGGGCAGAAGATCTAAAAAGACAATTCTCCAAAGAAGAAAGATGACCAAAAAACATATGAAAAGGTGTTCAACATCGCCCTTTATTAAAGAAATGCAAACCAAAATAACTATGAGATACCACCTTACACCAGCCAGCATGGCCACCATCAAGAAGTGTATAAATGCTAGAGAGAGTGTGGAGAAAAGGGAACCCTATTACACTGTTGGTGGGAATGTAAATTGGTACAACCACTGTGGAAAACAGTGGGAGATTCCTCAGAAACCTAAAAATAGTATTACCATTTGATCCAGCAATCCCACTCCTGGGCATCTATCCAGAGAAAACCATGACTCGAAAAGATACATGTACTCCAATGTTCACTGCAGTACTATATACAAAGCCAAGACATGGAAACAGCCTAAGTGTCTATCAACAAAGGAGTGGATTAAGAAGATGTGGTGCATATACACAGTGAAATATTACTCAGCCATGAAAATGAAGAAATAATGGTATTTTCAGGAACACAGATGAACCTAGAAATTATCATACTGAGTGAAGTTAGTCATACAGTGAGACACCAATATCATATGCTATCATTTATATGTGGAATCTAAAAAAAAGGATATCATGAACTTTTTTGCAGAACAGATCAGGACTCACAGACTTTGAAAAACTTGTTTTCCAAAGGAGATAGGTTCAGGGGTGGGGGGACTGGGCTGGTGGATTGGGATGGAAATGCTATAAAATTGGGTTGTGATGATCATTTTACAACTATAAATGTAAGAAATTTCATTAATTAAAAGAAAATACACACACGCACAAAACCCCAAACAATACATTCATAAAAACTAAAAAGATGAGGATACAAGCATAAAATAAAAGGACATATTGCAACCAAAACAAGGAACATAGGAGAAACATAGAATCAATTGGAAAACAAGATTTAAAATGGCAATAAATATGTATTTATCAATAATTACCTTAAATGTCAATGGATTGCATGCTCCAATCAAAAGACATAGAATGGCAGACTGTATTAAAAAAAAAAAAAAAAACAAGAGCCCACAATATGCTGCCTACAGGAGACTCACCTAGGGCAAAGAATACATATAAACTGAAAGTGAAGGGATGGAAAAAGATACTTCATGCGAATAGAAAAGACAGGAAAGTGGGAGTTGCAATAGTCATGTCAGACAAAATAGACCTTAAAACAAAGACCATAAAGAGAGAAAGAGAAGGACAGCATTTAATGATGAAAGGATCCACACAAGAGAAAGATATTACACTCTTCGGTATATATGCCCCTAATAGAGGAGCACCCAGATAACACAACAAATATTAACAGACATAAAAGGAGAAAATGATGACAATATTAGGAGACTTTAACACTCCACTCACATCAATGGACAGATCCTCTAGACAGAAAATCAGTAAGGCAACAGCAGATCCTAAATGACACAGTAGAAAAGTTAGACTTGAGGGCTCGGCAAGATGGCAGAAGTGTAAGAGGTCGTGCTCACCCTCTGCCACAAATACATAAAAAAATGCATCTAAATATCAAACAACTTGGACAAATCATCATCTGAATGCTGATTAATTTAAACATCCAAAACTGCAAGAAACCCTCAAGATAACTGGGTAGAACAACAGAAGGAAAAAAAAAGGGAGAGAGAGAAAAGGAATCAGGATAGCACCCAGCACCCTAGGGAGGGAGCTGTGAAAAAGAAAAGGAACCCACACCCTGGGAAGACACCTAACCAATGATCTATGGAGCTAGAGGGACATCAAAGCCTGAGAAAAATGCAACAGTTGGATTGAGATTGGAAAATCGGAGTTAGAGACTCACAGAGATGACCTGAATACTGGCACAGACACCACATCCTGAGGTGCCAGGTGGTGCCTGGGAGCTGAGACATAGGCTCCTAAGGTTAGTCCCTGGGAGAGGTCTGAGGTCGGTGGCGCTTGCGGGAATAGGATAGGGAATAGTGCACCAGAGAAAGAGTGATACTCTATGGATTGTGGAGTGTAAAACCAGGACTGAGGGAACCGGGGAAGTCTGGTCCCACAGGGGAGGCAAGCCTCCATTGTCAGGGAGGAGGAGAGGAGGAGGGGCTGACCGCCATAGGAAGCACCTTGAACTAGCGTAGAGGGCAGGGCGGTGGAGCCCGTGCCAAAGACAGCAGCTACAGTGGGGTGGAGCCAGTGGAGGCTGCAGCATCAGTGGTGGGGGCAGAGCCTGTGCCACAGAGACAGCAGTGGCAGTGGGGCAGAGCCAGTGGAGGCTGCAGCTGCAGGGGCAGAGCCTGTGGCTTGAAGCCCGTGGGTGGAGCACTGTGTCAGTTTGTGGACCTAGGTGCCTGCATCATCCAGCATCGGTGGGTGTGGCGGGGCCCTATGCCAGTCCACGGACCCAGGAGACTGTGCCAGCCCACAGAGGTGGTATCTGTGGTGGGCAGAGCCCTGCGTGACCACACGGAGCTAGCATTCACAGAGGGGCGGAGCCAACGCCAGCTGCTGGAACCTGGAAACCACCCCAACCAAGGAGCAAGCATCAGCGGAGGGGCAGAGGCAACGCCAGCCTGCTGAATCAGCCTCTGACTGGTATCCCCTGTGGTTCCAATCACCTCAAAGAGGACTGTGCAATCAAACACTAGCCTTCATGGCTCTCACTCCCTGGGAAATCACACTTTCTGTTGCTGCTACTGCCAAATGCTCAGGACACCTGGTAGATCTGCCTAGAGCTCATGACCACTTCCCATGGCCGGGCAACTAGGAGTAGACAGCACCAACTTCCTGTAATTGAGAGCACAGAGACTAGGCACCAACTGTTGACCTTAACCATTCCTACATTCTCAGAGAACACTCAGAGTACCACTGAGATAACAGCCTGCTCACTCCAAAGAAAAAGACACCAAATATTCAAACTCCTACACCAAAAATAAATATTGACCCCACCAAAAAAATACAAAGGGGTACTCCTCCCTAGAAGTAGCCTTTCCCAAACTCGCAGAAAAAGAAAACCACAAACAAGATGAAGAAGCTCAAAAACCATTCCCAGTTAAAAGAACAGGACAAGTCATTTAAAGCAGCCGACAATGAAACAGACCTCTGCAGTCTGACAGAAATGGAGTTCAGAAGGGAGGTAATGAAAATACTTGAAGAATTAAGGCTCAATATCCAGGAATTAAGAGAAGATGCAAACAGCAATGCAGAGTCCTTTAGAAAGGAGCTAGAAAACATAAGGAGGAGCCAAGAAAAGCTAGAAAACTCATTTGCAGAGATGCAAACCGAGCTGAAGGCAATAGAGCAGTTTGAATAATGCAGAGGAAAGAAATAGTGATGTAGAAGATAGAATAATGGGAATCATGCAATCAGGACAGCAGACAGAAAATCAAATGAAAAAACATGAAAGCAATATAAGAGATCTATGGAATAATATAAAGCGGCCCAACTTATGCATAATAGGAATTCCAGAAGGAGCAGAAAAAGAAAAGGGCACTGAAAAAATATTTGAAGAAATTATGTCTGAAAACTTTCCAAATCTGAAGGAATCTGACATCAAGATACAGAATGCACAGAGGGCCCCAAACAGACCCACACCAAGGCATATTATATTAAAAATGGCAAGAATTAAAGATAAAGAGAGGCTCCTAAAGGCAGCAAGAGAAAAGCAAAGCATTAATTATAAGGGATCCCCCATAAGGCTGTCAGCTGATTTCTCTACAGAAGCATTACAGGCTAGAAGGAAATGGCAAGATATATTTAAAGTGCTGAGAGGAAATGGCCTGAAACCTAGAATACTCTACCCAGCAAAAATATCATTTAAAATAGAAGGGGACATAAAAAATTTCCCCAACAAACAAAAGCTGAAAGAGTACAGCAATACTAAACCCTTTCTAAAAGAAATTCTGAAAAGGTTCCTATTAAAAAAAGAAAGAAAAAAAAGAAAAGTAAAAAGTAAGAATTAGAATGGAGGAAACCACAATTAGAAAGCAATCATTCAAATAAGCCCCCATGCAGATCTAAACATGAAGATGCTAAAATAAATAAATTAGTTAAATTACAAAAAAAGAGACAACAACCTCATACATTGTGGGGAGGGAAAGTAGGAAATCTTAGACTATTTTTTTGGGGGTGTTTTTTTTTAACTTAAAAAAACAAAAACAAAAGCTTTTTCTTTAGTCTTTTTTTTTCTTTTTTTTTTATTAATGTTGTGTTTAAACCTATATGGTTATCAGGCCACAGCAAGCAGATATAAGAAGGTGTTAACATACTTAAAAAACAGGGCAACCATAAACCAAAATGGGACATCTAATCCACAAATACTGAAAGGAAAAAAACTTAAGTATAAAATAATTGGAACCCATCCATCCTAAAAAAGAAAAGAGAAACATAGAATCAACTGGAAACAATATCTAAAATGGCAATAAATACATATCAATAATCACCTTAAATGTCAATGGTCTGAATGCTCCAATCAAAAGACACAGAGTGGCCGAATGGATAAATAAGCAAAAACCTGCAATCTGCTGCCTACAAGAGACTCACCTTAGAGCAAAGGACACAGATAGATTGACAGTGAAGGGATGGGGAAAGACATTTCATGCCAACGGACAAGAAAGGAAAGCAGGAGTGGCAATACTTATATCAGACAAAATATATTTTAAGGTGAAAGCCATAAAGAAAGACAAAGAAGGATATTACTTAAAAGTTAAAGGATCCATTCAAGAAAAGGATATTACAATTGTCAATATATATGCCACCCACATAGGAGCACCCAAGTACCTACAACAAGTACTATCAGACATAAAAGGAGAAATAGATGGGAATACAATAATAGTAGGAGACTTTAACACTCCACTCACATCAATGGACAGATCTTCTAGGCAGAAAACCAGTAAGGCAACAGAGATCCTAAATGACACAATAGAAAAGGTAGAACTAACTGACATTTTCAGGGCATTACATCCAAAAAAATCAGAATATACATTCTTCTCAAGCGCACATGGTACATCCTCAAGGGTAGATCACATGCCGGGGCACAAAGCTAAGCTCAACAAATTGAAGAGTATAGAAATGATTTCAAGTATCTTCTCTGACCACAAAGGCATGAAACTAGAAATCAGGAAAGGAAATGAGAGAAAACATACTACATGGAGACTAAACAACATGCTTCTAAAAAATGAATGGGTCAATGAGGAAATCGAGAAAGAAATAAAAAAATATCTTGAAACAAATGAGAATGAAGACACAACAACCCCAAATCTATGAGATGCCACAAAAGCAGTGCTTAGAAGTTCAGAGCATTACAGGCCTTCCTCAAAAAAGAAGAAAAATCTCAAATTGACAACCTAACCCATCACCTAATTGAATTAGAAAAAGAAGAAAAACACCCTAAAGTCAGCAGAAGGAAGGAAATCATTAAGATCAGAGAGGAAATAAATGAAATAGAAATTCAAAAAACAATAGAAAAAAATCAATAAATCCAAGAGCTGGTTCTTTTAAAGGTAAACAAGATTGACAAACCTCTGGCAAGACTCACCAAGAAGAGGAGAGAAAAAAACCCAAATAAAGTAAGAAATGAAAAAGGAGAAATTACAACGGATATTACAGAAATACAAAAAGCCATGAGAGACTAGTATAAACAATTATATGCCAACAAATTTGACAATCTAGAAGAAATGGACAAATTTTTAGAGACCTACACACTCCCAAAACTGAATCAAGAAGAAATAAATCAATTGAACAGACCAATCACTAGAAATTAAATTCAGCATGTTATCAAAACACTCCCTACAAGTAAAAGTCCAGGACTACATGGCTTCACAGGTGAATTCTACCAAACATACAAAGAGGAACTCATACCCATCCTCCTTAAGCTTTTCCAAAAAAAGGTTGAAGAAGAAGGAACACTCCCAAAGACATTCTATGATGCCAACATCACCTTAATTCCAAAACCAGACAAAGACACCACAAAAAAAGAACTATAGGCCAATATCTTTGATGAATATAGATGCAAAATTCTCAACAAAATTTTAGCCAACCGAATCCAACAGCATATCAAAAAGATCATACACCATGATCAGGTGGGATTCATCCCAGGTGCACGAGGATGGACCAACGTATGCAAATCAATCAACGTCATACACCACATTAACAAAAGAAAAGTCAAAAAACACATGATTATCTCAATAGATGCAGAAAAAGCATTTGACAAAGTCCAACATCCATTCATGATCAAAACTCATACCAAAGTGGGAATACAGGGAACATTCCTTAACATAATAAAGGCCATATATGAAAAACCCATGGCAAATATAATAATGGAGAAAAGCTGAAAGCCTTCCCACTAAAAGCTGGAACCAGACAAGGATGCCCACTCTTGCCACTATTATGCAACATAGTATTAGAAGTCCTAGCTACAGCTATCAGACAAACAGAAGAAATAAAAGGCATCCAAATAGAAAGTGAAGAGGTAAAACTCTCACTGTATGCAGGTGACATGACACTATATATAGAAAACTCCAAAATTACTGGAACTGATCAACAGATTCAGCAAAGTAGCAGGATATAAGGTTAACCTTCAGAAATCAATTGCATTTCTATACACTAACGATGAAATACTAGAAAAAGAATACCAAAATATTTTACCTTTTAAAACAGCACCCCCAAAAAATCAAATACCTGGGAATAAACCTGACCAAGGAGGTGAAAGACTTATATGCAGAGAACTACAAAACATTAATCAAGGAGATCAAAGAAGATACAAAGAAATGGAAAGATATTCCATGCTCATGGGCCGGAAAAATTAATATTGCAAAAAATGATGATACTACCCACAACAATCTAGAGACTCAATGCAATCCCTATCGAATTACCCATGACATTCTTCACAGAACTGGAACAAACAATCCAAAAATTTATATGGAACTACAAAAGACCCAGAATTGCGAAAGCAATCCTGAGGAACAAAAACCAAGCAGGAGGCATAACTCTCCCAGACTTCAGGCAATATTACAGGGCCACAGTAATCAAGACAGTGTGGTACTGGTACCAAAACAGACATATGGACCAATGGAACAGAATAGAGACCCCAGAAATAAAACCAGACACCTACGGCCAATTGATCTTTGAAAAGGGAGGCAAGAACTTCAAATGGGAAAAAGAAAGTCTTTTCAGTAAGCTTTGGTGGGAAACTTGGGCAGCTGCATGCAAATCAGTGAAACTAGAACACACTCTCACACCATGCACAAAAATAAACTCTAAATGGCTTAAAGACTTAAATATAAGACAAGACACCATTAAACTCTTGGAAGAAAACTTTGGCAAGACATTCTCGGACATCAACCTTACAAATGTTTTCTCAGGTCAGTCTCCCAAAGCAACAGAAATCAGAGCAAAGATCAACCAATGGGACCTAATCAAGCTCACAAGCTTTTGCACAGCAAAGGAAACCAAAAAGAAAACTAAAAGACAACTTACACAATGGGAGAAAATTTTTTCAAATGACGCAACTGACAAGGGCTTAATC
>PVHT021183619.1:12882493-12906804 GCA_004024745.2 Catagonus wagneri | reverse complement strand
AACCTGACCAAAGAGGTGAAAGACTTAAATGTTGACAATTATAAAACACTGATCAAGGAAATTAAAGAGTATTCAAAGAAATGGAAAAATATTCCATTCTCCCAGATTGGAAGAATTAATATTGTCAAAATGACCATACTACCCAAAGCAATCTACAGAATTAACATGAGCCCTATCAAATTACCCATACTTTGATATTTTTCATGGAACTAGAACAATCCCAAATTTATATGGAACCATAAAAGACCCAGAATTGCCAAAGTAATCCTGAGGGAAAAAAACCAAGCAGGAGGCATAACTCTCCCAGACTTCAGGCAATATTACAAAGCTATGGCAATCAAGAGAGCGTGATACTGGTACAAAAACAGACATACAGACAAATGGAACAGAATAGAGAACCCAGAAATAAACCCAGACACCTAATCTTCAACACAGTAGGCAAGAATATAAAAGGGAAAAAAAATCTCTTCAGCAAGTGGTGCTGGGAAAACTGGACAGCTGCATGTAAATCAATGAAACTAGAACACACCCTCACACTATGCACAAAAATAAACTCAAATGGCTTAAAGAGTTAAATATAAGATAAGACACCAAACTCCTAGAAGAGAACATAGGCAAAATATTCTGACATCAACCATAGAAGTGTTTTCCTAGGTTAGTTTCCCAAGGCAATAGAAATAAAAACAAAAATAAACTAATGGGATCTAATTAAACTTACAAGCTTTTGCACAGGAAAGGAAACCATAAAAAAAAAAAAGTCAACATGCAGAATGGGAGAAAACAGTTGCAGACCATCCAACCAACATGGGCTTAATCTCCAAGACAGACTAACAACTCATACAACTTAACAGGAAACAAACAAACAACCCAATTGAAAAATGGTCAGAAGACCTGAATAGACATTTCTCCAAAGAAACCTCCAGATGGTCAACAGGCACATGAAAAAATGCTCAATGTCACTAATTATTAGAGAAATGCAAATCAAAACTACAATGAGGTACCACTGCACACTGGTCTGAATGGCCATCGTTAGTAAGTGGACAAATAACAAATGCTGGAAAGGGTGTGGAGAACAGGGAAGCTTCCTACACTGTTGGTGGGAATATAAATTGGTACCACCACTATAGAAAACAGTATGGAGGTGCCTCAGAAAACTAAGTATTGAACTACCATATGACCCAGCACTCCTGGGCATATTTCCAGACAAAACTCATTGAAGAATATGCATGCACCCCTATGTTCATAGCAGCAGTATTCACAATAGCCAAGACATAGAAACAAACCTAAGTGTACATTGACAGATGAATGGATTCAGAAAAGTGGTACATATACACAGTGGTATACTACTCAGCCATAAAGAAAGAACAAAATAACACCATCTGCAGCAAAATGAATGGAACTAGAGACTCTCATACTAAGTAAAGTCAGAAAGAGAAAGACAAATACTATATGATATCACTTATATCAGAAATCTAATATATGGCACATATGAACCTATCTACAGGAAAGAAACAAACCTCATGGACATGGAGAACAGATTTGTGGTTCCCAAGGAAGAGGAGGGAGTGGGATGCCCTGGGAGTTTTGGGTTAATAGATGCAAACTATTGCATTTGAAGTGGATAAGCAATGAGATCCTGCTGTACAGCACAGGGAGTGATATTTAATCACTTTTGGAACATGATGGAGGATAATGTGAGAAAAAATGCATATTTATGTATAATGGGGCCACTTACTCTATAGAAGAAATTAACAGGACATTGTAAATCAACTATTATAAAAAATTTAAAAAATGAAAATCTGCATTTTTGACAATTTTTTTTTTTTGGTTTTTAGGGCTGCACCTGCAGCATATGGAGGTTCCCCGGCTAGGGGGTCTAATCGGAGCAACAGCTGCTGGCCTACGCCACAGCCACAGCAATGCCAGATCCTTAAACCAATGAGCAAGGCCAGGGATTGAACCTGCAACCTCATGGTTCCTAGTCTGATTCGTTAACCACTGCGCCATGACGGGAACTCCTTAACAAAATATTTTTAAAATGAAATTTTTATTTGTTAAATATGTCTGGTTTTAGAAGGCATTTATGTTTGATTTTCAGGAAATAGTATACCAGTGACTCAAAAAAATACCCATTATTGGAGTTCCCATTGTGGTGCAGCAGACACGAGTCCAACTAGGAACCATGAGGTTGTGGGTTCGATCCCCAGCCTTGTTCAGTGGATTAAGGATCTGGTGTTGCTGGGTGCTATGGCACAGATCCTGCATTGCTGTGGCTGTGCTGTAGGCCAGCATCTGAAGTTCTGATTCAACTCCTGGCCTGGGTACTTCCATATGCTGCAGGTGTAGCTCTAAAAAGCAAAAAAAAAAAAAAAAAGCCTATTATAATATTATTAATGTTGATAGCTTATATCTACTGAATACTTGCTATATGCTATCGAATGCCTACTAAGAGTTTTTATGCATTGTTTCACTTTAAAAATGAAAAATTCTATGAGGGAAACACTGTTATGCGCATTATGTTAGCAAAGAAATGGCAGTTTAGAGAATTCCAGTTGTTTGACCAAGGTTTCACAGGAAGTGGCAGAGCCAAATTTACTCTTGTCCTAGTTTTTCACATCACATTTGAAACCATTTTTATGAGTTTCTCCTTGCATAATTTTATACTTGATTTCTAAGATTCTTTTTGAAATTCCTCTTTGTAAGAGGCAGTGATTGCTAACTACTCCTAAACCCCGATTCTTCCCTTTTTGGGCCTTAAGCTCGGCATTTGCCAGCCTTCCTTGCCGTTAGGTGTGACCAGGTGACTGAGTTCTAGCTAATAAAATACGAGAATTAATGTGTGCCCCTTCCAAGCCTAGCTATAAAAACCTGCATACTCTGTTCCCCTTCAAGCTGGCTGGGCTGGAGACCACCTTACTGCAAACTTAGAAGTCACATGTTGAAGATGACAGTTTCCATCAGTTTGGGGTCCCTGACTGATTGCAGGGATGAAAACTGCCCCAAGGACCTACTCACTTGCCTAGTACTGTAATAGAAGAAATAGAAATTTTTTTTTTTTTTTTTTTTTTTTTTTTACTTTTCAGGGCTGCACCCGTGGTATATGGAGGTTCCCAGGCTAGGGGTCAAATCGGAGCTATAGCCACCGGCCGACACCACAGCCATAGCAACGCAGGATCCAAGCCGTTGTCTGCGACCTGCACCACAGCTCAAGGCAGCACTGGATCCTTAACCCACTGAGTGAGGCAGGGATTGAACCCGCAACCTCATAGTTCCTAGTTGGATTTGTTAACTGCTGCACCACGAAGGGAACTCCAGAAATAGAATTTTTAATCATTGCATATGCTTTGATTTATTTGTTGCATTAATAGTCCATGCTAGCTAAAATAAATTAGGTAAAATATGATTTTAAGTCATGCATTTCTCTATCATTCAGGATTGCATTTGGTTGCATTTCACATAGGGACTTAACCAAATATAAATACACACGTCTCAGCAGAGATATAGGGAGGTACAACATATGGAGGTATTTGTAACAGCTTATTTGCAAAGATGGCCACAATAATACCCTATCCCTATATGTGCAGACTTCCACATTGTGACTATGCTGCCCCTCCCACCGTGTATTAGAATTTACTTCTCTACTCTTTAAAGCTAGGCTTGGCTGTTTAACTTTGGCGCATGGAACACATGCAGGGGTTTGAAAAGTATTTGTGCTGTGGGGTTCTTTTGGCTTCAGTTGGAACCCTGAAACCTTGATGTGAATGAGCCGTAGGTAGCTTCCTGGAGAGCCCTCTTGGAGGAGAACTGAAGTGCTGCAGCAAATAGCTTGCATACCCCCCAAAATGTAAGCAAAGATATACTACATCAGCGAGTTCTCATAGACCTGCCAGATGATCGCTGCCACATGAGTTACAGATGAGATCAGTCCAAAGCAATGACTCAAACAAATAAAACTGTGTTTTCTTTCAGCCACTAAGTTTTAGAGTGGTCTGTTATGTATCAATAGATGACTGACAAGCTAGCAAATACTGGGGACAGAGTACCACCAACTATAATTTAATTGGAGTCCTAGATAAAATGAAAGAATAGCCATGTATTTTCCATAAAATTTGTTTCTATGAACCAAATGAACCTACAGATATATTAAGAACCAAAAGGGACAAATAAAAAGAATCCACACCTAGAAACATCCTAATGAAACTACAGAAGGCCAAAAAACAAAGTAGCCAGAAATAATATTCCTAAGATCCAAAAACGAATAATTTCTGAGCACAGAAATTGACAAATACATAGTAAATTGTCAACTGTATATTAATAATTACAATAATAGTAATTAACAGGATTAAAGTCAGAAATAACGGATTACAGGGATTAAGGTCAGAAATAATGGAAAACAATAGTACATACATCGGGGGGGGATGGTTAGAGTCAAAGTGTTTCAAAGTGTTCAAAGGAAAGGTGCTCAAAAAGAAATTATTGATTTAGTAATTTCTGCTGTGGCACAATCGGTTAAGAATCCCACTGCAGTGGCTCAGGTCACTGCAAAGCTGCGAGTTTGACCCCCACCTGGTATAGTGGGTTAAAGGATTTGGCAATCATAACCACAGCTCGGATTTAATCCCTGGCCTGGGAACTTCCATATGCTATGGGTCATAAAAATTATTCATTTATTTTAGACTTTAAGTGTGAATGGTAAAGTGAAAGAGTTAGAAATTGGAAGCTAGAGTTCCCGTTGTGGCTCAGTGGTTAACGAATCTGACTAGGAACCATGAGGTTGCGAGTTCGATCCCTGGTCTTGCTCAGTGGGTTAAGGATCTGGCTTTGCTGTGAGCTGTGATGTAGTTTGCAGACGCAGCTCAGATCCCGCATTGCTGTGGTTGTGGTCTATGCCAGTGGCTACAGCTCCTGTTAGACGCCTAGCCTGGGAACCTCCACATGCCGCAGGTGCGGCTCCAGATAAAAGCAAAAAGACAAAAAAAATAAATTAAAAAAAGAATAATAAAAAAAAGAAATTGGAAGCTACACATTCAAAACAGTAGAGGAAGGTAAAATGTGAAATTAAAACAAAAAGCTCCATTCAACACAAGGCACAAAATAGAAAAAATATAAGAAAAAAATACACTAAGTAAGTTGGTGGGAAGAAGCCCAGAAGTACAGTTAGTCACAGTAAATTTTAATGGACTAAACTTACCAGTTAAAAGATAAAAGTTTATTTTTACAGCACAGGGAACTCTACCTAATATTCTGTGGTAATCTATATGGGAAAAGAATCTAAAAGAGAATGAATGCATGTATATGTATACCTGAATCACTTTGTTGTATAGCAGTGATATTGATAATATTGTATAGTTGTGATGTTGATTTTATCACAACACTGTACATCAACTATACTTTAGTAAAACTTAAGAAAAAGATAAAGTCATTATTTTTTGACTGCACTCGTGACATTTTAGTTCCTGGTCCAGGGATTGAACCTATACCACAGCAGCGACCTGAGCCAAAGCACTGACAACGCTGGATCCTTAACCCGAGAGATAAGGTTATTATATTGTATCATAAAACAAAACCATGTTATGTACCAAAGGATATACATTAATATATAAAAGAATGTGTAAAGTTTGAGAATAAAAGGATGGGAAAAGATGTCCTAGATAACTACAGAACAAAAAACATTGGGAAGTCTTAGTAATATCATACGAAATAGAATTTTAATGCAAAAAGCATCATTAGCTTTACTACATAACAATTAAAGGTTCAACTGACAGATTGTGTGTATATATGTATACACACACACACACACACACACACACACACGTATGTACCTAATTAGCTTTAAAAACAAAAATAAAATATAGGAAAAATTTCTAAGTCTACTATCAGAGTAGATTTTTAACATATATCTAGTCATTCTTCAATTATTCCTAGACCAAGAAGACAAAAGATTTTATCAGCAAAGACAAAAGATTTGAATGACAACTAAAAAGCTTGATAGATCTTGGTCATACCTAGAATTCAGCACCTTGAAATTAGAGCATACCCATTCTTATCAAGCATGGATAAAACATTTTAAAAAATGGACCTTGAATTAATTGACCCATTTAAAATCAGATATGATTCAGATTATTGGGGTATCCAGGGAGAATATCTCAGATAAATTTTAAAGACCAGATTTGCTTGAAAGTCTAAAAACACGTATTAAGCAACTCATGAGTCAAGGAAAACTCATAATAACAGAAATTTAAAGATACTTAGAACTGTATGAAAAGGAAACTATTGCCAAACACAACCTGGGGTTCAGCTAAATGACACATAGAAGGAAATTTATTATCTTAAATGAGCATCTTGGAGGAGAGGCTGAAAATGAACAACCTACTGGTCTAAAACAAAAAGTTATAAAAAGAATAAAAGAAAGTAGAAGGAGGCCTCTTGCCTTCTGAGCTGGCTCACACTCTCTCTGTGGAGTTGATATTCTCCCAGGGTTGCTCTCTTGCCTTTTGAAAAGGAACACATTCTGTCCATGGAATGTGTATCTTCCAGGCCACTCTCACTTTCTCTCTCACACTCTATCAATAAATCGACTTCTTATTTAAAAAAAGCAGAAGGAAGAAATGAATAGAAATTAATGAAATTTAGAAAACTAAGACCAATAGAAAAGATCAATAACATAGCCTTTCTCTCTCTCCCTCTCTCTCTTTCTCTCTCTCTGTCTTTTTAGGGTTGCTTCTGTGGCATATGGAATTTCCCAGGCTGGGGTCCAATAGGAACAGCAGCTGCAGGCCTACACCATAGCAATAGCAATGTGGATCTGAGCTGCATCTGTGACCTGCACCACAGCTTGCAGTAATGCTGAATCCTTAACCCATGGAGCAAGGCCAGGGATTGAACCTGCATCCTTGTGGATACTATGTCGGGTTCTTAACCCACTGAGCCACCAGAGGAACTCTGTAGTTTTTTGCGCTTGTTTTGTTTTAAAAAGAAAAGCATGGATACACCTCAGTGATGTTTAAAAAAATAAGGAAATATTTGCGGGAGAATTTGGCATATCAAGATAATGGTGGTCCCTCAAATCTGAATCTTGCCACATTATCTACCTCGGGAACCATAAAATAAATAAGTGAAAACAAAATCACTCATTACCCATGCCTTTTGCATTACCATGAGAGACAGAATACAATGAACTTCTTTTAGTAGAAAAATAGATAACAAATTCCAACAGTGCTCATGCCATTCCTGCAAGCCCGTGGGTGCAGTATGAGCCCATGGGAGGGAAAGCTTATGAGACTCTATGCCAAAGAGGGCTGGGGAGCAGAAGACCTAGATGAAGCACAGATAAAATAACTCCCAGAAAGACAGAATCTAACATTAAGAATCAAAACACAGAACACAAGCCAGGGACTTAGTAGTTTACAGTACTGGCTGGGTTTTAAAAGCAAACAGGACCAGGTGTGGAGGTAGCCTTAAGAAACGTTAGTTTTGGAGGAGAATGAGATAAGGAGTGGTGGCCCTTGGATCTATAGGACCTAAGAGGGAAAATTAAAGTTCCTGCAGAAACAAGGCACTCCCCCCAACTCCATTATTGCTTAAAGAAACTGCACTCCATTATACTGACACAAGAAGATACTATTGAGCTAGCAGCCCTGTCCACAAAAGCGCTTAGGAATGAGGGTAGGAGGGGGAAATCAATCTATCTTGGAAGGAAGGAAGGACAGGCATGGGGTAAATTAACTATTATTACTGAAGAATTTCAAAAATCAAGAATTAGGAGTTCCCTCATGGCTCAGTGAGTTAAGGCTCCAGCATTGTTGCTGTGATGTGAGTTCTATACCTGTCCTGGAAACTTCCACTTGCTGCAGGTGTGGCAAAAAATAACAGATAAAAACAAAAGAAAACAAAAACACAACTAAATGAAACTGAGAATTCTTTAGAAAAAACAGTTTATTATACTTGACACCAACAGAGACAAATGCTTAAGGCATGACCAGTTTCTACAGAAGAAAACAGGAAAGTCAAGCAAAGTGTCAAGGAACTATGTCAGATGGTATTACTAGGTTCATACAGTTTCACAAAGGAATTCTGGAATTCCAAACTTTATCGTCTTAATAATGGAGAAAGGCTTGAGGCATTCCTACCAGGGTAAAGAATAAAGCAAAACTGCCACGACCTTCATTATTTAACACTATATTCAAAGTTTTAGAAAATTAAATTTATTTTTTTAATTGTTTTTTTCTTTTTTGGATGCCCTATGGCGTATGGAGTTCCTGGGCCAGGGATCAGATCTGAGCCATAGTTGCAACCTAAGCTGCAGCAATGCTGGATCCTTAAACCTCTGTGCCAGGCCAGATATCTAACTTGCGTCTTAGCACTCCCAAGATGACACTGATCCTAGTGTGCCACAGCAGGAACTCCTAACCAATGAAATTTAGATAAGCAAAAATAATCAAGAGACATAGGAATTACAAAGAAGTAAAAAGAAGTAAAATTATTTACAGATGACATGTGAATACATCTAGAGAACTCTGGAGACTCAGGGAATAAACTCAAACTTTTAAAAAAATTAAAGTTTTTTATTAAAGTATAATTGATTTACAGTGTTATGCCAATTAATGCTGTACAGCAAGGAGATCCAGTCATCTACACACACACACACACACACACACACACACACACACTCTTTCTCATATCATACCCCATTATGTTCTATTCCAAGAAACTGGATATAGGTCCCTGGGCTGCAAAGCAGGCCCACATTGCTTATCTATTCTAAATAGTTTGCATCTACTAACCCCAACTCCCAGACCATCCTTCTCCCCCCACCCCTTCCCCTTCGCAACAAAAGAAAATTTTTGTAAAGGTAGCAAGATATGAAAGTAGCATGCAAAACCCACAAACCTTCATATACACAAAAGATAACAAGTTAGATATAATGGAAATGGAAATAAACATACTAAAAATGATTAAATATTTAGGAATAACCTTAAACACTCAAAATCTATATTCAAAACCCTATAAAAGCTTCTTTAAGATTATAGGCAAACTTTGACTACTGCAGACATTCTTTTTCCTTAAGACAATTTAACATTGTTAAGATGTCATTTTTAAGTTAATAAGGTTAATACAATTCCAATAAAAATTAAGGTTTTCCCTCTCTTTTGGGGTGAGACAAGATGGTGTTAAAATTCATATTTTAAAAATGCAATAATAGCTGGGAAAACCCTGAAAAAGTTACTTATGAGGGGGAACTGGCATATCAGATATTAAAATACACTCATAAGCTTGTATAAGTCAGTGTGATACTGGTAGATTAACAGTCAGAGCAGTGGAGTATAATAAAAAATCCAGAAATTGTCCTAACTCTGTATGGAAATCTAGAATGTATAATAAAGGCAATATTTCAAATCAATGGGGGCAAAAATTGACTTTTTAGTAAATGATGTTGGGATAACTGGATATCTGTTCAGAAAAAAATAAAATTAGATCTGTTCCTCACACTATATACAATTCTGTCTGTCCTTTGGAGTTAATGTTCTAATGGAGGTTAGCAGAGACAATCAAATACATGATCAAATTACATACTACATTATGGCACAAATGAACTTTTCCACAGGAAAGAAACTCATGGACTTGGAGAACAGACTTGTGGTTGCTGAGGAGGAAGGGGAGGGAGTGGGATGGACTGGGTTAATAGATGCTAACTATTGCCTTTGGAGTGGATAAGCAATGAGTGAGATAGCACAGGGAACTCTATCTAGTCATTTGTGATAGCACATGATGAATAATATGAGAAAAATTACATATATATATATATATACACACACACATACGTATGACTGGGTCACTTTGCTGGACAGTAGAAATTGACAGCATACATACATCGCAATCAACTATGATGGAAAAGTCAAAAGTCATATAAAAAATTACATACTGCATTAAAAAGCAGTAGGAGTTCCTGCTGTGGATCAGGGGGCTAAGGATCCACTGTTGCCGCAGCTGCATCATAGGTCACAGCTGTGGCTCAGATTCAGTCTTGGGCCCAGGACCTTTCATATGCCAAGCGTGGGGCCATAAAAAGAAAAAAGAAGCCATAAGTGCTATGAGAAAGATACCTGGGGAAGGAGACCAGGGAAAGAAAAAAGGCACAAGACTTTATAGTTACAGTATCTAATCTCAAAATGAGGACGGAAGGCCTCACTGAGATGAACAGTGACATTTGAACGAAGGTTTTGATAGGGATAGAGTAGGGTAATTGTAACAGTTTAGAAATCCTGCTAGGGAATTAAAGATAAAAAGATTTTAAGGAAGTTTGGGAGACTGTTTTAAGCTAATGACCGCTAAAGGAAAGAATTCAGTCACCTAGCAACAATTTACACTACCTTGAAAGAAGACTAGATGCATCAAAATGCCAGACACACTCAAGCTACAAGCCCCGATAGAACACAAAACAAAAGATATGGAGTTTAAATCTTGTTACATGAAGTCAGGGAGTTAAAAGATCTTGAAGAGTAGAATTTCCTCATTTAGTCAAGACGAAAATATAGGTGAAAGGGAAAAAAAACTAGGTGAAAAAAGGACATTATACCGAAACCTGAGATGAATTACCGTATCTTAGTACATGTTACCACACTTTCCTAATATACATATGATTTAAGCAGCGCAGTGACAGTCTTGGATAAACCATATAGGGTCAAAGGAGGAACTAATGATATAAGCCTTGATGCCTACACAAGAATGAGAAAGGTGGTCTTCTCCCCCTCCCCCTTTGGTTTTTTGTAAAAGTGAGTTTCTCTCAAGACCTGGGATAGAGCCTTCTCACCCCCCCCCTTGCTTTTTTTTTCTTTCTTTTTTTTGGCGGCACCTGTGACAGAATTTCCCAAGCTAACTGAAGCTGCATCTGAGGCCTATGCCACAGCGATGACAACACCACATCTGAGCCACATTGGCAATCTATACTGCAGATTGAGGCAATGCTGGATCCTTAACTCAGTGATTGAGGCCAGGGATTGAACAGACTTCCTCACAGAGACAATATTGGGTCCTTAACCTGCGGAGCCACAACAGGAACTGCTGTCTTTTGATTGAAACCTTACTCACCAGGTGTCAGGACTTACTGAAGATCAGGTCCTTTAGTCTGGAAGAAGAAAAAAATTCAGCAAGAGGCAAAGTTGCAGGCAAAGACTGAGTTTATTAGTATAAAATGCTTGTAAGAAAGGCATCCTGCTATGGCACAGCAGGTTAAGGACCCGACATTGTCTCTGTGAGGACGTGGTATGCGGTTCGATTCTGGCTTCAATCAGTGGGTTAAGTGTTTGGTATTGCCACAAGTTGTGGTGTAGGTTGCAGATGTGGCTCAGATCTCGTTTTGCCATAGCTATGGCATAGGCCAAAGCTGCAGCTTCACTTTGACCCCTGGCCCAGGTACTTCTATATGCCACAGGTATGGACATTAAAAAAAAAAAAAAAGGTGGGTTTGAGTCCCAATTTGAGTTTTGGCTGGGTTCAAGGACCACCTGAGAAAAAGTTTGGTTTCAGCTTGAAGAGGGAGGAAGCCATGTGCAAACCACATGAGGGCAGGAAGATAAAGGAAATTTACAAGTCAATTGCAGTCATGGAAAGGAACATGAAATGCTAAACAGCTCAAACATAGCAACTTTAAAAACGTAGTGCTTAAAAAGTTAGTACATTGTGATCAACATGGACTTATCACAGGAATGTAGATTTGGTTCAACATTAGGAAATAATATACATTTTATTCATGACATTAACAAGATAGAGAAAAATTATTTCAATAGGTACAGAAAAGGAATTTAATAAAATGCAACACTTATCCATGATTTTAAAAAACAAAATAAAAATAGGCAAAACAAATGAGCAAACAAAAAACTCAGAAAACTAAGAAGCTAAGCTTTCAAAAGGGGCGATAACCAAAAACATACATACAGTATCATTACCAGACCAGGTTTGTCTTGCCTGACGCCCAATAAGACAAACACTGAGATTCAGAGGTTTGCAGCAGAGAGTATTTACTCACAAGACAGCCAAGCAGGAAGACAGGAAAAGTGAACTCAAGTCCCCCTCTAGGGAAGGGGCTGGGGTATTTATGGATTAAAGAATAAAGGCCGCAGGGTGGTCTGGGAGGGTGGGGAGTGGTGATTGGAAAAAGGTGTGGTAATTGACAACCTGAGCAGGTAAAATTGACTACAGGCCTCTGCTTGTTCTTAGGGTGGAATTTTTAGCAATCTGATGTTAAAAGATCACTAAGCAGACATTCTCAAATGACCAGTTGAAGGGCTTGTGGTCCTCACCAGACTTAACCAGTTCAGCTCACACTGTACGCAGTTGACTCCAAGTTCTGGAAAGTAACTTGGGCAAACATTTTATTGTTTAGGTTAAGTGCACTTGGACGATATATGTCTTAAAATGATCTTGATTAGTGATGGCAGGTGAAATGGATTTAACCCATGGTATCAGAATCATTGTTAATAGAAACTTTAGAAAGATGCTCTTTAAAATTAGGAAGAAAGTCTAGGATGGATGCCTTTTTTTAATTACTTAATGAATTTATTACAATTTCAGGTGTACAAAAATCATCACAACCAAATTTTATAGCATTTCCAGGATGGATGCTTTTATTCACCTTTGTACTAAAGATCCTAATCAGCACAGTCAGAAAATGAATAAAAGCCTAAGAATTAGAAACAAAAATATTATTCAAAGATGATATTATTGTCAGATCCAGACTCTGTAAATTTTTTGAATAAGAGTGTTTAGCAAGTTGCTGGATATAAGAATAAGACCCACATCAGAAATCAACTGGATATTGATATACCAGCAACAATTAGAAAAAAAATAGACAGAATATGTTATTTACAAATAAATCTAATAAAATTATAAACCCTGTGCAGAGAAAAATGTTAACTTTGTTGAATGATATTCAAGTTTATTTAGAATGGAAAATATGCTACATTCGGAAAAGGAAGACTCAGTTCTCTCCAAATTCATCTATAGATTTAGTGATTCCAATTGAAATTCAGCAGGTTAGTCTTTTTTTTGCCCCAAAGAACTTGGAAAACCGATTTCAAAATTTTACTTGAAAAGCAAAAGTTCACGAATACACAGGATACTCCTGAAGAAAAAATGTGTGAGACTTGCCCTATTAGATGCCAAATCTTATAAAACTGGAATGATGAAAACTGGGGAAAGGCAATTAACCAGAAGAACGAACTAGAGAAACAGACTCAAAAGCATATAGAAACTTGACAGATGATGTAATTGTTAAAGGGAAAGCATGGGCTAGTCAATAAACTGGTTTGTACGGGGGTGGGTGGGGGGAAGTAATTGGATCTGTCACCAGGCAGAGAAATAGATTCTATGTGAACAAAATGAAAAATAAAAGTTTTGCATTTTTATGACTTCAGAATAAAAACAAATTTCTTTGAGAAGATAGAGAAAACCAGTCATAAATACTAAGAACCCTCCATATAAAAAGACCTACAAATCAACAAGAAACACATGGCCCAATTGAAAAACAAGCAAGAAACCCAACTGGTTTTTTTTTTTTTTTTGTCTTTTTGCCTTATCTAGGGCCGCACCCGCAGCATGTGGAGGTTCCCAGGCTAGGGGTCTAACAGGAGCTGCAGCTGCCGGCCTTCGCCACAGCCTCAGCAACGCAGGATCCGAGCCGCGTCTGCAACCTACACCACAGCTCACGGCAACGCCGGATCCTTAACCCACTGAGCAAGGCGAGGGATCAAACCTGCAACCTCATGGTTCCTAGTCGGATTCGATAACCATTGAGCCATGACGGGAACTCCTCCCAACCGGATATTTTAAGGAAAAGGAAATGCAAATGTCCAAAAAGCATAACAGTAGCTTAATCTTATGAGTGATTGGAAAAATATGAGAAAACCCTAAAGAAATATCATTTTACATCCAACGAATGGCAAAATTAAATCTGACAATACCAAGTAATGATGAGTACACTGAAAAATGGGACCTCGCTCTGTTGGTGGGAGTATAAATTGGAAGCCAATTTGGCATTACATCATCTAGCCTATGAGGGAGCGACTTCACACCTAGATACTTCATAAAAACTTTTAGCATAGATGCACCAAATTGGAATATTCACAGTGACAGTTTATACAAGTGGTAATCTGAAAATAATTCACATGTCCACAGACAAGAAAATCAATAAATTTGGAACAGACGCACAATGGATTATGCAGCAGTGAAAATGAAAGAACCATGGCTAAATGTAATAATCTAGATTCTCTCAGTGACATAATGTTACTAAAAAGTGAGTGGCAGAATATTACATAGAATATGGTACAACTTTCTGTACTTCCCAAACACAAACAAACTAAGCAGGGTTGTTTAAGAGGACACATGTATGTGGTAACAAAACTTAAAAAAATGAGAGGGCCCAATGATTTACATAAAATTCAGCATAATTTTAAAAGCTATCTCTGAATAGGAAATGGGGGGATAGGATAGATAGAACTTCCTGAGGAGATTCAGTGGGTTCTGGCAAAATTCTACTTCACAAATTAAGTTGTGTGTTCTTCACGTTTCGTAAGTTACATATTCTTTTGCCACTTCCTTTTAAAAATACTATGAAAGGTTTAAACTTAAGTTACAAAAAGAAACTGCCTGGCCTCACGTGTACGAGCCACAGATGGTGCCCGCAAGGCGCTCTGGGTAGTGGTCTCTCGCCCATGGGGGCAGAGACTCGGGGAGGCTGTACGCATGCGCCCTCCAACCAGCCAATCAGCGATGCCCCCAGGCGAGACGTGGCCGGTTTTTCTCACGCACGAATTCTGAGTTACCTGAGAGGAGCGTCGTGCTATCGAGGCGGACACCTCAGGTGAGGAGCTTCGGCGCGGACGCCGGGAGCGGTGGGGACGCCTGTCGGGAGACGTGTAGCTGTGGTTCCCCACCACTGGGATGTTTTTCAGGTGTGAGAAGGGGAAAGTTTGTCCAGTGTGGGAGTCCGATCCAGGTTATTCAATTGGTTATCTGTCAGCTTGGTTATTCTTGACCAATGAGGTAAATCTTTCCCGCTGGCTCTCCCTGAGGCCTCTGACAGGAATGAGAAGGCAGTGAAGCTGCTTGTGGGCAGGGCCGGGAGCTGGCGAGGGGCGGGCGGAAAAGCCCGGGCTATGCTGCTTAGGACTGCACGCGACGCGGGGCAGGTGGAATGGCTGCCAGCAGGCGAAGAGGGTGGGCCCTCATTTGCGCGCCGTCTACACCTAGAAAAGATTCCAGGCATCTCAGGGCTTTGCTTCTCTGGGCCTCGAGCCCTGGGTCATGGCAATCTTAATGAACGTAGTTTTCCATGACACAGAAGGCAGAACGTTTTGGTGGCGGGCTTGTGATCCCTCCCGTCAGCAGCTACGTTTTCACTGTGGGGACTGAAATGCAAAATCTAGATTTGCCTCAGTTTAGTCAGGAGCTGGCCTCGCTCAGGAACTCTCCATCCTAGGCCCCCACCCTGGGGGTGTGTCAGGGGCGCCAGCGGCATCTTTTTTGTTAAATTTTGGTCCAACAAAATAAGAAAAGACTGTTAAGATCAACTAAGATAGCCTTTATTTGCTATCTCTCATTTTGAAATTTGCTAATTAATTTAAATGGTGTCCTTGGATTCAGGTTTGATTTTTTTTTTTTTTTAAGAAAAATGGTGCCTTCTGGAAGAAAACATACCGGGAAATCTGGGAAGCCATCCATGGAGGATCAGGTGACAAGACCCTATGACTTTGAGAAAGAAGAAAAAAGAGATCTGAATGGTTCAGAGGAGGATATCATTGAAGGTACCATATATCTAATGTTATTGGGTAGTGACCATGTCCCACAGGTCATTTTTGAAACCACTGCATTTTAAACTATAAAGAGCTTTGTTTTTAGAGCATTTTCATGTACTTCGTGCTTCTCATTTGGAGTTAGTGAAGTGTGTGTGTATATATATATATATATCACTTTTGCTGTCATTATTCCAAAAATGTCTGATTAATTATGTGGATTATGACATTAACACAGGAAGACTTGCAAAATTGTTCATATAAAATGGTCCTGAATCCTGACTTAATTCCATAGAACCTGCAGAGAAAGTATTCTGTTTTTATGTTTGCTTTAAAAACCTGTCTTAGCAGAAAGCTTAAAAGATCTCAAAATTAAGATGTTACTGCATTAAAAGTGACCAAAATCGCCTACTTAATATCAAATATTTTTCTTTTCATTGTCAATGCAGGGAAGACTCCAGTACTTGATAAGCATGGGAAAAAAAGGACTTCTACAGGAATAGTTGAAGATTTGGGGTAATATGTGCAAACAGTTTTTGCCTGTTAGATAAAGCATTTTAAGAAAAATCTATTTGGGAGTTCCTGTCGTGGTGCAGTGGAAACGAATCCGACTAGCAGCCATGAGGTTGTGGGTTCGATCCCTGGCCCCGTTCAGTGGGTTGAGGATCCAGTGTTGCCGTGACCTGTGGTGTAGGTTGTAGATGTGACTCGGATCTGGTGTTGCTGTGGCTGTGGCGTAGGCCAGCAGCTGTAGCCCTGATTAGACCCCTAGCCTGGGAACCTCCATATGCCGCCAGGGCAGCCCTAAAAAGACAAAAGACAAAAAAAAAAAACAAAAAACCTGTGGTTGTCCAATGAGTACTGTATGTAATACAGTGAGTGTGTGATATTTCCTCCAAAACAAGAATGATATTTTATGGAAACTTAAAAGTTTTTAATGCAATTCTTCACAGGGGTGAAGTACAGAATATGCTGGAAAGATTTGGAGGTATGTTTTAGAAGATACTTTTATTAAAAATTGTTTTAAACCATATAACTTGTATAACAGGAGATGGTAATCAGTGGACTATGAGGTTGTCATTTTAAGGCTATTCTCCTTTGAACGATTTTGCACAAATATATGTGATCCAGCCTCACAGATTTCCTTATTAACCTTTTCCAATTGATGTGAGAAGTGAGAATGATACAGTGGTGAGGCAGGAATGGTGCCTTTATTTTTTATACATGTGTGATTTTAATGGACTATGGCATTGTAGAACAAAAATGGATGGGAAAACTATCCTTTTAATGCATTTTCATGGACTAGGTGATATAAAAAACACATGTATCTGTATAAGTCAAGTTTTTATTTTCTCAATTTAGTTATTTTCAGACATTCCTGTGTTTTTTTAGGAAGAGCAGTATAAATTGATGCCTTTAAAGTATTATTTTTACATTATCAATTTATGTAGTTGAAAATTGAAGAATTAGATATTTACAATCAGATAAAAAGTTCATGAACTTTAAATTGTATGTAAATATAAGTTACGTTTACAGTGTTTAAGGAATAGTATTCTTACAAGAGAGTCAATATTTGGTTCCTCTCCATGGATTATTCATATAATTGAGTTTTTTTTGAAAAGCTTTGCCTTGTTTGATAGTAGCAAAATGCTTGTTTTGTAATCTGTCTTAACACATTTATTATTATCAATGGATATTTGAAATGCAAAATATACAATTGTGTAGGTCACCTCATCATGATTATTGAAAAATAACGTATATGACGGTAGATTCATATACATGTGTTTAGCAAAACATTATTTGAAATAGTAAAAATTTTATGAAGTGCAGTACTTATGGGTAAAAAGGTCCGATAAAAAGCTCCACAAACGTATTTAAAAGGGTTTGTGAATGAACTTATCTAGATATTTACTTAAATTAAGATTTTTCTATGTTTGGTTGGTCTTTGTCTCTTTTATTAAAAAAAATACTTAAAAAGTATCACTGACTGTATTTTTTAAAATTTTGTTTTTATCCTTTTTGGATTTTTAAAAAATTATTATAGTTGATTTATCATGTTTTGTTAAGTTCTGTTTTACAACAAAGTGACCCAATCACACACATTTCCCTGTGCTGTTCCATTCCAAATATAACAGTTTGTATCCCAAAAACCCCCCAAATGCCCATTCATCCCACTTCCTCCCCTTTTCCCCCTTGGGAACCCCAAGTCTGCTCTTCTTGGCCATGATCTATTTCTGTTTTTTGTTTGTTTTTTTTTTAGATAGGATCATCTGTTCCATATTTTAGATTCCACAAATAAGTGATATCATATAGTTTTTGTCTTTTTCTTTCTGACTTACCTCAGTATGAGAGTCTAGTTCCGTGTTGCTACAAATGACATTATTCTGTTCTTTTTTATGGCTGAGTAGTATTCCATTGTGTATAAGTACCACATCTTCTTAATTCATTCATCTGTTGATGGACATTAAAGTTGTTTCCATGTTTTTGCTATTGTGAATAGTGCTGCTATGAACATAGGGGTGCATGTATCTCTTTTCAATGAAAGTTTTGTCTGGCTATATGCCCAGCAGTGGAATTGCTGGATCAAATGGTAGCTCTATATTTAGTTTCCTGAGTTATCTCCATACTGTTTTCCATAGTGGTTGTACCAATTTACATTCCCACCAACAGTGGAAAAGGGTACCTTTTTTCCCACACCCTCTCCAGTATTTATTTGTTGACTTGTTATTGATGGCCATTCTGACTGGTGTTAGGTGGTACCTCATTATAGTTTTGATTTGCATTTCTCTAATAATTAGTGATATTGAGCATTTTTTCATATGCCTGTTGGCCATCCATGTCTTTTTTGGAGAAATATCTGTTTAGGTCTTCCGCCCATTTTTCAGTTGGGTTATTTTTTTGTTGTTAAGTTGACTGAGAGTTTGTATATTTTGGAGATTAGGCCCTTGTCTATTGCATTGTTGGCAAAGATTTTTTCCCATTCTGCGGGTGTCTTTTCGTTTTTTTAATGGCTAACTTTGCTGTGCGAAAGCTTTTGACTTTGATTAGGTCCCACTGGTTTGTGTCTTTATTGTCATTACTCTAGGATATCCTTTTTAGATTTAAAAAAAAATGTTTTATATCATGTGTTCTAACAGTAATTCATCTAAACGTGTTCTTTCAGTTAGAAAGTATTTTATAAATTAAGAAAAATTCAGCCTTTATTAGTGTTTTCTTATGGAGAAATTAAAGTATATTCTTGAGACTTTTTTTTTCATTTATTAGCTTTTTAATTACCTCTGGAAATTAAAAAGAAAATCAGAATTGGGATAATAATAACCAAAAGTTTTCTCAGAAACAAAAACCAAGCAAAAACAATCTTGATTTTTGATATTATGTGTATTTTAAAATTTGATTTTAAATATCTTTCTAAAACTCTTGAACCAGCTGTATCCATATTTATTTGAGTATGTGGGAATAAAATAACTTTCTTTCACATTAAATTTAATGAATATTTATTTTCAACATAGTTGATATTAACAAGGCTCTTCTGGCCAAGAGAAAAAGACTAGAAATGTATACCAAGGCTTCTCTCAAAACCAGTAACCAGAAAATTGAAAATGTTTGGAAAACTCAGCAAGAGCAAAGGTAAGGTCATTCGTTTTTTTTCACTGCCACATTTGTATCCTTTCTTAGTATTTATTGGTGCAAATTATGAAAAGTACTATCATTTATTGGGGTTTCTAGTAAGAAATATATTTGGCTTGATTTACCTCTAAGTCCTTTAGTCCTATAACCTCATTCCCTCATAGACCTGAGATATATTTCCTTGAAATCAATAAAGATGACTTTTTCCCCCTTTAAATAACAATTGAGTTTTTACAAGTAATTCATATTCGTTCTAGAAATACACTAGCTGGATAAAAAGTGTCATTTAAAGCATTGGTCTTGGAGTTCCCGTCATGGCTCAGTGGTTAACGAATCTGACTAGGAACCGTGAGGTTGCAGGTTCGATCCCTCACCTTGCTCAGTGTGTTAAGGACCCGGCGTTGCCGTGAGCTGTGGTGTAGGTTGCAGACGTGGCTCGGATCCCACGTTGCTGTGGCTGTGGCGAAGGCCGGCGGCTACAGCTCCTGTTAGACCCCTAGCCTGGGAACCTCCATATGCCGCGGGTGCGGCCCTAGATAAGGCAAAAAGACAAAAATAAAATAAAATAAAGCATTGGTCTTATGATAGTTAACGGTTTAACAGTGTAGAAAAAGATCTTATGTATTATAATTCATTTGTATGTTTTAGCTGAATTAACTATTTTGTACAAAATTGGTACACCAAAATGGGGAAAAATTAAGTGAAATATTTTTATCTGAAATACAAATATAATAACTTCATTGGATCTATCATAACCTATATTCAGTAGGAGAAAATGAAAAATAACTTGCTTGGAGATAAGTTTTTGTGGGAGTTCCCATTGTGGCTCAGCAGGTTAAGAACCCAACATAGTGTCTATGAAGATGTGGGTTCAATCCCTGGCCTTGATAAGTAGCTTAAGAATCCAGCATTGCTGCAAACTGAGGCACAGATCTAGATTGCAGATGTGGTCGGATCTGGTGTTGCTGTAGCTGTGGTGAGGCCTGCAGCTGCAGCTGATTCAACCCCTAGCCTGGGAACTTTCATATGCTGTAGGTGCGGCAGTAAAAAAAGGAAAAAAAAAGAAACCCTCCCCCAAAAAACCGAACAGACTTTTCTGGAACATGTGTATATACAATAAAACTTTTCAAGAGCTAAAGCACACGAGGGCTTTTCTGTTAGGAAAACAAATACCTCTGGAATCAGCATAAATCATAATTTTACTTGACATCTGAAAGTTTGCTATTATTTCTTTTATTATAAATTATATAGTATAATTATATCAAATACTGTTTTTAAAGTTTTTTTCCATATTAATATGAAATATAGCAATATTCATTATGTTTTACAGGCAAAAGCTTAACCAGGAATATTCTCAGCAGTTTGTGACTTTGTTCCAGCAGTGGGAAATAGATGTGCAGAAAGCCGAAGAACAAGAAGAAAAACTAGCTGTTAGTATCATGCTTAGCTTTATAATTTATCATAACTGTCAAGTAGAAATGGAGAGCCTAGCATTGTAGCACACCCAGGGAATTCAGCCAGGTTCCATTACCCCTTGCTGGCTGTGAGTTTGGTTCTGCTGAATGGTAAAACAGAAGTATAGGCACGTACCATACTCATAAAAGCTGTGTTGTTCTCTGCTTCCTATCTAACACGTTGTTTTCTTTCTTTCTTTTTTTTTTTTTTTGTCTTTTCAGGGCTGCACCCACGGCATATGGTGGTTCCCAGGCTAGGGGTCTAATTGGAGCTGCAGCTGCTGGCCGACGCCACAGCCATAGCAACGTGGGATTGGAGCCATGACTGCGACCTACACCACAGCTCACGGCAGCGCAGGATTCTTAATCCACTGAGCAATGCCAGGGATTGAACCTGCAACCTCATGGTTCCTAGTCGGATTTGTTAACCACTGAGCCACGACGGGAACTCCTAACACACTGTTAATGTTAATATGAAGTTTGTTATTGTTAATACCATGTAGAAGTTGCAGTTATTAGTAATGACAAAATCTAGGGTATGAGTATGTAAGTGGATGGCTAAAGTAGGGTGAAAGATGAAAATCATTGGTGGAAAACAACCTAGAAACTGAAAGACCAGTATTACTGGAAAGATCATCTGTGTTGACACCGAAAGCACCAAGAATTAAGACATGTTTTGAGTATTATTGAGATTACTTACTCAATGAACTCAGAGGATTATTATTGTTGTATATAAGTGATGAACACACATTATCTAACCTCAGCCATAATAGTTGTTAAAACAAAATCTTAATATTAATTTAAAAACTATTCCTTTGAAGTTTACTGTAGAATTAGTTTTTGCGAATTTTACCCAATTGTTATCACATATTTTCTTCTATAGAATATGTTTCGACAGCAACAAAAAATTTTCCAGCAGTCTAGAATTGTTCAGAGCCAGAGACTGAAAACAATCAGACAGTTATATGAGCAGTTCATAAAGGTTTGTTATTTTGATACATTTCTTATAATTTCTATCTGGAAGTAGAATTTTTTTCTAGGTTTAAGGGGAAAATATTATGCTTATACATTTTAAATTCTTAACTTACACATTTTAAATTCTTAATTATTTTCCATTTTGAATTCATTGTTTTAAAGTGTTAAATGCTAAATGTTACCACTTAGTGTAGGACTTTAGTACTACTATTTGATTCCTTCATCTCCCTTCTTCTTCACATCCACACTGTTGCCCTAGTTTAGAACCTCATCGTTCTTTGCTTATACTATTAAGACTCAACTGATTTCTCTGTTCTCCAACTCATCCTTCATGGTCTGTCATATTATCTTCCCAAAATGGTATAGCTCTTCCCTTCTGAAAAACTGATAGCATCTCATTCTAAATCTTAGGTATTCAGAATCCACCTCCCCCCTAATATAATCCTCTTTTTATGTTTGTTACTGCATTCTTCCATTAGTTCTACCCCTCTACAAAACTGCTTTCTCTGAACTCACTTTGCACTTTCATGCTTTTGTTTATTTTTTAACTCCTTTTTCCTTACCTATGGAAGGCTTATTCTTTTGCCAACTAAATTGGAATTAATCCCCATTTTCTACTATATAGCTACAGCAAGTTGTGTTTCTATTCCTATATTTGACTCATGTCTGACATTTTTTACCCTTCAGCGGATAATTTGGTTTTCTGTATTACTTAGACTATTTTAATTTGAAATAATATACATTATTTGAATATTAAAAAGTTCCCACTATTTGAATATTAAAAAGTTCCCACTTTTGAAAATTAATTGTTTAAGTTTGAACCTGAGATGAAAAGTGGTGGTTTGTAACTGAACAAGCCTTTTGTGTTTTAGAATATGGAGGACTTAGAGAAGACTCATGATAATCTACTTACTGGTGCACAAAATGAACTTAGAAAAGAAATGGCTATGTTGCAAAAAAAAATTATGATGGAAACTGTAAGTTATATTTAAAATTGAAAAAATAAGGATTAATATAAGCAGCAAAACATTTTATTTGCTGAAATATGTATAACACTCATCTAAAAATTAAACAAATGTTTAATATCTCCTTTCATGTAACAGCAGCAGCAAGAGATGGCAAGTGTTCGAAAGTCTCTTCAATCCATGTTATTCTGATGACTCTTTGAAGGAAGAACTTGAACCTAAGTAATATGATACAATTATAACATTAGCTAAGAGGCATGTAAGTCTTTAGGGTGGTTTAAAATTTTAGTTTAAAATATTATGTCATATTGACTATTAGCTTAAGTGCATGACCCTTCTTTTTATTAATCTCCAAATAAAATACGAAGTTAGGTGAGTAGCAGCAATTCCTAAATTATATGTACCACCAAGCTTCCAACTCTTTAATAGTAATAGTGCATTTTTCTAATACTTGTCAATTAACTTATAGCAATAAAGATGATTTAATTTCAAGTTTTGGCTTCAGAGTATTTGTATCACTTCTAAAAGGTAGAAAGTCCAAGTATATAGATGGTTAATGTTATTCTTCTTTAAAAAAAAATACAAAATCTATTTTATATGTACATCCTTTTGTACATATTCATTAAGTTAACACAGCCAATTATAATGAAAAGATTTCAAAAGAAAATATATTCTGTTGACTTACAAAATTTATTAAAAGCAACTTAAGTTTCCATCCTGGAATAAATTAAACTGCTAAAAACCACTAACACAACCAAACAAGATATATAACTATCAATTTTAAGGCATGGATTTATGAATGTCATTTTCACAAAGACATTAAGAAGCCATTTAGTTAGGTTTGGTCCCACAATTAAATGATGCCTGCTCTTAGTAATGATTAAGAGCATATCATTAATATACCTATTTATTTATTATTTCTTCTCATGGCTGTACCTACAGCATATGAAGTTCCCAGGAGAGGGGTAAACTCTGAGCTGCAGCTGCAGACCTATACCACAGCCACAGCAACGTGGGATCTGAACCGCATCTGCAGGTTTCACTGAAGCTTACAGCAATGCCAGATCCTCAACACACTGAGTGAGGCCAGGGATTGAATCTCTATCCTCAAGGACACTATGTCGGGTTTTTAACCCACTGAGCCACAACAGGAGCTCGCCTAATTTATGTTTTAAGTACTTCATATCTGTCTTTAAATATAAATTAGCTAGATTGTTTTGTTTTTCAGTTTTAATATTCAGTAAGTATATGGAAGTTTTTATATTCATTTCCAAACTTGAACAATTAATTCTTACACCCTTTTAAAATGTTCACTCTTACACAAAGAAAAACATAAATACTTGGCTTAAATATTAAACTGTTTCAGCATTTGTTTGAAATAAGTTTGAAATTTTTGAGTTAAACTTACTGTTGTTTTTCCATATTTTAAATTCTAATTTTTGCCCCATAACCCACCCTAATTTTAGCTTTAGGTTCTCCAAATTTTATTTTATTTTATTATT